>JACEVL010000593.1:275000-510000 GCA_020284085.1 Aporrectodea caliginosa
TGACCACTACACCATCGCAGCATCGAGCACCCAATGTGATAATGACGAAAAATAATTATGCAATTATAATTTTGTACTCGAACGTCTTTTAGCACGTCTTCTGAGCAAACTAATTAGATACTCTATCTACGCTAGCCTATAATTATTATGTACAATAATAGGTATAGAAACTATAGTTGCTTAGTAATTAGACGGTGGCGAATAATTAATGCGTTGTAATAGAAATAATTAGTCAAGAGTGCGAGTGCTTGCTTTGTAAAGCAGTTTGTTTGGGTTGAGTTTCCCCTCGGGCGGTGACTGTGTAGAGATCTTGAGCAAGCCCTTAACTCAGAATTGCTCAGCGTCATCGACTTGGTCATTAGATGATGATGATGACGATGACGATGACGATGATGATGGTGGTGGTGGTGATGATAATTATGATGATGATGACGATGATGGTGATGATGATGGTGGTGGTGGTGATGATGATGATGATGATGGTGGTGGTGGTGATGATGATGATGATGATGATGATGATGATGATGATGATGATGATGATGATGATGATGATGATGATGATGATGATGATGATGATGATCACGATGATGATCATGATGATCACGATGATGATGACGATGACGATGATGGTGATGATGGTTATGATGATGAGTTCCCTGCCCGAAGGCAGGTTCACTGGCTTTTTTTTATGCCATCCGGTGATGAGGTGAGTGAGCAACTTGTCCAGAGTTGTAACGCAGTGGCTTGAGGTAGATTCGAACCTACGACCCTCCGGTTGCAAGGCTCAGAACATACCGCAACACCACCGCGTGAGATAGTGGCGCTTACTAAATGCGCAACGCTAATTGTAGTGTATCTACTTAGTCATAGTGGATTATGCCATCACTCTTAATATAACGCTGAGCAATCTAGAGATCTAGAAAGCTCGCAGAAGTTGCCAGGTTTCTAATTTCCTGCAAGCGCAAGAACGGACTCGAGCTGCCGTCAGTTCGTGGAACTCTAGCGACCGTCGTGACCAGACCTTGTAGGCCTTAGGGCTCTTGCTGCCAACCTGGTAGCAGTGTTTCCGTTAGAGTCCAACAAGAGGACGTATTTACGCCTTGACCTGAAATTTGTTTGGACGTAGTTCATTGCTTCGGCTATCACACCGAAAATTTGGACGTTTTGGACGTTTTTTACGGACGTAAAACGGCCATTTGGGCGTTAACGGAAACACTGCCTGGTAGGCCTTAGGGCTCTTGCTGCCTACCTAGTAGGCCTTAGGGCTCTTGCTGCCGACCTGGTTGGCATCATGGCTCGTGCTGCTGACCTGGTATACTCTTAAGGCCTACTTTTAGCTGTTGACTGGCTTCCACACCTGCGGCAGAGCTTGACTTTCAACGCCACGAAAGAACCTGATCCCTGCATCAAAGGTTGCTGTTGTTGTCTTTTCATTTCAACAGTGTTGTGTTCTCTGTTCTACCTGTTTTCTTCTGCATATGGCTTTAATTCTAACAGAGATTACACGAAATACTATCTACTATACACACATATACATACATTAACTCTGGTGAAAAGAATGCTTATATATATTGTGTATTATATATATATTACATTGTGTAATATATATATATATAGTTGAATATATGTATTTTGTATATATATACATGTATGCATACATATGCGCACATGCGTATAAATATATATATACATGTAAGCTTATAGCCATATTTATGTATAATATATCTCCAAGTATCAGACCAACGACGCTATCCAATATTTTGGATCCGCACACGCACACACACACACACGCAAACACACACACACACACACATACATGCCTCTAATGCACATCCGAGAGCATGACCTTCTGTATCCAGACTGAGAACGTGCCTTTAGCCTATAGCTACCATCAAAAGTTTTATATCAAAATGTTCGTCAGGATGAGTAGCCAATCACTGGAGGTTGTTGGAAAAGATACACCGCCCCCAATTTTAATTATAACCAATAATATACGTTGCATCATATCCGAGATCGTCGTTCCGAGAGCGTTCTCGCTTTCTGTATAAAGGGCGTACATTTTAAAATAAGAAAATTAGAAGCACGCATAGCAACGTACGTGTGTTTGAGGTTCTCGGACGCGCTGCAGGAAAATTCACACTCCTATAGCCAACTCCGTATAGCCAAGCCGACATCGAAATATTATTAGCGTAAATAATGCTAATGATAATAATTAAATATTATTTAAGCCTGCATTTAATAAAGTTTGCCTGCACGAAAAAATCATATTAATAATATAATAACATCAAACAAAAATGATTAGTTAGGTCTATTATTTGTTCATGTACAAATCCAATCTAATGACGCTTATATAGCGCAGTCATTCTGGGTCGCATTCCAGTCGGTAAAAACCAGAAGTCGGGCTGCGATTGATAAGCAAACTTGAAGAAAGTTTAGATCTAAGTGACATTAAAGAATTGGTAAAACGAACCCAGTTCTGGGCAGTCATATTTCCAAACTTTGGCAAACTTATAGTATCGGGGCTGACGGATTTATACAGTATCTGTGGGCATTCGGCACGGATGCCGGACGGTACCAGCTTTTCTAATGATGACACTAACCCTAACCCTAACCGACACTCACAACGCCAGTAAACTTAATCACTAGCCTATCTCTGTCAGCCCCCGCTACTATAAGATTTTTTAATAGATTCTGTGCTCAATGGCAAATTAAGCCAGTGCAGTGAATGTCTTAGTATTTATACGTTGGTATTTAGTGCTCTTTGTTTCGGCTCTGGCAAGAGAATTCTGAACAATTTGTAGTTCACGAAGATCTCCTTCAGTAATGCCAATAAGAAGTGAGTTACAACAATGAAAACCTATGTATCAGCTAGCTGGATCGAGAGTTTGAGGCAACATAGATCTGATTTAGGAATATCTTGCATATAGGCTATGAACATGATGCAACGTTGTGCCTTTCAGTGGTAGGGCTGACCAGTGACCACGTGGAATAATCTTCCTTCAGATCTGCATGTTCTTTTCGCTAGAGACTCTGCTTACACATTTTACAAGAATCTGAAAACTCTTCTTCAGTGGTAGGGTTGACCACGTGGAATAATCTTCCTTCAGATCTGCATGTTCTTTTAGCTAGAGACTCTGCATACACATTTTACAAGAATCTGAAAACTCCTCTCTATCGCTGGAGTTTGACTGGGAGTGCCACTGATTAGGTTATCTTGGAGGGCGTTATATAAGTCCTCTGTATGAATATTTTAAAACGACATTATTCAACTGGTTTGGGTTGGGGCTCTGATGAGTTCTTTCTTGAAATTGCTCTTTATAAATGTCAGATACAATTACAGACATCACACCTAAATGGTGTGCATGTACTAGGCATATGTGATAAAAATCAACACACAGCACACAATGAATCAATAAAATGAATTTTAATTGCCACAGATGTGACATAACATAAAGTCAGCATTTGGAAACAGTAATTGAGGTCTAAAACATTAATGCATGGAACTGTAGAGAAAAGTAACCATTTATTAATTACACATCAAAATCAACACTAGTAGCCATAAGAGGTTTAACAACATTGGCACTCAGATTGATGCAGTGTGTACAAGGCAGGCTCTCGGATCAGATGTAATGCATGCACACACACACGCGCACACACACGCCAGTGAAATTACTGCAACAAAATTATTTACAATGAGCTCACTGCATCATTCCGAGTGCCACCTTGGCACTCAGATTGATGCAGTGTGTACAAGGCCAGGATCTCAGACCAGATGTAATGCATGCACACACACACACACACCCACAAACCATTGAAATTACTTCAACAAGCAGGTCTGAAACTTTGGCACTCAGAATGATGCTGTGTGTACAAGATAAGCTCTCGGATCAGATGTAATGCATGCATAGACACACATAGACCTTCACAAATGTAGTGGAAGATTACAATAATGATTATAAGGACATAATACATATGCCATTAAACATGTTTTAACCACATGCCAAAGTGCATAAACATTCTTTACAATAATGCATAAATTTAACTGCAATTGTAATTTGACATTAGACAACTTGCAAACTGATTTTTAAAACTACAGTACCAGTTGCTCTATACACATGAAAATCCTACTAGTAAAATTACTCCAGCAAAAAGGTCTGAAAGTACACACTAAAGCAAAAACATGTTCTTTACAAAAATGCATTATCAAAGTTATTTATAATATGAGCTCACAGCATCATTCTGAGTGCCACTTTGGCACTCAGAATGATGCTGTGTGTACAAGGATAAGTTCTCGGATCAGATGTAAAGTGTGCGCGCACACACACACACAAGATGTTAAAACTTAAGACACATTAACTAGACAACGGCCAGGCTGAAAGGTCAATAATTAACCTGTTTGTACTCCATCAACAAGGCATTTAATCAAAAGCTACTCTCATTAGCTCTGTTGCTCACACAAAAGTCTGTAAAAACAGTTCAAACAGTGTAAAAACTGTGACAAAAATGTATTCAGTGAGGTGTCTCTGGTAATGCATTAATTAGACAATGGCCAAGCTGAAGGGTCAGTAATTACCCTGTGGTATCAGAGCTATTGCTCAACAAAGAACATTACACAGAGCAGTTTGTAGAACATTTATGGTGTAGCTATATTTTCACTGTAAGGAAATATAGTTATACATTTAAACATGTTTTCACGAGCAACAACAATTATATTATAACTATGAAGTCCTGCAGCACAACACTGAAATACATTCCAATTACCAGGCTGATTATTCACAAACAGAAATTCCAGCAAGTAAAGTATCTTCACACACTTCTAGGATCATAGTAATGTCTATAAAAATGTCGTTCTGGGTGGAGAAGTTACAAAACGGATCTGGGATAAGGTTAATTACTGTGTCTTTTGTGGTAAAGCATCAAAAGGTCTTGCTCGACATCTTCAACAAGCGAAGAAAACTGAAATTGAAGTACAGCAGGCATTGAGCTATCCACTTAGATCTGTGGAACGTAGAAGGTTCTGGCAGATATTGCTTCACAGAAATTGTATCACAACTTGTGGATTAACTTTCATCTTATCTAATTTGAATACAAGGCTGCTAGTCCAATTCTGCTGTGGACGAAACTTAAACGTAATTTATGCAAACTGAAGACACATTAATTAGACAACGGCCAGGCTGAAAGGTCAGTAAGTACCAAGTTTGTACTTTGTAGTACATGAACTAGGAATATAAACAAAAGCAATTTAGTCCAAGGAATCTATCCTTAGCCAGTGATCTTAAACTACTTAACATATATCTAATCAGCAAAGTTGCTGAAGCAGAAAACAATCCAGCTTCATCACCAATTCCTGATAAGTGGAGATTATTGGCGTCATGTACTTGAGCCTGGATTGTACACTTCAACAGACAGAGAAGTGGAGAAGTTCAGAGAATGACTTTATATGTGTATAAAAAATGGTGAAGTAAAATGCCAATGATAAAGGCTCGAACCCGTACTCTCCTGATATTTGAAGTGCACACATTTCACCTACCAGGATAAGCCTGCTGCACTGGCATCATAGTCATCCTTGCTCTGTCTCTTTTTAGTAGTTAATTTACCAATTGCCAAATAGCTGCTGGAAAACTGTGTTTCGTGTACTATGCCATCGACATTTGCAGTTCTCTGGATTGGCAGTTTGTGGAGAGTTGCACATCACGTGGTAATCCTGTAATAATCATCCAAAGCACTGCTGTTTCATTCACCGACTATGACCATTAAACAATAATACAACAACGATAACAATATCAGCAGTAAACATACTAATAGGATTAAGACATGAGGAATTAATTATGAGAGGTACACCACAATAGCCAGTGCTGGATATAGACTTGGTGAGACCCTAATCTATATAAAGCTGGGAGGTCCCTTAGTAAAAAAATACACCAGAAAGTGCCAAAAAACTTGAAAACTTATATGCATTTAATTAATTTGTATAGCAAAGTATTTAACGTGAAACCTTCAAATTATTTTCAAATGAATGCATTTACTTAGTACATATTTATTATTTGTTTGGCTAGATCTCTATTGCAGATTTACTATTACTGATAGTATATTATTATTATTATTATTAGTGCTATTATTTTTATTATAATTATCATCATTATTAGCATATTACCTGCTTCAAATGTAATCTTGTTTTGTGAACTTCAAATAATACTAATACCAAATCAACAATTACATAATAATGATCTTTTGACACATAATATTATTAATAATAATAATAATATTAATGAAAATACTAAAAGTAATAGTAGTAATAACAATAATAACAACTACAACAACAATAATGATAATATAGGCCTACATGACAACACGACAGAACATTGATGGCGCTGAGCCACTGCGAGTGAAGTCAGTGAAGGACTTGCTCAAGATCCGTACAAAGTAACTGCCTCAAGCGAGGCTCGAACTCGTACTGTGCGTTACAGGCTGAACGCAGTACAAATACTAATAATATTAATAAAAGAGGCATTAATTATGAAAGGTATATCAAATGCCCGATTTACACTTAGTGAGGTCCTAAGGACCTAAGCTATAAGAAGCTTGGGATCCCTTGTGAAAAAATAACCAGAAGGTACATTGCCTGCAATGTATTAATACAAACATTCCCATCTATTACATGTTATAGGCCTATGTAGATATTAGATAAGAGTATATAGATATCAATTAACTGTTACAGTAACGTTTGTTGTATTAGACATTATTAATTGACCGGCGTAGATTGACTGGCAGTTCAGAGATTTTATTTAATTAATGGGGTTAATAATTTGAACGTCATGGATACACTACGGAGTTGTGATCATGCCATTGGCTGAATTCAAAAGGAGTCACGGTTGCCTAACCGCGCATGCGCACTGAAGCTACAGGTGAGGTGGCAAAGAACCGTTACGGACTTCTTCATCCGTCGCTGATGAGAATGGACGTTGTGTAAACGCCTCTAGTTGCGAAGATAAAGCAATAGAGCGTTGCGAAGTTTAAACAGTCGTAAGTCGATACGATTACGACTTGAACTATACTCGGATAGTATAGGAACAGTGTGGTAGCAATAGATTCAGTTTGAGGAATCTTTATTTCGAGCGAAGTCAAACGTCGTCTCGCTACACACAGGAATTCAAATCTTCGAACGTTGTTTGAATTCGTCGTCGGAACTTATTCGAACTGAACGGTGGATTAACTGTACGTTGTGGAGTTAACATTGAAGCTTTAAAGTACTGTCTTTATTCTTCATAACTCCTACGCTTTCTTGAGAATATGTGGAGCTACATCAAATTAATTACAAAGAGAATGGATCAGCTCACCTGGTCAACCGACGCCATCGCCTTCATCCAATAGTGAAGACTGCGCATATCCGTGGTGGAGACATTTCGAAGTGCCTAGAAGTTGCTTCAAATATCTACGTGGGAGGTATTTTAGATTCCCCATAATACTTAAGACTAGATATATTACGCCGGTCTAAGTAAGGTTAAGTTAGAACATTTAGTAATTTCAGTTAATTACCCCTAGACTAGATTAAACGAGACCATATTGTAATATTTGACATATTCATTTAAATTATAATTAATATTCAAACTAGCTGAGTTGACTTGATTTTATTGGTTGAACTGTAAAATATGACACACATTCAACCAATCACGATTGATAAAGACATTAAAGGTAACACGTGTTCACGATCAGGACACACTCTATTATAGTCTTATAACTATAAGTAGGGGATCGTTACAGTACATGCCTGCAATGTAGTTTCGTTTATATTATCTTTTTTTGTTTTTTAGAAAGAGGTTTAAAGCTGTCAGTTTTTTCGTTCCAGATTTTTTATTTTCCAGTACACGTTCAGACCTTTAATAGAATAATCAGTTATTACAATCTGATAATACGCCCAAAGATCTGTGTTGCTGAAAGAAAATGAACCTATTCAATTTCAGAAGCCATCTGAGAACGCACGTCTCGTTGGCGGATGCTTTTACTTGTTCCAATTTCTCTGTACGATACCAGCTGAGAGCTGATATTACAAGATATCGACTGATACATAAGTGGCAGAATTCTAGCAGGTTCATTCTGTAAGGTCTACTCAATAAACCAGTGTTTACGGAAGTTTTGCATTTGACTAAGTTCTTCAAAAAACTATTTCTCACTTTCAAAGTAGAGTTATAATATACTGACTGGCCTTCGTGACATAGGCCTATATCGGCCTTCTAATTGCCCTGCTTTTGTTAAGCTGCTGAACTGCTAGAAAGGATAAATCTCTTAAATATTGTAGGCCTATATTGTACAGGGTTCGAAGCTTTGGAACGGCATAGGGAGGGCTATTTGAAGATCTAGCCCGTTAACATCCTTAAAGAATCAAATAAACAGTGTAATTACCAAAGTATCAGTATTTCACTAGTCCTTTATTATTGTATTGAATCTAAACATTTATAGTCATTTATTATGTAAGTTATATTCCCTTTGATTTTATTACCACCATTCACCTGATGGGAAACGATTATAGGCTCATTGAGGGATCATAAATTGTTTCATGTTATTTTCTAATCTGGTAATGTTCAATGTTCATGTTATACTCCAACTCTGTTGATGGATAAGATGGATGGATGGATGGATGGTTGGATGGATGGATGGATGAATGGATGGATGGATGGATGGATGGATGGATGGATGGATGAATGGATGGATGGATGGATGGATGGATGGATTGATTGATTGATTGATTGATTGATTGATTGATTGATTGATTGAGTGCATGCTCATCGTTGGCCCCACTTGACCGCTATGTAGCGAAGAGCAGAGATCACACCTCTTAACTGAACCCTGGTCACCAAGCTGGTGCACCACATAGTATATAGCGTATACTTAAATCTAAATATTCGGATATGATTCACTGCAATACAAAGAAACGGGTAATTACAAATAATGAAAGTTAGAAGAAATTTGTGATAATGAAACAGTGAAACTAAGAAAAATATGATGACTTATTAAGAATGTCGGTCGAAATTTGGGTGAAAAGACGCATTCATGCGCATTGTGCACCAATGTTGATTATGTCGATGCTATTAACGCAGGGCTAAATCTGTCAGGTACTTGGTGTAGGTATATCTTAAGCGCTGCATCCCATCTGATTAGATGTAGGTCTATAGCCATGTTTGGGCATATACCCAACAAAATAGGGGAGGAATGGCACGGGTTGTAACCATGTATGCATCACTAGTATTGGCCATGAGTGTGCACGCAGTTCAAGCATGGCTTTCCATTTTCTCTGGTGGTCAGTGACCTGAGTGCCACTGTTAATCACAGAATCGCATTAATCCTGGGATTATTGTAATTGCAAAGCAGTCGATCGCTTCAGTCATAACAACACATATTCTAATAAAAGTTTACGACTGGACCGGAAAATTATACGAAAGGCAGAAGCGGCCACAACGAATCAATCCAATCGGGTCGTCCTATACCCAGGAGATGATCGTCGCCAGTTATTACGCAGGGTTAAAAGGTGGCGACGGTCAGATGCCCCCTGGGCTCAGAATCACGGCTGGCTCAATTGGGAGCCAGGCATTTATTAGTCACCGTAGTAAATGAATCGCTCTCCTATGTCCGTCTGCAGGCGTTGGGGAGTTATATATAAATACAAACTATATCTGAAATATAATTATATATATATATATATATTATATATATATATAATAAATATATAATATATTGTTTATTGCGCCTCTGAGTAGTTTCCTTGAAGGGGCGCTATATAAATTCCCGAATGAATGAATGAATGAATAAATGCTTTACAGATATATGTTAAAAGCCATATTCATAGCACTTGTGAAGGGTTCCTAAAATGCGCTTAATAAAAGTTCAGATACATTCATACATGAATACATACATACATACATACATACATACATACATGCATACACACATACATACATACATACATACAAGCATACATACATGCATACATACATACATACATACATACATACATACATACATACATACATACATACATACATACATACATACATACATACATAGGTACCTACATACATACATACATACATACATAGGTACCTACATACAGTCATACAGTAGCAACACCAGCAACTGTAGTAGTCAGGCATGTAATCGCGTCACGCATGCAGCAGATCTTAGAGATGCATCAAGAATTAGCACAGACTGGGATCCGTGGCTGATTTACAATGACGTTCAGGAGGCGAATAGGTCGAGACTGCTGCAACTGATTCGATCTGCCAGCCAGCCCTGCTGCAGGGGGGGGGGGCAATGAAACAGGCGAAGAGGAGGAGTTCATCCTAGTTAAGTCGACACTAAGAAGACCTGTGCATGGAGATTTACCGCTGTAAATTGGTAGAGAAACGGGACCAATGGCCAATGGATTGCGAGCACACAAGTTACGCGCACTTTCGAAGAACTATCTGGAGGTAAACACGCTTCTACTTAGGCCAGATAATGGTGTAGACTATGCTAAAACCGTCGCTTTATGTGTGATAACAAGCGGCTTTTACTGTTTCTGATACGCATACAATCGCAGCAGTAAAATGTGCTACCAAGCTACACGAATCAGAGCAAGAGATCCAATTAAACGAGATGCCATTCGTTCTTGCCAGGATATGGGAAATTACAACAATAGCCTAACGCACAAAATAAATCCTATCAAGTAAGATTAAACTATTATTACTTTATTATTGCATTTACCTTTTAACAAAGGCTACTATGCATACACTTTATGTTGGGTACAGTTGGTATTAAATCAAAATTAGCGAGTTCATGGCGCACAGTTGCTTTGCGCGACGAATGTTCTGTCGCATAGTCGTGTGCACTTCTGAACTTTGAAAGGAGTGCAATACAAATACAGTTGCAATGTATGTCGTATTGTATTGTACAAGTAAACCAGCCAAAGTCATCATCATCAACAGCAGTAGCTGCAGCAACAACAACAGCATTATCGGCTTTATCATCATTACTATAAATCAGCATCATTCGCTGACCCAGCCAGCACTACTATCAACAACAACAACGGTATCATAACCGTCATCATCGAAACGAACCAAAGAGTCTCAAAGCCACTGTAGCTGTTGCAGTCGCCATTACCATCGCATTATCGGCAGCAGTATTATTGTCATTATGAGAGTGAAATTGCAACACTCTCGAAATCAGGTCAATGTAATTCCCGAGAGAGATTACATGTACGAGTAAGTGGAGAAAAGTGGGCTAAGGACGAAAATCTAACACCTAATGAATACTCGGATGTAGCGGGCTTATTGGTGTCAGCCAAATATAGCGGCTATCATTATTGCTATGACTAAAAGACCCCTCAACGCGCCAGGATTGAATTACGGCAAACAGCGTTTGTCTTTTACCTCTGTGACCCTCGCTTCAAGTCCCAGTGCATCCTGTAAAATTGACAGTCTTCTGTTAAGCCAAGAAATCCGGAAGGAAAGTTGACCTCCTGATGGATAACTTTTTCATCTGCCATTTTGTCATAATATTGTCTTTTCGTAATCGTAATCTGGAGATATCTACAGCGCCCCAAAAAGCGAATTCGAGGGTAACAGCTTATTCACAGGTGCGTACAGGCCCGAATTAAGGGGTGCTAAGGGTGCTGAGGAGCTAGCATTTTATAAATATATGCGTGGTGGACCGGTGGTCGTCAGAGGGGGCCTTTCGAGGGTAATCGCAGCACCCGGACCCGCACTAACCTTAATGCAGCCCTGAGTGCTTAGTCAAAGCGGAATCGATAGACAAGGAGTTAAACCGGTTCCAGGTCAAGGTCCAAAGGGGTCAAGCAGGCAGACAGTCAGACGACTAAGGTGGTGTAACGATTCCCTTGATATTAATACAAACATTCCCATCTATTATATGTATAAGCCTATGTAGATATTAGATAAGAGTATACAGATATCAATTAACTGTTACAGTAGCATTTGTTGTATTAGACATTATTAATTGACCGGCGTAGATTGACTGGCAGTTCAGAGATTTTATTTAATTAATGGGGTTAATAATTTGAACGTCATGGATACACTACGGAGTTGTGATCATGCCATTGGCTGAATTCAAAAGGAGTCACGGTTGCCTAACCGCGCATGCGCACTGAAGCTACAGGTGAGGTGTCAAAGAACCGTTACGGACTTCTTCATCCGTCGCTGATGAGAATGGTCGTTGTGTAAACGCTTCTAGTTGCGACGATAAAGCAATAGAGCGTTGTGAAGTTTTAACAGTCGTAAGTCGATACGATTACGACTTGAACTATACTCGGATAGTATAGGAACAGTGTGGTAGCAATAGATTCAGTTTGAGGAATCTTTAATTCGAGCGAAGCCAAACGTCGTCTCGCTACACACAGGAATTCAAATCTTCGAACGTTGTTTAAATTCGTCGTCGGAACTTATTCGAACTGAACGGTGGATTAACCGTACGTTGTGGAGTTAACATTGAAGCTTTAAAGTACTGTCTTTATTCTTCATAACTCCTACGCTTTCTTGAGAATATGTGGAGCTACATCAAATTAATTACAAAGAGAATGGATCAGCTCACCTGGTCAACCGACGCCATCGCCTTCATCCAATAGTGAAGACTGCGCATATCCGTGGTGGAGACATTTCGAAGTGCCTAGAAGTTACTTCAAATATCTACGTGGGAGGTATTTTAGATTCCCCATAATACTTAAGATTAGATACATTACGCCGGTCTAAGTAAGGTTAAGTTAGAATATTAAATGATCTCATTAAATTACCCCTAGACTTGATTAAACGAGACCATATTTTAATAATTGACATATTCATTTAAATATCATTAATATTCAAAACGAGCTGAGTTGACTTGATTTTATTGGTTGAACTGTATAACATGACACACATTCAACCAATCACGATTGATGGAGACATTAAATGTAACACGTGTTCATGATCAGGACATATCCTATTATAGTCTAAAAACTATAATATAGGGGACCGTTACAGGTGGATATGGTGTTTAGAATTGAAACGGTGACGGAGATAGGCATAAGGGGAAGAGGAGAAATTATTCATTTTGAATAAATTCATTTCATTCATTTCGGATATTTATATAGAGCTCCTTCAAGATTTCTACTCAGAGGTGCTCCCGACTACTGCGCGGACACTGAATCGGAGTTTCACGCCGAAGCGCATGAGCAATTGCGAGTGAAGGACTTGCCCAGGGTCCCTACGCGGCGGCTTGAGGTGGATTCGAACCCGCAACCTCCGGCTCAAGGCACCGAAACTTACCTCTACACCACCGCGCCCCACAAAAATAAATGTGTGGTAACTGAGCTTTTAAACCTTACCCTACATCTTATCTCGAAGTTAAACGAAGACGCTGTTCCTTCCACGCGATTAATCGGAAGTCGTTACACTTTTAAACTGTTGTGATTAATCTACCCAATGGTTCATCAAAAGAGCTGAATAATGACACCAACAACACCTTTCCTAGATAATGTAATGTAGATCTAATGTAAATCTTCGAAAACTTCTCAGCGCCCACAAAAGCCACGTCAGGGAGACCAGCTTATTCACCGGCGTTATATCAAATCAAGTCTTCAATACCCAAACTCATCTGTTCGTTTCGGTTTAGATTCATTCATTCAAAAATTTATATAGCGCCCCTTCAAGGTAACTACTCAGAAGCGCGTACATGTACATGTAGGCTGTGATACAGTCGTCGAAATGGACGAGTTCGAGCGGGTCGCATCTCGGAATGTAATTAACCGAAGAATATTTTTGCGGGTTTATAGACGTCTCGTGTGGCTCAACAAGTGGATCAAATTTCATATGCATCCGAAATTTGGTTGATTTGACAGGGTATCACCCAATTGCAGCTAGGCCTAATTGTAAAAGACTATTAAACCCAGAATGCATGAGGTGAAAATTATTCTATATATTTGAAGATTTATTTAGCGCCTTTTATAAATTTATTCAAAAATCAGGCAAGCTTATAGAATCGGAGGCTGAAGGATATAGTGCGGCGTAAGTTTACTGGCGTCGTGAGGGTCGGTTAGAGTCAGGGTTAGGGTTTGTGTCGTCATTAGAAAACCTGGTACGGTCCAGCGTCCGCGCAGCATGCCCAAAGATACTGTATAATCCTTCAGCCCACGGTACTATAAGTCTGCCAAAAATCATCTAAACATACAATTCCTGCTAACTTTTCATCGAATACTTTGCACAAATCAGTTACTCATCTCCCGTCGTTTCCCTCTACATTTACAAAATAGATATCAGCAGTGGTCATTGTCATGATCATCGCCATCATCATCATCATCATCATCCGTTCCTGACAGATGCAGTCATTTGGCGGCGAATCTGGCATAAATGAATGTTTTCCATTCGCTTCATTTATTTGTCGCGTCCGATGTATTTGTCCTGAAGAGCCTATCTTGTCTTTTATGATTAATTTTGTTATGGCTATCTTGACAGTGTCGTCAAAGTCTTCTTTCTGATTCGGCAACAAACTTCCGAATATAATTTAATGTAGCTATTCATTTAAATGGGGCTTTCTATGAGCCATTGTACATTCGGCGGACGACAGAGGCGCTGCGCTCCTCAGGTGACGACGTAAAAAGCGAAGTTGATACTTTAAGAGCATTCGACGTCTATCATGGTTCAATTCAGCTGCGTTGCTTTATACAGCGGGACAATGAGGTATCGTGTGCCTGATAAAGGGATCGAAGTCACGGAGACGGACGGACGGACGGACGATGGCTAAACAGCTGCTGCGAGGAGGAGGAGGAGGAGGAGGAGGAGGAGGAGGAGGAGGAGGAGGAGGAGGAGGAGGAGGAGGAGATGCCGCCGTCGTCAATAGGATACGACATTCCTTCGCTCGCTTTTCTCATAATGTGCGTGCGTGTGTCGGAAAGAGAGGCGGCTGTCGTCGTCGTCGTCGTCGTCGTCTCTGTTGGGTTCATCCGATTCCATTTGGTTGTTCTTGGTGCTCCTAAGGAACAAGTGACAGATGCCTATTGTCACACGCCTAACAATGTCAGCATGCAGTTGCCTTTCGTCGAAAAAGCTTCCGATAAAAGCGTCGTCAGATGTAATCATCATATATACCATTAGGTTGACGTTCCTCATGAACACAGACATGGAAGTATGCCTTCAGATATATAGACCATGTCAGGCATAGCCGCAGAAGCATACAGGCAGAGAAACCGAGGTGGTGAGAGGCAGAGAAAAAGACAGGCGTAGGCGTAGTTCTCTCAGACCATCACTGTAATAGTATACATGTATTATGTCGATGAAAATCATCAACAGCTAGCGGCAATATTGCATCGCTCAGTCAAGAGGTTCGTAAATAACGCATCATCACTATCGCATATCAGCCGCACGCATAGCATCGTCGGTCGAATGAATGATGTCAGTCAACACCTTTTCTACATCGCGTTCAGACGGGAAGATTGGCTCTGCAGTTTTGCGCCACACCTACATCTTGGATGCATAGAAACACATCTTGAAATTATCAGTCTGCATTTCTTCCTGTAGCGTTAAACCATTTCCCACCATCTACACCTTTAAGTTACAGTGAACTAGCATTCTTTGTGGATTAATATTGTTATTTATGGAAACATCGTTGGATTCTTGGACTAATAAATTTTATAATGTCCTTCGAGACTTTAGACTGAACCTGCCTCCAACAATTCTTAAGTGAACTTGCTTTTCACTTGTAAACAGTCTGAGTCACCGGATTTCTCTGATTCTACTGTTCACTCAGCTCAGTCCATCTTGGAATTCAATTCCTGTCGGAAACTGTCCACTCATCCATCAAACTGGTTTCTATAAAACAATATTATGTCTTATTTGGCTACACAATATACCGCATCCTCTGGACAAGTTCAGGCACCACAGAAGTGATTTTGAATAGTCTGGATCTTATCAGAGTTGCATGGTTTCGAAACTCAGGCTTTTTCATGTCTCAGTCTCGTTCTCGGTCTTGGGAACCTATTGTCTTGGTCTTAATCTTGGTCTCGCGGTCATTTCTTGACATTTTGGAAACTGTCATGAACCGAAAGTCTTGTTCTCTTGAAGAAACGGTCTCCATAAGTCTCGCGCAAACTTTCTTCAGTTCTTGCGCTATAAAATTGTCCTGGACCGATCTGATAACTCGTAAGTCGGAAGTGCTAAACACACCGGAAGTTTAGAAAAACGGTTTTTCTGTTTATCACCTTTAGGCACCAAAATAATGTATGCGCGGTTCTACCTTGCGGTTAACACTGTCTAGAACTGCTGTGGACCTCTCGTCTTGGTCTTGGCTTCAGTCTTGGTACCCCTTTGTCTTTGTCTTGGTCTTTGAGTCTTAAGTCTCGCATACAAATCTGGATCTTATTATTAGATTAGACTAGCTGCAGGCATAATAGGCGATGTTCGGTTTCAACCACGACACAGCATCCATAACATCGTTAATTATTCCGGACACGTATGGTATGTTGGCTGAGCATCGGTCCATCGCACGCGGCCTCCTCTAAAGAGAAGCGGAAATTAGGTTTACGGGACATCTTATCATTCAGTCGTGCCATAGAGATAGCTTTTTGCTCTTTCTAGTGAGACGCAATAGCTCTGTATAGATGAAAGAAAAACATCGATAACCAATCGTGATCGTAATAATAGAAAAGCGTCCGTATAGTGTGACTGCAAACAACGGAAGAGGTAGACAGGCAGCAGAAATAGACAGCAAAACAGCCCCATTATACTGATGTATGAAATAGCTGAGCCTTTATATAGCGACTTCTGGAGATCTAAAAGGCGGTTCTTGAGAGAGAGAAAAAAGACTGTTACTTGAACTGAGTCAAATTTATAAAAGTAATCAGGTTAAAGAAGAGTCGTCGGTCAACATGGGACGGAAGGGGATAAGTACGCACATTTTTAGGTTGGAATTAGGACGCCCATCATCCCATCCCTATAGTAGGCTAAAAAAATAAACGTTATTAGCATTGCATTAACAATTCATTGGTACAAATGAGTATGAAATTATTACTTCCTTGCACAAAGTCGTAATCGTAATCGTAATCTCCAAACTTCTAAAGCGCCACTCGAAAGCCAAGGGCAGGGCAGCAGCTCATTCACGAGCGCTGCGACGAGTCAGAGGGGTTGTCTGAAAGGTAGCCCGAAGGAGGTCCGAGTCCAGTTTCCAGAGGGTCAGAGGGGTCAGGTCATACAAAGGTGCATGCAACTGTCCTTCCGTGCCAGAGTTTAAGGATATCTTAAGCCATTATTATGCACTAAAAGGTCGTTGAGCTACAGATATTTCTAGATTATATTTGATTAGAGCCTGCGAAAGCTTACCTGCAGTTAGTAAACTTTTAATAAATTTCTGGTGCAATTAAATTTTTCGAAGAATAATTTCGCAAAGAAAGTTGTGAAATATTATGATCTTGAAAGCGAAGCGGGCTTGACGAGGTTCTCCAAGTCTTGAGGCACTTGCACCAAAGTTCAGACGACAAACATTAGCACCTGCCACCAGTGCTAGGAACTGTAATCATACGACAGACGACAGAAGCAATTTGGTAATTGATCAACAGTATTCGATGCGTATTCTTAGACTGCTATTAGAGGTAAAACTCTTGTGACCAGAGGAAATATCTGGAAATATGACTTTACATTTTTTCGACAGTAATCTATTTAATAAGCTGTTCAGATGCCGTATTTTGATTATCATAAAAGTTATGTAGCCTAGGAACAAAGATTATGGCAATAGTTTCAGTTATTTGTAGGGATAGTAGAAATTCATGAAGTCACGGAAGCCGTGAATTCCGTGATTTTCGGCATTTGCAGTGAATGCCGTGAATATCCCCCCAAATGCCGTGAATTGCCGTAAGTTTGGGCAAATTTTGTGAAAATAATGCAACACAACGTTTAGAACTGACATGTTTCGCCCCAGCGTCAAAGTTTTACAGACGAGAACTTGGCGATACATGAAATGATGGCCTTTAATAGCAGAAACTAACTATGTGCCAAACGTTGACTCTGACACTTAGCGTGACGTTATACACCGACAGCGCATCGCTGCTTTGGTCTATGTTATTGATATGATTACATTGATTAGTAATTACAAAGCGTGATTACATTGATTAGTAATTACAAAGCGTGATTACATTGATTAGTAATTACAAAGCGTAATTTGATGCAGGACGTTTACACTCCACATTTCTACATAGGCCTACATGTAGCGAACGCGTCGCTTAATTATTTCTTATTTGCGTTAATGTTTGGTCGGATCTTAGCAAATAAAAGCATGATTTCATGCCGTGAATTTACCGTGATTTTCGACCATTTTTACAAAGTGCTACCGTGAATTTTGAACTGTTTTGCTGTGAATGTCTACTAACTCCAGTTATTTGTCCAGAATGCAGGTGGCAGAAGTCGTCGAGACGGCAACACTGCCGCAACAGTCCTCGAGCAATGCACTTCGTAAGACTTGTAAAAGAGTAGCGTAGAGTGTTATAAGACGCCCCTGAGGGTAAGATGCCCGTGCACCCTCTGGTGCTATCCTTCTTTTAATTTCCATCTGGCATTTGGCATCTGTCGTAATCAAACTCCCTAGGTATATAGGCTAGCAGAATGTTTTCTACTATTTCTTTGCTTGCACTCTCTTTGCCATTATTTTTATCACGATTTTTGAGGCACAGGTGGATCCGGTGATCCTTGCATGCTGTTTCAGTTTAATTGGTATTATGATGGATTGCAGGAAGTACTTCGGCCATACTCCCGTTGTATATAGCTTATATCTTGCATATATATTTTGGCAATATCCTATAACTATTTCTATATTGTATACTTTATGTATTTTCATTTTTATTTCGCATTTTATTTCACTACCTGTTTCTCTAGTAATCAAATGCACAACTTCAATTAAATTAACATCAGTAGATCAATATCCTGTAACAATACACAGACATCTAATTGAATACAATAAATTCCATGAGCACTGATAACCACAATCCTGAAATGAAATTCATCCATGTTAGTCCCAGTAGCGCACCTGTGTGTGTGTGTGTGTGTGTGTGTGTGTGTGTGTGTGCCAGTTGGGACAATCCCGAGTCATACCCAAGGTATGAGGACTGACCCCCGCAGATTTCAGTATGGATAATCTGGGTGACCATAAGCAACGCTATTTCGTATAATAAGATTCCAAAACAGACAGCATAAGATTGCCAGATATATCCGGCATTCAGAGGAATACGATTTATTTCCTCCGCTGGATAAATCCGGCAAGGAAGGTTGCGAAAGGGTTAAATAGAGTGAGTAGAATTTTATACTATATTCGAGTTTAGAGAGAGACAGAGAGACAGAGAGAGACAGAGACAGAGATAGAGACAGACAGACAGACAGACAGACAGACAGAGAATCTATTCAATTATTAAAGTCAGATGTCTTATTGTCGAGGGAATTGATAATTTCAGTTGTTATTTAGACGATGCTTGTTCGTCTAAATCTACCCTGCCAACATACCCATAGCCTAGACGCTGTAGATTGGACCAGTATGGCTCAATGCGGGTCCCATATGGGTTCTAAATGGACATACTGGCAGGACATAGGTACTTCGGCAGAAACGCACCAACAGCTGCCAGTTGCTCCAGGAGACTTGCAGGGACTGAAGCCACGAACGTTAGGGCAAAATGCCACCGATGCTTTAGTAAACGATCAGAGGCTGTATGCCGCCGCAGTAGAGAGCAAACAGTTGCGATGAAACTGCTTTGGAATGGATGTTTGCGTGTGTGTGTGTGTGGCGTGTGAAAGTTGGATGTTTGAGGATAAGACACGTAGGAAAACAAGTCTCGTTGATTGCGGGAAAATCATTCGTCGTCTTTCGATCATAAATTCCATCGGTGGAAGTCAATTCATCCGATGATGCATCGACAACCACTTCCTTCTGCGTCTTGTTCCTCTCGATCGACGACCGTATAAATCATTTCTACAGCAGACGGACTGTCATTCGGAACAGCGAAGAACAGCTCTCCTCCTCCTTCTCCTCCTCCTCCTCCTCCTCCTCCTCCTCTTTCTCCTCCTCTTTCTCCTCCTCACCTCTTCCTCCTTCTTTCCTCTTCCTCCTTCTCCACCTCCTTCTCCTCCCTCCTCTCTCCTCCTCCTCTTTCTCCTCCTCACCTCTTCCTCCTCCTTCTCCTCCTCACCTCCTCCTCCCTTCTCCTACTCCTACTCCTATAGTACTCCGTCCGATTGATTTATTCGACATTTCCGTTGTAAGGTCCGCAGTTGGACGCTGTTGACTATTTCAACCGTTTTATGTCTCTATGGCAGTCAATAAAGTCTTTGGCAAAGAAACTATGCGTCGTATTTGAACAGGTCTCATGTAAACCACGATGAGGGCTTCATGCACTGTGACGCATTCTGTGTGATTGATTCCGTCATTGCGGATAGCAACTTACTGTAGTCGATAAACTATAAAGAAAAATGGCTGTATCAAAGGAATTGGGCGTCATCTGCACGGTGCATGTAATCCTGGCACGATAGACTTTTATAGCGGCTTTATTCGTCGTCGGGGTTATAAGACAACACGCGGTGCTAAGTTTACGCACGCTCATTTCCACGCCTCCAACGTCTCAGCCTGTTGCTCGCATTTCACCGCCGGTGCTGACGTCAATATACCGTAACTATGACGATGACGATGACAAGTCTATAGAGTAGAATTGAACGTCCTATGGAATAGATCTCCTTCAAGATTTCTTTATGTCGGAGACGGTGTGCACAATCTTTGGATCAAAAAGCCATTGCCAATATTTGCTTCTTAGCATGATATAAAAGCACTCCAAGGTCAATTTCTATACGAATAAGTGACAATGCTTAGGACTAAAAAGACTGTCAAAAGATATTTGTGGAGTTTACGGTATATTGAAGGTTTATAACGATCAACAGTTGGGACTGAAGAGATTTGTGGGCTCGTGAAATAGATAAGGTTTTGTGACCATCGGAATAAATCTAGACTAGAACGCATTTTACGATATTACCTTCGATTTTTGGCGATACAATAAATTGGTGTCTGACTGAACCTTATACATGTTTATCCTACACGTCGAAAGTCTTTCTAGGAAGACGATCAAAAAATGCGTCGTAGTAAAATTTAAGGCAATCGGAGTCGGACATCATCGATCAATTGCTTCGCATCAGTTTCACATGCTATGCGTCTGTGTATATATATTATATATATATAATATTATATATATAATACATATATATATAATAACGAGATAATATATTTGATTTTATATATACATATACATATATATAATATATATAATAATCAAATCGGTAACGCAGGTCGCTCTGCAACCCATTAAACTCGACTGTTTCATCGATATTTGACGCACCTTCGACTGTTACGTTATACATTGAAAGCCGAAGGAATGTTTGTTCATGCAAGGTAATAAAAACCGCAGTATCAATAATTGATTATTTGTTTTATTAGGCTGCATACAGGCTTTATTGAATGGAATCTGTTAAAATGAATCAGGATGAGTGATGTTCTGATATACATGGGGCTCATTCTGTCCGAGATGGACCTTCTCGATGTGCCATTACTTCTGCATGTATATCTCCTCCTCGTAGGCCCATCTGTTTAGACCTTGTCTTTGTGCAATGGACAGTCATCAGTTTCAGTTGCAACGTTCGCGTGAATGCATTTAACTGTAGGCTATGTATGCGTGCATTAGAGTCCATGAGGGCATTTTGCAACATCGCGTGCATCGGTGCATGAATGCGTTCAATGAAGGAGGCTGCGGTCTCCACTGCATGAATCGCTGATCGACTCCGAGGTCGATAGTTGTTGCTTGGGACGCAACGACAAAACGGTTTCGCTAGTCAGTGGAAATACATCATCTGCAGAGCTACATGTAGATCCATTTCCATCAATGGTCTCGGTTTCTCTGACTCAGCTGACCTATGAAGTACGTATACAGCAGATAGTTTACTGATGCTCAACTGAACAGAGAGAGAGGCGATCAATCGCCCCTGAATGCATCGTATATTACACGATCCAAACGCATATAGCATGACGCGTAAATTACCGTATATACAAAGAAGCAAAAGCTTCACTGAATGGCCGGCTACTGATCGTCATGGCGGCGCACACTCGCTGCATTCTATGACTCGCTTCTATAGACATCTGAATTCTTTTGGCTTATCATAGCCACGCTCTGTCTTCCTGAGGGCTCAAGAGACGTTATTTGTAGCACCAACTTTGTCAGCATCTTCTTGGACTTTAGATGGGATCTACATGGCTCCGTGCGAACTCTTACTGACTGATCTTTTGGAAGTTGACCTGATTACGGCTTGGTTTAGATGTGCCATCGGTTGATGCCTTGTGCATTAGACACCGGCGCAATAGAAGTTGCTAATTGCATTACATTACGAATCCTGTATGCATGAGAACATGCTGGCAGGTATACTTCAGTGCAGTTTTAATGCTCTTTTCTTGTTCTTATCTAGCTTTTCTGTGCACGGTTTCATGTATGCATCTATAATTTCACAGTGGCAAGCTAAAGTAACATCATTGGAAGTAATTTCTTAACCTTCGCAGGACGAAATCTTTTCACGAGACTTGGAGGTCGGAAAGGGTTTACAATTTTTTAATATCTCAGCTCACAGGTAAGCTACAATAACAAATGAAGTGTGGAAATTAACATTTTCAAGGTCAAAGAATCGATTCGTTGTAGTTGCAATAGTGTGCCAGTGCTACTGTCCAAGATGGCGGCCAATATGGCCAATATGGCCGCCAAAACATGCACTTATTAGTTGAGATATACATTTTTTGTGTTTTGGCGGCCATATTGGCCGCCATCTGAGATAGTAACATTCCCATACTATTGCCACTACGATAAATAGATTCCTTGACCTCGAAAATATTAAATTCAACTCTTAATTTGTCATTGTAGCTTACCTCTGAGCTTAGACATACATATTTTTCTGTTGGCTGCCATCTTAGAGAGTAAACTCCGCAATTGTACAACTTTTAAAACTCAATTCTATGGTGGACTCAACACTATGTTTCTGATTGCATCCTATTTATAAGCTCATATCTTTCAAAAATATACCTTCCCTATGAGCAACAAATAACGACGTCGACGACGAAATGGGGCTAATTTTTACCCCATGACACTTCGTACTCCAAAATATTTCTTACACAACATGACACTGTGGTTGTTATGCAGTGAGAATATGTCATCATCGATGAAACTTGTAAACAGAATCATGCAACGTCCAATTATACTTATAAGTACAGATGCTCTGCAATCAACATCCAAACACCGCTGGGGTTATTATTTATCCCGCTCAGTTCTGCGAACGTTTAAAGCGCCAAGATGAGACATATGACGCCAGTCTTGGAGTGCAGTAAGTCTTGTATACTGGACTGCGCTACCATTCCCTCAGACAATATTTTTTCTGCCGCCGCCGCCACCACCACCACCACCTCTGCCATTACTACTACTACTACACAACAGCGACAGAAACTTTGCTTTAAAAGTACCCCATACTACCCCTAATAATCTTAATAATCATATAAATTACCTTAGGACCAATGCGTGATACACTCGTGCATTTAAACTGATGTCTTCGTTTTTGTGATTGACTTCGTTTCCTTTCTCTCTGCTTCCTTGCTGCATTTCTTCATATCGTCTTGTGAGAATCCTTGTCAGTGGCGCAAATTTATATCCACAGTTTCCTTCCCATGCATATGAGATGGGCGCTTTCATCTCATGCCGTTACATGCCACATAAAAATCATCTATTGGAGGATTAAACCAGCTTACACCCAAGCATACACACCCACACATACACATATATAGATAGTACAGAATCGACTAACGACGCCTATGTACTACATAGTATGTAGTCCTGTCAGCAGATCACACGAGGTATCTATTTGCTGTAGTTGGATCGCGACTGATTCAAGCATCTGTATACAACCAATAAACTCGTCATTATATGGATAAAGAGTTTCTTTGGAGCCAGACTGAGGACGACGCGAAGGATGTCGGTGACTCCGTTCTTATTGAAGCGCTAGTAAGACGCATTGTAAATATCTACGGAAAAGCCAAATACAGTTCCCCTAATATGTATACTATATATACATATGTAGGCCTACGTCAGCGCCACACATGTTTACAATGGCTCGTCTTTTCATTGAAGCCTTTACAGTTCTCTAACGGGTGGCGGCGGCATTATAAAGGCACTGACAGCGGCGCCCTCTATGCATGCGGCGCGTGACTGGCACGTGCCTCTCATTAAGACGAATGTCGACTTCGTTGATTTTAAGTTGTTTGTTCGGTTCGTTTTATGTCAAACTGTCGGATAGTATTGCACCAAAGGACGGCAGACAAAGCAGAAAACACGGTTAACTTAATCTGTTTATACATCTTCCCGCGAGATGGAGTTTACTTATAACTTCCTTCGACTCCGCAAATAGTACACACGTCGTCTTGTTTCCGTCTGCATGTCTCCCGTCCTGCTTGAGTTTCTTTCCTTTGATGCGTCTCTACTGCTGTTGTTCTTTCGTAGACGTATAGGAACGTCGTGTTTACAAATAACTAGCTACATGGCCGGTGGTATCAGTAATGCATATCAATGGGTTCCGGTGATGCCTGGCTACAGGAAGTGGGCCAGTGATGGACTGCTGATGCAGCAGGTAGTAACAATGCCCGTAGTCTGCGCAGGAATAAATCTTCTTGATGAATGGATGCGTATGCGCGTGCGTCGCTTCTTAGAAGTATACTGACATGTATCGGAAATTGAAACATTGAGGTAATTGAACGGACGAATTGTTACAGATCTAGATCAGTCATATAATGATAATACATGAGCATTATCTTTAGCTCCACGGACGTATGGCTTTCTTTGTAGACGCCTGAAATGCGTGCCACCGTAGGCAATCGGAACGTTAACAGCTGAAGAATACAGCGCTTAGCAGTGATAGATCGCGCGAAATCTCTTCCTTACACAGTTTCGCCTAAAAGTACCAGACACAGACTGGTTGTCGGATAACAACATTTTAGCTTATGAAAAAGCAGATTTGTGTAGATCAGCCGATTGCGCAACCGATCGGAGAAATGGCTCCAGTCTGAAGATTTGATATGCACTGGGATCCGGTCGATGTACGATTCGCTTTGGACGCCAGATTGCTGCATGGGAATAGAGCTCCTCGTCCAAGTTAAAGCATTTTTTAAGCTATGTAAATATGATATTTATTAGGTATATATGTATTATATATAAGCTCTCTCAAACGTATACCTCTTTAGAACAGTTAAAAAGTCATGCCTTTGTAAAATACCTACAATCTGGAATGGACTCCCTGTGGCTCTACGCATAATGCCTAGAGCCCTTGCGGCCACGTTCTTCTCTAACCTTAAGACTGTTCTCTTTAGCCGGGGCTGGGTCGGGAGCGCTCCTGAGTAGATAATCTGAAGGGGCGCTATATAAATATCTGAAATGAATGAATGAAATGAAAAGACGCTGTGTTAAGTGTCTTCATGTCCAGAATTTTCATGTGAAATAATTCTCTGGTAAACAGAGATGTTAGGTCTGTAGTATACCTGATCCGAATTGATTCAATCCGATCCGATTATTTCAGTCGGTTTGGATCGGGTGAGGTCGATATACGATACCAGTCAGACGACTGACTCCTACCTACATGTACTAAGATTAACCCAGATAATGCATACGCGTGTCCCGAAGCACGTGCGGTTTGAGGACGACGACCTGTTGATTCCAATCAGGGAATTGCAATTTTACCATGTTTTTTTCAATGTTTGACGGCACCTGGCGTGTGCCATGCAACCAAAGTGTCTTTGTTGGATTCTTCCGCTTCCGATTAGCCGTCGTTCATTTCCGTGCTTTCTCCACAGTGGCCCCATGTATAGAAGATGACAATCAAGTGCGTCGGAGATATAGGAGCTATAGTTATACGTAATACATGCAAGAGATAACACTCGAAGAGGGAATATTAAAACGCGATTTGCGCCACACTCCGATTGCGTTACGAGCGTGTCACTTACTCTGTAGTCTAGACAAGACGTTGGGGTAAATAGACGGAAGCTGGAGGAGGAGACCTCGTATCGTGTTTGATTGGTTCTTTAATTGGTCCAGATCTGGAGATGTGCGGCGACGGCGGCGATAGATCGGAGGCGGCGGCGACGAGGACCGAGGGAAAGATGCTTTGAAATGAGAGGAGATTAGATGGCCAACCAATTCGCTTAATTAGTTTGTCGCGTGAACTGGCGAAGACGCAAAGAAAGCGACGTCATCTAAGCCGCACACTTCTCAGCCCACGTGTCATGGCATAATTATGCCTGCAGCATGTGAACTAAGCAGACGTCATGATACGACGCTGCTCGCAGTTATTATATATAATTTCGTTTACTGAAAATAGAAAGTTGACAGACCGCAACTTTTCACATAGAAGAAAATAGCTATAATTATTAGTGTACTGTCAGTACGATAATGAACCGATGGATTGGATTAGGTTATCTGTTTGATATTGACTTAAAGAGCACACGGGGGATGAAGCTACGATCGTCTTTATTTGGCAATTCAAAGTCATGAGGTCTTTTGCGCAGTGCATAGCTCCGTCGGACTGTCGGTGGAAAAAGGCTGCGCAGTACATGACTTGAGTTCCATATGACTGCCTAAAAAGCTGATTGTCTGCCTTTTCCATCATACAGACTACATCTGGTTGCTGAGGCGGGAGGTAGCCCATTCGCTTGACTCGCTGTAAAAACCTTTGTAGACCGTTTCGATCGCTGACGGAGGTGTACTCCCACCAGGCCGGTGAGGCATACAGAAGGCGTGCAATTGTGGTAGCCCGCGTGGGCACCCGTCAAAATAGCCCTGTCAAAATAGCCCCGTCAAAACAGCCCCGTCAAAATCGCCCAGCGTCAAAATAGCCCCGTCAAAACAGCCCCGTCAAAATAGCCCCATAAATACGCCAAAGGCAAGCAGTTCCATAACGGCTAATAAGTTGAATGTTACCAGAAATGTTTTGATTTCAACAAAAGTAGAACCAATAATTCAAAGAGGTGGCTCTGACACATACTGACTAAATACAAATTAATTTGTTAATTGGAAATCGGTTCACCATTTGGTGAGATCAAACGAGTACATCGACGGGGTATCTGAATGAAGATAAGAGTAAGGTCAATAGGGAACACCTACTTCCAAGAAATAATTTGCAAACGCTAAGCCGAAAGAAAAAAGTGAGTAAATAGCGACTCAAAGAACGGGAACCAAGCACTGAGATTGACCACTTTGACATGCGCCACTGTGAGAGAGCCACGCCGCTATGCTATAGAAAGGTTGACAGAATCTGATGTATATATAAGGGAGGGGGAACTCGAGTCAGCAACCAAGTACAGGACAGTTATAATAGGAAAATAATACAGGTACATTTTCACATTGTTTTCTGTCGTAGTCGTTTAAGACGGGGCTGTTTTGACGGGGCTATTTTGACGGGGCTATTTTGACGCTGGGCGATTTTGACGGGGCTATTTTGACGGGGCTATTTTGACGGGGCTATTTTGACGGGTCACCGCCCGTGTGACCTCGTGAAGTGCCGCTGATGGAAGACCGTGTGCCTTCAGAACTCTGATCGCATGTGCGAGCTTGAGCAGGCGCCCACCACCTGACGGACATGAGCTGATGCTCTTAAGTCGTCGGAGATAGTGACTCCTAGTATAACCATTTCGGTTACTCGCTCCATATCCATTACGGGCGGGACATCCTTGTTTCTGCAGCCACGTCGGAAGATCAGCATTTCACGAGATTTGTTCTTATTCGCTTACTACAGCAAATTTCCCTCCACATATATACCGCATGTATATATAGATGCTGATACATATATTATTTGGTATATAACTATATATATATAGACGATTTCTGTGCAGGTGTTGATCTGCATGCGACGGTTGGGGTCGATGTCTAGCAAATGTGATATATATATATATACGCTGATATAGCGTATATATATATATATATGAAGCGCAGTAGATGCTCATTTCAGATAAATTTCACTTCAATCGTGCAACAACACGACTCCCTGAAGTTAATTAATTTGTTTGCGCTAAAAATAATATCATAATTATATTTTCTTGTATACGTATAATAGACATGTTTATGATAACATGCATCTAAAATCGGGAGACTCAATTTATCTGCGCATCACATATACATGTATATTGTGCTCGATTAATGAGTAATCACATCAGAATACTTCGTGTATTATTGCTAAAAAGCAATCTCTATTTGCGTCGAATGGGTTAGACTGACTACGACTGCATCAGCATCAGAATCAGGATCTGCTGCAGCAGTGGCCATGTGTTCGCGTCTATACGGTTGGCGCCGGCGCCGCATCATCTGCGATGCTTCGGAGGTCGTCTGCAGTCGTCGTCGTCGTCGGCGTCTGATTTTGCCGGTGGCCTGATTTTGCCGGCGATCAGTTAGACCTAAAACCGCTCTATTACTCTGACAGTGCACGTGCGTACCAACGCAATTATACGGACCGCATATTGAGTTATACGAGGACGGCGGAAGAAAGCGAAATTCCGGCAGCTTGTGTCGTGTCTCTCTGTGTGTCTGTGTGTATATGTACGTGTGTATCTCTCTTTGTGTCTGTCGGTCTGTGTGCTGCTGATGCATGGACAGGTCTCGATGCGTGCGTGCCCCGATTTTGAATGATGGCAAGAAACAAGTCGTTGCACTTCGATAAATTAGTGCCAATCACGTAAAGGTACGAATGACTTGGTCTCAATACAACCTAATTGGGTCACGTCAGTCAGTCAGTCAGTCAGTCAGTCAGTCAGTCAGTCAGTCAGTCAGTCAGCTACATCTGGCTAGTAGCAGCGCAATGCAATTGGCGAAGTAAAGAAGGCACCAGCCATGCAATGAAAAAGTCCGCAGATTGCGGAGAAGACACCGTTTAATTGGAAAATAATTTGGTTTCTTCGAAAGGGTTAAACCAGCTGTCATCAAAGATTAGGTACTGGACGCTGAGAAGCGTGTCTTCTTCATTGCACTTTTCCAGCGGATTCAGTTGCATTTGTAGAAGAGAATTACCGTTGAACGAGAAGTTGCAGGCAGAAGTAGGCCTATACTTTGATATCGTCTGAGTAAATTACTTACATTTTTTTCAAATTATTTCAAACATTAGCTGCGCAAAATCAGGAAAACTGATGTAGGTCGGATAAATGTTCGCCAGAGACGAAGTTAAAGACACAGTTGCTTGTATCATTAAGTTAGTTGCTTTTTATTGATGTAAGACAAACGCTCACGTTTTACAAAAATTATAGACTATGAGCGCTACTGACGCTCACTTCACAATGGTAAACTGTTTGAAGAATGGTGAGTTTATTGGTAGCCGATGCTGCAAAGTAGGCTATACATTATGGCAGTACAGTGCTCTATAAGAAGACTACATCCACGATATTCTTAACAACAGATGTTATGTTGATGGAATCATTATTTTCCAATTGTGAACGTTCACGGGAGAAGCGCGTGGACATTTTTCTAACTGTTTGTTGTGAGTTGTTACCAAACACATGGTGGGTGCCTTGCGGTGATGATTGTATGCGTTTGTAAAATCGTCCAAAAAGGTGAAATTCAAAGTGATTGACTTAGCAAGAATGACGTAAGCGGACTCGAACGCAATTATATAGCCTACTCGCGAAAACACGAGACATTTGTGATCAAACATCTTAAAGCACAACAAAATTACACATTCTATCCGAACGAAATTTGGTAGCGATCGGATGTGACGCCTGCAGCGAGATTCGAAAATGATTAAGTAGTCATCTGAATTCCTCTGTTAGAAGTTACAACTAACTACGGCCCGAATATTCAGAAGATTTGGCTTAAAGGCAGCTTTGGACTCATATGCTACATGTATCAACATATATATTTTAAGTTTTCTTAACAGTCTCTGGTGGTTGTGGTGGTGGTGGTAGTAGTGGTAGTAGTAGTAGTAGTAGTAGTAGTAGTAGTAGTAGTAGTAGTAGTAGTAGTAGTAGTAGTAGTAGTAGTAGTAGTAGTAGTAGTAGTAGTAGTAGTAGTAGTAGTAGTAGTAGTAGCAGTAGCAGTAGCAGTAGCAGTAGCAGTAGCAGTAGCAGTAGCAGTAGGACTAATAAGTAATAACAGTTACAATTATTTCTTTAAATGTGTATTGTTCGGGATTTACCTGATCATGCAACTGAGATTGTTTTGTATGTGATCAGAGTGAAAGGAAATCGTGGACAGGAACTTAGAGATGGAGGAAGTGGATCCACCTCGCCCCTCTCCAACTGAATTTTTTACCCCTGGATCGTATCCAGAGGCACAGCATTACACTCCGAATGTCCTTGTGCTCGAATACACGGTTGAAGACTTAGACTCCTCGCAGGTAAACGTCCAGAAATATCCTGGCCTGCAGGCGTTCAGCGCCTACTACTCCGGACTCCACGGCTACATAGCAGCCGTCGTCTGTCTCTGGGGGACGGCGGCCAACATGGCCAACATCGTCGTTCTAACGCGGCCAAAGATGTTGTCTTCGACGAACCTCATCCTCACCTGGCTGGCTGTGGCCGATCTCCTTACGATGATCTCCTGTCTCCCGGTCAACATCCACTTCTACATCATGAAGGACCCGGCCCTTCCCTTTCCATCGACCAGGACCGTCGCCTGGATCCGATATCTCATCTTCAACATCAACTTCACGGTCGCCTGCCACACGGTCGCCATCTGGCTGACGATAACGCTCGCCATCTTTAGGTATCTGTACATCTGTTATCCCACTCTGGGTGCCAGCCTCTGCAGCATGCAGAAGGCCAGGTCTGCCATCATCGCCGTCTACGCATCGACGGCCATCGTCTGCATTCCAAACTATCTCGTTCCAGAGATCGAGACAGTCCCAGACAATGAGCTGAACAATGCGACAGCAGCAGCAGCGGAGGAGAACGAGACGAGCGTCTACTACACGGTCAGAGACAAGAAGAGCGTCTTCAACACCATCAACTACTGGATTCAGGCGTTCCTATTCAAGCTGATACCGTGCATCCTGCTGACGATACTGACCGTCCTGCTGGTCATCGCCATGCACCAGGCCAACGTCCGGCGCATGAAGCTGAAGTCGCAAGGAAGGCAGGACGAATCGGACCGTGCGAGGGAACACAACCGGACGACGGCCATGCTGCTGGCCATCGTCGGTCTCTTCCTCATCACTGAACTGCCGCAGGGAGTGCTGACCCTCGGCAGCATCTTCGTCCAGAACTTCTTCCAGGACGTCTACTGGCCGCTCGGCGACCTGCTCGACATCATGGCCCTGCTGAACAACTCCATCAACTTCGTGCTCTACTGCACCATGAGTCGACAGTTCCGCGCCACTTTCGTCGAGATCTTCTGCGGCTGCGGCTGTCACCAGGTCCAGCCACCTGGATGGCTCAAACTGGAGGTCGTCACGCAAACGACACACCACCTGGAGGACGGAGTGAGATCCAACTCCAGGCGAGGAAGACGGGCAAAGGGCGAAAGAGACGACAAGGTGACCTTTTGACCTCACAGACCTGCCTGCATATTACATCAGTTTACGCTGACAGCACTTGCTGACGTCACCGTCCATATGATGACGTCATATGACGAAAGATGTCATCGCGACAACAGCTGTTGTTCTCGTGACATCAGCGTCGGACAGTCTATGCGATCTTTAGAGCTGTTCTCGTCACGTCGGTGTACATAGTCTATGCGGTCTGCACTCGTAACAATTGTGAATTTATTTGCGTAGTTAGATTGTAGTTAGGTTGTTGTTAACGGCCGTATAAGATAGATCACTCTTACGGTATACTACAGAATAATTATAAACTTATGTGTCTGACATTTAAATGTACTAATGCCCAGAAATATCACAAGTTCTTTGCTTTCAAGTACAGTCTTTATTGTCTTGTACAAGTACTTTATGTACGATTACAAGTACTAGGTTAAAGTTCACGTGTAAGTACAAGAACCTCCATGTCAAGTACAAATACTTTCGTGTACAAAACAGTACAAGTAGTTTGGTGTCAAGTACAAGTACAAATACTTAGGTTATAGTAAATCAATTGTGTATTATTGCAGATCGTGCCGATCAACAGATGCGTTTACTTAGAAATTCTGTTTAGATAAAATTATAAGAGCATCGTGAGAGTCAGGTCACTCAGGTTCGACACTGATACAATTTTAATATTACACCACCATAACTGAACACACGTTCAACGAATGCGCGAACATTCAATACTAAAAACCTCTGGTTCATAACTTCATACAATTTTGTCTCGAACAGTTTTGTTGCTTTTCTAGAATAATCCAAACAGTCGCCTTCATCCAAGTCATCATGGCTCGTTGTTGAATTGCTTTGTCATTTGTGACGCCAGAATCATGCGCGGCAGAAGATTCTGCGCTGTAGCATTAATGTAGCAACCGAGTAGGCTAACTCGGTCATTCGTTGACGCCGACGATATTGAAACTGTCAAAATCGTAAAAGCGGATAACTAGGTTGTAACCAGTCAGAATATAATGTGAAAGCCTATGAGTTGTTTTCCATTTCTATATATTTTTCTTGCAAAGAACGCTTATCGCTCATGTTCATTCTCGAGGAGGCCTACATGTAGTCGACAAGCACACGTACTTGCTACCAAGTACATATAGTAGTACTTGCACTTTATTTTCATGTACAAGTATTTAAAACTACTACAGTTATACTCGAGTAAGATTCATGTAGGCTACCAATTCCAACATTTCTGCATTGCTAATACATGTTCGTTTTCTCGCATATTCCTGTGCAGGTGAATCATAGGCCTATATATCTCTAGTCAAATGGTTGAGTAAATATGGTAAACTGCAAAAAAGTCAATATTGTGACTTAAAAGGCGCTCAACGAAGACAAATTAGACAGAAGTAGTGTAAAATGGGCTTCCAAGCCACTGCGAACCTAAAACTCCGCCACTCGTCATCGTAATCTCCAAACTTCTAAAGCGCCACTCGAAAGCCAAGGTAGGGCACCAGCTTATTCACGAGCGCTGCGTCTTATCAGAGGGGTTGTCCAAGAGAGTAGTCCGAAAGAGGAAGGGTAGTCCGATACTGAGGCCGCCATAACCTCGCCGCCTCAGTAGCAGTTTCGGGGTGATGCCCCAACCCACAAATCAGGCCGCCAAAGCTCGCTGCGCGGACCCACAAGGCCACAAGACCCCCACACACACACACACACAAGGCAAGCAACAAAGAAGAACGTCCACCCCCCCCCCACAAGGCCGGTCCAAGCAAAGTGGAACCTCCTCTTCTCTGCAGACAGACCGCGGTCACGCAGACGCCGCAGCAGAGGCGACGACGACCACGGCGAGATTTTGATGAACGAAACGCTCGTGTTCGTGTCCTCATAGAGCATACAACCAACCACTTCAGCTTTCTGACGAATCTCGTCCTTTATAGTCATATACTTCTCCACCTCCTCCTGGATAGGCTCCGATTCGTAGCTGATACTATTATCCTCAGAAGCATTTGAAATGTGGCTGTGGGCGGTGATGAGCTTGCTACTGACCAGCACTCAGATGCTCTTAGGTTTCGCTGCCTCGGCCGAGAACTTTGACGAGCAGGCGACACGTGTAACGCTTAGCATTGGATCTTATATCTGTTACTTTAATTAAAAAAACATCAAAAACTTTAGCGCGCTGTCACAACTTCACTCAGTTCGATATCAGTTTGACTATAGACGAACCACATCGTATACAAATAGAATGTTATTTAATATGAAATTTTGTCAAGCACAAGGTTCTACATTTTCTAATTGACACAGGTGAAAATTTGTGGGTGAATAACAGTTTGATGATAGTGTAAAATATCTTGCCTCTAGTTTTATGGCTTGAGGTCAAAATCTATCTCATTACAACCCAAAAATTGAGAATTCACATAAGGTATATTTATGCTGTAATCTCACTCATATGAACCGTTATATAATGAACGCACTAAACTATGCAAATTTACAGTTGACAGTTTACTGTCGCACAAACATTAAACAAAGCACGGTCTGTAACTGAAACTGATTCTATTTTAAAAATATTTGCTGAAAAAAATGTTAAATTACCTCGATTAACTAACTAACTGTTCAGATTTTTTAATCAAACGTAGGCCTACCTACGTGCTTGAAAATTAGATTTTTCAAACGTGTTAATTAGGCCCCTGGATTCTATTCTGGCCAGTACAAGTCCATGTCTTCGGTCTTCATTACAAACAGACGATGGCACTTCAATTACAAGTCTGGTGCATCTTTCAGGTGCTTGAGTGTGACGCGGAAACTTCGGAAATTCAATAATGGTTCAGTCATGTTCTTGTTCTTGACAGGTTCCAGAATAGCTTCGTCTGAGAACAGCCTTGTAAGAGGAGGCTCACATCTGTCAGTTTTTTTCCAACTCCCGGGTATTAAGTCAACATACATGGAGTCTGCAGCAGTTTAAATTGGCATTTGGAGTCGTCTGTTTGTGGGGGATGTGCCTTGTTTTCTTGCAGCCAGTGGGATGTCAGTTCTCCTATATGACTTCTGTCATCGATTAACATCGCAAGGAGAATGTTTTCAGATTGTCCAGACTCCAAAGAAGGCATTCTTTTGTATTACTAGATATCAATAATCGCCAGCATATCCTTGTACAACGCAATCATTCGATAAAGGCGAGAACCTGTTTCGAATGAATTCGATAAAGGTTCTCGATATCATTCGAGAGCTGTGCAGTTCTGTGCAGGAAGACGAGGTCCTGATGTGAAACCAGACTTTGCAACATACAGTCAATCAATACTTTTATTGATTGTAATACTGACACATACAAACAGATAATTTAGATATTCGTGTACAGTGTCGCCAATTGGCAAACTCAAAGGAACATAAGGTTCTGCTAACAGGGTCATCCTAGTTTCATCAACCATTCATCTAATGGTATATTTGTTTTTTTTAATCATCATGTAACACAGTTCGTCTTCAAACAACCATTTGTTATGGTGTCCATAGTTATTCTTACAGGGAGCATTATAAGATTAGATCTTCAGACATCGAACGCCAAGTAAACCCATAGGCTATCATAAAAACCAGAGTGATGCATGTACAAATTCATTTAGTAAATTTTTAAACAGTTGCAGCCAAAAGGTGGACTTCAATTATATTTTTGAACTGATAGACTGTGGGTAGACAAGCAAGTTCTTTGGGCAGGGAGTTCCAAAGCAGTGGTCCATATATGTTCCGACACTATGCTGCCTAATATTGGCAATGGTGCGTATACACTTCAATCAATTCTTTTGGTGGAAATTGCTTGATGATAGCGTATAGTAGGGCCCTACTTAGTGGGACCAAGGTCCCTTCTGGTCCCCCTGTTGTAACCACTCGAAATACTTGTATGTATTATCTAGGCTGTAATACCTGTTTGGCTACAATAAAATGATGGTTATGGTTATGGTTATTATATGGTTATGGTGATCATGTATACCTCGGAATCTTTACAGAACCAGTGGTCAACATTTGCTGATATTTGGCGCGAATGAATTTTGTACATAAATAGCCCCACTTACAGCGTATTGATATATACAAAGGACAATATTTTCAAGTGAAGGAATAAAAGTTTGGTGTTAGCTCTATAGGGTACATTACATATGATTCACATGTATACTCTTCTGTAAGGTTGTCAGAAGGGTTACGCGGTGTTACGGTAAGTAGAGGCGCACGTGAGATTGCAACAGAACGTATAAGGATATATTATTAAAGAATAATACAAATTTATGAGTATTAACGCAAAATTCTATTAGCAGTTCTAATCACTTTTGAATGAGCTAATGGAACTGGCTTTCGATTAACAACTTCTTCATGTGACATTCCCCAGCAGGTTTAGCTTCGCATACCTGTATATTGTATAAATAGGCTACTTCTAATCGGTGCTTAGCTCGGCATTATCAACACACGGGAAATTGATAGGGGCCTAAGTGCAATTGCTGTAAATGGAAAGAATGGCCTGTTTTCGCTTTCTTGGATCGCATTATACCAACTGGACCAGAAACGCTCTACGACCATGCATCATACATGCGTGCACCGTAGAGATTCTGTTGATGCGGCGAAATCATTCTCAACGCGGACAACAGTAAACAAATCCGAACTGTATAATTATGGTTACTGCGAAGTTCAGTGTTAGAAGAAGAAGAATTCAACAGGAAACTTGTTTCAACGCAACGACGATGTCGAGTGAAAACGTGACCTAAGGACCAAGAATTGAGATAGGGTAGATAGGCAATAAAAAACTAGGCTCAATTATATAATCCGTGCAGATGCTGGTTAGGAAGGATTTAGCCTAAGTCGGTGAATGATTGCATTTTGAATATATATATATATGATATTTCGTGCATGTAGCATAGGGTGGAGTGAGAAATGAAGCTAACATTTCGGAATTGGCAGATTTTATAAAAGTTGTCAACTGTGCACAGTAGCCTGTATGTAAAATGATACTGGATTTGGTTAAATTCTGGATGTGCCCCAAGGTCACCCAAAGACACAAAATGCCCAGTTGCGTTATACTTGCAAATTCATGTGTTTTCATTATTGTAGTTTTATTTTGGTGATGCCTTTTGTAAGTATATTGAAGACTGAAAGGTGGACTGTAAGAATGGCAAGCAAAGAGCCAAAAATAATAAAACTATAGTAGGTCTATTTATTCAGTATTTGGTGTTCCTTCTGAATAATTAACGGTTTTTCCTTCAATTTATTTACAGAACAGAGGACACTCTCGCACCAGCAATCTAACTTTATTTATCACGTTCTCTCAAATTTATTCTTGGAATCGGACTTGACCTTATCAAACACCTCCGTTGTGTTGATCAATACTCGTCATATCACTTACCTTATTATTTCTCCAAACAGATACCGGCCTACTTAACAATTTCTGTACTACCTACCAGTTTAGACTACATGTACTACATGTAGCTCTTATTGTCTAACTACATAGTCACGAAAGTTTTCAGAGTGCGAGAGCAATGACAGCGGATTGAGAAGTTTTTGGAATGGACCAAGTAAGCAAAAACAAGGTCGCACTTTATTTCGTCTAAAATTTTTGACTTCTATTTATTTAGTCATCAGGACTTGCTTGACGACCCTCATTGTCATCAAAACAAACAAAACAAAAATGTTAAAGGTTAAAATCTTATAATCACCGGGTGGCACAGGAACTCGACCAAATGGTGATTGTCTTTCAATTGCGTTCAGGTAATCTCCTGCTTTTGCCTGCAGTGTGATTTCTTTCTTAGACAGATTCATTTAGTGTCGAAGTCGCTTTCATGGAGTTTTCTGCGACTTGTCCGAGTATAGTCTTTGGATGAATTAGTAGGCATGGGTTGCCATTTTAAACTTTAAAAGGCAACATTCTCTAGATTTCTACGCCGCCAACTGCGACAGTGGAGATGCGAACAATACTTATACCCCGGTGTTTCATGGGCTGTTTACGACTTCGAAATACGACTAATGGTTTTTTAATGGTTTCCAGGAAACTCTGCGTTGATATCGCCGTCTATAAATTCTCAGCAATTTCCTCTGATCTCCTGCTACGATTCGAACCTCGTATACAGTAGCATTTGCCTCTATGTGCTATTGTAAATCTACTTTCTTTGTGTTCTCAACCATTTGGCTTAGTCTTCCTCCTATGTTGTTTCCGAGAGTTAAACTTAATGAAACTGTGGAAATAGTCCTGCGTTGAATCTCGTGATGATCTTGCCGTATAGAACTGAGCTGTGGACTTCGAATGGAAAGTTTCCCCAGTTTTTGCTATTATCGTGCTTAATTGCATTTACGTCGAAATTTTGACCCTTCAACGGCGGATGAAAATGTTTTAGGCTTCAAAAACAAAGTTTGAAATTTATGTCATTTCAATAGCCATTGCAGCCTGTCTGTTCTGTTAGTAGTTAAGATTTATGTCTTCTGTCATTTGTGTTCTTGTGAATTGTTTCAATTGCATAATTGTACACTGTAACCGGTTGCGGTTTGTCAACCGGATTGTTTGAATAAACGAAAATATTATTATATCGAATGATGTAATCGAAAAACGCTATCTGAGACCTTCTTAAAAACACAGATAATACGAAAATAGGAATTCCTTTGGAATGAGACTAATAATATTTTATGTTGGGACTGCTGTAGCACGGGCTTTGGCTCATTCTTAGTGCCATGCAACATTTCTTTTTATTTTCAGGATGTAAGTAAAGGCAAGAAGGAGCTGGAATCTAAATAGTGACAGTAGGCCTACTGTTGGCGTAGTTCCGTATCCCGTTGTACGCCCAAGAGATAGGGAAGAAGGTTGACAAAATGGCAGTAACCGCGTGCGGTAGTAAGTATATTTTAGGCGGTAATCTCGCGAACGCAGCTGGCAGCAACGACAAAGACGTATACAAAGGAGAATTGGACGCAGTTCACAGGCATTTGGAATAATGAACAGGATATGGAGAAGCAGAGAATTAACCATGAAAGCCGAGACAAAAATATACGAGACGATGATACAACCGATTTTCCTATACGGATCGGAATGCTGGACAATGCGAAAACCAGATGAGAAAAGAATTCTAACAGCAGAAATGAGTTGGCTGCGGAAGATTTCAGGGATTTCAAGACTACAGAAAATAAGACACGATGACTTAAGACGATCATTAGATATTCAAACAACTCCGCTAGACAAAGTCGTTCAACGAAGACTCCGATGGTTTAGATAGTATATATAGAGAGAATGCCAATTGACCGATTCCCACACAATGCAGAATGCACTATAGGTCTACACTCTACAATAATTAAGGAAATCGAAGGAAATAAAAACAAAGGCAGACCAAGACTGCTCTGGATAGATAATAAAAATGAGGATATAGCATCACTTGGGCTAACACTAAGGGGAGCAATGGACTTGACAAATGGCCGAGGACGGTAGAGATTATTTATTCGTACCCATCGCCGCCAAATGGCTGGCATGATGATGATGATGATGATGATGATGATGATGATGATGATGATGATGATGATGATGATGATGATGATGATGATGATGATGATGATGATGATGATGATGATGATGATGATGATGATGATGAATACATGATGATGATGATGAATACAATAATTTGTTCAGTTGGGACAAAACCGAGAAACGCATGCAGTCTTTGGTGGTTTTAAGAGCAATACCTTTTCTGCTGCCCAAGACTTAACTAAACTTGGTCGAAGACGTTAGATAATGGAGTGAGAGAACTGGATGAGGAGGACTTATTGAGCGAAATATAGAGTTGATTGTCATCAGCTTAAAGATTGTGTTTCAGACCGCTACTACTCAGTAAAACACTTATTGGTGTGGCGTAGAAAGAGAGAAAGAGAGTAAGAGAAGGAGACAGAGAGACAGAGAGAGACACAGACAAACAGACAGACAGAGAGAGACAGAGAAAGTCAGACAGACAGACAGAGAGACAGAGAGGGTCGACACTCGACAGAAGAAAGCCTTGAGGGACACCGTATACAGGTGAGTGGTATACCCTGTCCCACCTGGCTGCATTGATGATACACACTGCATGCGCGCATAGAGTAATTAATGAATGATAGGTTTATTTGAGGAGAATGGACTTTGATTAAGGAAGTTGGTTTGAAATGGGTGTTTTCCATCGCCCGCAGATAGCAACCACTTCCCTTGTAAGACCGTATTTTATAGATGCTTCGCCTGTAGTATAATAGTAGTCTGTTGTGCATAGATGAAGGGCTTCGTGTCCAATGAAGTGCTTGAGCTCATCAATATATATTCGTTTCAAGATGCCTTCGTGAGATCTCTGGCTGTCAACGTGTATATATATATATATAGGGCGTATTATAAAATATATAGGCCAATCCTTTGAGCGTCTCTGACGAGTTTTCTGAAGATGCGCTATATAAATATGTGATTATATTTACAATTTGTCATCGGTAGCCATTAGGATTTGGTCTGAGAGTAACGGAGGAGACATTGTGAGGTCTCTGTGTATTAATGTATACCTGAAACTAACGTATACGGCAAACACGGCTGCGCCTATTATTGAGCGCTCGACAGAATGGTTTCCTCTCACCTCCTGTTCACCTCACTAGGAATGGTTTCCTCTCACCTCCTGTTCACCTCACTAGGAATGGTTTCCTCTCACCTCCTGTTCACCTCACTAGGAATGGTTTCTCCTCACCTCCTGTTCACCTCACTAGGAATGGTTTCCTCTCACCTCCTGTTCACCTCACTAGGAATGGTTTCCTCTCACCTCCTGTTCACCTCACTAGGAATGGTTTCCTCTCACCTCCTGTTCACCTCACTAGGAATGGTTTCTCCTCACCTCCTGTTCACCTCACTAGGAATGGTTTCTCCTCACCTCCTGTTCACCTCACTAGGAATGGTTTCCTCTCACCTCCTGTTCACCTCACTAGGAATGGTTTCCTCTCACCTCCTGTTCACCTCACTAGGAATGGTTTCCTCTCACCTCCTGTTCACCTCACTAGGAATGGTTTCTCCTCACCTCCTGTTCACCTCACTAGGAATGGTTTCTCCTCACCTCCTGTTCACCTCACTAGGAATGGTTTCCTCTCACCTCCTGTTCACCTCACTAGGAATGGTTTCCTCTCACCTCCTGTTCACCTCACTAGGAATGGTTTCCTCTCACCTCGTTCACCTCACTAGGAATGGTTTCTCCTCACCTCCTGTTCACCTCACTAGGAATGGTTTCTCCTCACCTCCTGTTCACCTCACTAGGAATGGTTTCCTCTCACCTCCTGTTCACCTCACTAGGAATGGTTTCTCCTCACCTCCTGTTCACCTCACTAGGAATGATCCTCTCACCTCCTGTTCACCTCACTAGGAATGGTTTCTCCTCACCTCCTTCTGTTCTGAAGTAGTTGCTACTATGTTCACTCAAGTATAATTTTTATGTCCTCTATACGCCTCTCTCTTTCTGTCTGTCTCTGTCTGTCTCTCTCTGTCTCTGTCTCTGTCTCTCTGTCTCTGTCTCTCTTTCTCTCTTTCTCTCTCTCTGTCTGTCTGTCTGTCTGTCTCTCTGTCTGTCTCTGTCTGTCTCTGTCTCTGTCATTGTTTCTGTCTCTGTCTGTCTGTCTGTCTCTCTGTCTGTCTCTGTCTGTCTTTGTCTCTGCCTTTGTTTCTGTCTCTGTCTGTCTGTCTGTCTCTCTCTCTGTCTCTCTGTCTCTCTCTCTCTCTCTCAGCATGTCTGTCTGCTTGTCTTAAAATGCATGTAGGAACCGTCTTTGGCGAGAGGTTGTCGTCTAAATGCCGTCGTCATCGTCGTCTCAAGTGTCAATCATTGAACTACTTGGCCCCAAAAGTACTCGATAATGCAACACCGTAATAACTGCAGGATGAATTAGTAACGAACCAATTGCCAGATTTCTATTAGACTTCATAATATACTGTCCCCGAAGTTAATGGTCCACGTGATTGCTTCATTTATATGTAAGCCGCCGCGTGTAATGCAGTGCATAGTGAAGCATGTCATTATGCGGCGTCTTTTTGAAGCTCTTCCGTGATCAGACCATGCGTATGAAAACCGATCTACAGCCGTTGATGGAAAGAAGAAAGAGAAATTTCGTCTTTCGTGTGACTAGACGCTCTGTTCTATAGGAGATTGGGGCTATCGACTAACGAACCGTTATATATGCGGTTGGCGATACACAGGTGATAATGCTATACACAGCCTATGCATTATAGAAAACATGCAGAGTCAATGCAGTGTACACGTATTAGCCATGGTCGAATGGTGGAAAGGCTGCTCAAGCGTGATTATTCCTCTAAACTGTTCACCGGACTAAAAATAATCTCAATTTGGTTTACTAGTTCGGAGCTGGTTGGTTGGTTAATTGGTTGATGAAAGGATGACGATGTCAACGACTTGGAGGAGGAAGAGAAAACAGACAATGATGATGACGAGAACGACGACGATGTTGTTGATAATAATGATGACGATGATGTTGTTAATGACGACGAGAATGATGATCATGATCGCGATCAACATGACAGCGGTGGGGTGATGATGCATGACGATGGTATACGGTACTTGATGATATTAAGCAGTTTGCTACATGAATGGGAGTGTATGAGTTGCTCAATAGATTTACAGTCGAAACTGTTCGTAAGTTCACTTATCTGTAGGTCTTAGAAAAGTATAAAACCAGGTTTCATGCAACCGACTTTAATCCCGCATTCACGTTTTTCTTAATGCTCGCTTTGAGGACGCTATTTTAGGAATAGGCTGTAAACGCTAACGTCGACCGTTGAATCGCTATGGATTGTCTGTTCAAAGCAGCTGTTCTGGTGTCGATAAGAAAGTCTGCAGCTGCAATAAATCACACAAGATGCAGACAAATGTAGGCGGCTACAAAACGTGAATATTTTCCTTGCAGCAACTCAGAAGTGGCGAGTATTGGACCAGGAAGTCACGTTATTGGCAGCAATTGCTACGGATACGCTCTACTGAATATACATCCTGCTGGACATGACTTTATCTCTAGAGAGATGCAGGTCGATTGCTGTGACTTATAGTGTTTCAGTTGGTTTCACATGCATTGCTTCGTTGCTTCATAGTCAGCGAAATTTTAGGAATTCTGTTCGACTGTAATAGCGATGCATATCTGTGTCTGCGTTATACTTGACTATTTGCATGACTACATTTGCATGTATGCCTACATCTGTAAATGTCTACATCTGTCTATATATGTCTATATAATTATGTCTAAAATATGTATAGGCCTGTATGTCTACATGATTGTGTAGATATGTTTGTGTATGTCTAAATATATCTACATGTATCTCTACATACATCTATGAATGTCTACATTATGTCTATGTATGTTTACATATGTCTAAATAATATGGGCAGCGCTTTTGTGAAGAACTGGAAAGGGCTATGTTAAGTGCCTACTTGTAACATGCATACGTACATGCACACATTATGTACATGCACACATTATGTACATGCATAGTTCACTGTCTCATCACTTGTTTCTTTTCCTTTTTCGTCCTTTTTCGTCCTTCTATCAGTCTGTTTACGATCTTATATTGTTCAGTTTGTGCATGGCTATGCAGAAATCGATCCAGGTACTATCCAAGTACTGTTGCCAAAACTTGGAAACAACTTGACCCAGCATCGGCCCAAAAGGGCAAATTAATATTCAGTTCATGGTCCACAACTGAGCAACATATAGATGTAAATGACCACTGTAGAATGGCGGACAGGCTATATATAAAAAAATTAATGTCAAACTGTCTGTTTTAGAGCACGCACTTAATATCATTCATTTCAAGTGGTTCCTGGTTAAACACTCACTTAAAATCGCCCGTCCATTTTGGTCGTCATTTGATTTTAAATAGAATTTAATATGCACATTATTGAGATAAATTACTTTTAAAGGTTTGTTCGTTCAACTGCATAGATATGAATTTAATGCTTCATAGCACTACGTAACATAATTTAAGAACAAAACTAGGCCACAGAATTATGGTAGATCACATACCATTGAAACGCAGCGAAAAGGTTACACACGTTGTTGAATAGTTAAAGGAGTGCCTCTATCCAGAAGTAAGCAGTAGCCTACTCGTAAACTAATTGCATATAGCTAAGTATACCTATACTCACTGTCAATGTGTATTAATTATGTTAGCGTGGCGCCAGGTAGCATTGTTTTCTGAGTCATTCTTCATTCTCCTCAGTCGCTAATTAGTGTTGGCTTCCTTAGAGTAGGCCTACTTTAACTACCGTTGAGAACGGGTTACCAAATTTATGTAATTGCTATTATTTCTTTTCATCTGACGACAGCTTTTGAAGTCCGTGCGGCGAAACTTTGAACTACGGTCACGGGTCACTTCGTTGATTTAATTAGTTTCCACGCGGCATCGTTTGTTTTATGAGATAAGCGGTGTTGATTCGCACTTCAAAGGAAGAATGATTCGGTAACAGGACAATAACCCCTGGACAATTACCCCAGGACAATACACCCCCGGACAATCATCCCCCCAATACCGATACAGTACGTACAGTAAAGAGTAGACATGAAAGAATGACCAAACATCGAAAACTAGAGTAAACACGTAAGACTTACCATACATCAAAAACTTATTATTAGACAATTAGTAAACAATTGGACACAGAGTATATAGACATGAAAGAATTACCATTCAACATGAAAGAGGTCAACCAATACAGGCCTATATAACAGAAATGGAAATCTATTTCTATCCATGATGGAATTTATAAAATCTGATCAAGGAAAAGATAAACTTAGTTTTGAAGGTTATGTATACGTAAAGCAGAAAATAAAACAAGCATTACAACAAGTTCACTGCAGCCAATTTCTGGCTGGTCACCCGGCCATCACAACTCCAGTGCAAGGATTCTGGCCGTCATTAGCAACTACAATGAGCGCAATGGTCTTGACTATCTACGTGGAATAGCTCACAACCTTTCTTTTTAAGTTCCATAAACTAATTAACAATAAACAGCATTTTCTTTTACACATTTAATTTCATTCTGTGACGTTATGTCTAATAAATTAATAAATAAACTGTATTATTAATATACATTATTTGTATATTTATATACTTAGTATATCAGTACAGGAGGTTATTGTCCGAGGGATTTTTCCACGGGGGTTATTGTCCGGGGTTATTGTCCAGGGGTTATTGTCCGGGGTGTTATTGTCCTAGAAGCAATGGCTCCTATCCGGTTAGAGTCGATAAGGTAGTGCTGCGTCTGTAGGGATATTTCGTAGGTGGATAGAGATAGATCCGATCGCTTTGTCTCTGGTTCGATTCCTGCTGGATATTTTGGGAAATACAGATTATTTATTTATTAAAAGAGTAGTAAGATAACTGCCGTTCAGAAACTGCGTTACACGTCGAAACCTCGTGTCTGTTCGTTAAAGACAGAAAGTGTTTGGCAGCAAGTAGTACGTGTTCGACCGTCCTTTCTTCGGCTGGTTGTACCCATAGAGATGTATAATATATAAATATATCACTAGAGCCCCGCATCTACCATCTATGGTGAAGCCGTGACCCTTAAGCTAGGCATAGAGACGTATCTAAGGTCGTTGAGACGTATAATATAAACCGACGTCATCATCGACGTGAAATGCGTGGACACGTCACCAGTTATGTTAATGAGCGCTGGCTAAATTGTGTAGTGTGTGGATGTAGCAACTTATTAAAGCCCGAAAACGTGGCAGCTGGAATATTATTTAATGGATAAGTTGTTATTTTGTGTCTTTTGAATTTTTTTAAGGCGTAATCTTCGAAAAGAAATTAAAGTCTCGCTTAAGCTTGACTGCGTCCATGAATTTCAACCAATCAAAACGCGTCATTTCAATTTCCATTAACTGCGGAACTCTCTTTAAGGTGTTACTATATCTATGATTGTGACTTCAAAAATGTGCAAAGGGAATATGCGTCATGTTCCCTCTAGCGTTAATAATATATCTCATTGGTTGTACCGGATCTACTTCCGGTGCTACGTAGACTTTCGTCAGATCCGACTGACTCCATTTCCTCTTCGAATAAAGTTGAGGTAGTTAAAATTAATAATAATAATAATAATAATAATAATAATTACGACAATTTCTATGGCGCCGTAACACGGCCATGCCGTTATTTAGTTGCTCATAAATTCGGGGGAAAGAAGCCAGTTAATTTGTCTATGGGAAAAGAAGTTAAACCTTCCTTACTTCAATTTAGATTCACTGTTACAGCGTCAATAAGTGTAGAGAGATATAGAAACTATTTTCTTTCTGTGTTAACATTGTGTAGCTGTAATTAGCCCGTAATTAAAGCATTTATTTCTAATTATGGAACAAAGTGCTATTTCTTCGCCTAGTTTGTTAGAACGACAAATAGTGTAGCAGGAGATGGGGATTAGGGTGTCCCAGAAATATGTTTTGTTGAATATTTTTATGCAGTCCCTCTAAAAAGTTTCTTTATGGTCCCATAATAATACCCGAAAATTTTTATGACATTTTAAGAATATTTAGGTGTCCCCCAAGACACTTACTTTCCCCCATAGTGGAATAATTTGCGCCTGACGTGTCCAATTTCTAAACGCTTTCAGATATCAACCTTTGATCCCATGATAGCATATTTAATACCACTGGAAAGCTCTTAAATAGTATAATCTACAAGTTTGTCACTTTATTGGATACAATCCGATACGTAGGTACTGTTTTAAGATCAAATAATGCCAAAAATTGTACAAAACTCGAGATTTTCGGACTTTCGCAATATCAGTTATTACCACTAATTGGTAGGAGTAGTCATTATTACAAATCTTTGATAATGCAACAAGCCATGGTTTCAACGCCTCCATACCTTCCTCTGCTTATTCTTAATCACTGCGTACACCTTCACGTGGTGCTTATTCTTCAGTTCTACAATCTACACTCTAATCGCAATCGTAAACTCGAGATTTCTATAGAGCGCCCACAAAGCGAAGTCGCGGAAACCAACTTATTCGCAGGCGCTTAATCAAAACAGAATCGATAGGCAGGTGGTCAAGATCCAGGGAGTTAGGCAGGCCAGACAGTCAGACGGCTAAGGTAAATGATGCTTAGAGTTGAAATGGCGAGGGAGGTGAGGGGAAGAGAAGGAATCGGATCGGGATAGGCTTTGTGAAAAAGCAGTGTTTTCAGTTTTGAGTGGAAGACCTGTGGAGAGATAGCAAGAGGTGAAGTTTTGGTGAGTTCGTAGGATTGATCGGATATTTGTCGTAGCCCTGGTGAAAGTTTGTGCAAAAGAGGCGGTACAGCTATGGCTATGGACCGATTTAAAATTCTACATGTCTGCAAGATTGTCATGATTGCTCTTAGAAAAGTCATGCCAATGTTTTTCGGCAACTAGTAGAAGAAACCTCGTTCTTCATTATTGCTGAACTGAAATTTTGTATCAGAGCTACGCCACGTTCAGCACTGTTATTCACGCAGGTCAAGTTATTAACAAACTCATATGCGATCTTATATGAATGGCTTTCCGGCCACTCTTCAACTGGAATATCAAAGAAAACTGTCGTCGATGGCGGTAGTTCGGAACAAGCTTCAAGAAATAGATAATTCCGTTAATCTACGGGGAAGAGACTGAACCAGGTGCAATCTTCGAACATCTCTCATTGTCGAGATAAACTGCTTTTTCTTCAGTAGACAGATGCTGAGAGAACAGAGAGATGGTCGATGGTTCTTGGCTTAGGTACCAAGAATGACGCTGCATCATCTTCAGTCCTGTGGATTGCAGAGCGACAACATCATAGTCATGCAGCCTTTGGATTAGTTGAATGTCATTGATGGGTGTACTGCAGCAGCGACTCCACATGAGAACCACGATTGGATGTAGATGTTAACAACAAATCTGTTAAATTATTGGATGCCCTGTAATTCACGGGCCGTCAACTGGATAGGTTCCATCACAAAGCAATTCAATCTTCATCGAGTATATTGCCTTTGCCATCCAACACGCTCTGTGATGGGCACCCGGCTTGCAAACCGCTGCCGAACTGCTCAATCCAACCGTGGATGCCACGAGTTGGAAAAATTCTCGATGATCATCTCGAGGATGGTAACGTTGAAAGTGTTCAGTAATGAACTTCTTCAATTTGTCAGACACAGACATCAATGGCAGTCATTAGTCGAGGCTTTGGTTGACGGTTGGTCAGGTCGGATCATTTCTCTTTAAATCGCTTGAAGAGCAGAATGTCAGGCCCAGGGCCCCAGGTGATGGGCAAACTTTAGGCCTACCGGTGCACACTACGAATGCGTCAGACAACAGGACTTCAAACAAGTGATGTTGAAAAGCCATCTACAGCAGGTTACGACCGATGGCTGTCTCTAGAAGGGTGCAGACTCCAACTCTGCCGGTTTTTGAGGCCGTTGTGTCAAAGCACATGCCGATTACAAATGCATTGCACTGCCACGACTTCAAGAGGTCCAGAACTGCTACCGCTGCTGCATGTCCTGACCTAGAGTCTAACTTTGGCATACCCAGAAGTTTGGTATTTCCATCAACTAGAGAAGAAATCAGGACTGGCAATCTGTCCACTTTGCCGGTGTCTACTCCAGTGATGTCAGGCAGCAGCTTGGAATCCCAGTGCATGACAGATTTTTAGGCTCGAAAGTCATCCTTGGTTTGTTTGACAAACATGATTCTGCATGTTTTCTGTCTTCTTCACACTTTAAACTATATTCACATATACAATAAGGCTATATGTTTGTAGATTCTACTATCTAAGAACTTTCTAAAGATACTAAGCATGTTATTATGGAATTTATGGGATAAAAGTGTGATCCTGCGAAAATTGTCAAACTCAGAAATGTCACGCGTAATTTAGGACAAATTGCACTAATTCTATGAGCCTTGGGGAACCCCTAAATATTTTTTAAATGTCATAAAATTTGGCAGGTATTATTATCGGACCATAAAGAAACTTTTTAGAGGGACTGCGTTAAAAGTTTCATCAATTATGTTTTCTCAATGCTATCATGGGACACCCTAATGGGGATACGCCCTTGTCACGTCTCTCTAAACCAGGGTTTGCGGTGGACGTAATCCTATAGAGCGCCTGAACACAATGCAGACTGAGACCAGAGACACTATAACCTACAGGTGCTGTTTTTACTTATATAATTGAAGGTTAGGTACGAATCTATACACAGTTATATAATATTTCATATTGATCTCAACACATGGGTGAGTTCTTTTAGTGAGCTCTTGAAACTAATTGATCTTGTCCTGGCATTGTCGATGACATCAGTTAAAAACGGACGTTTTTTTAGCTGCATGAAACGAGTAAAACATGCATCAGAAACATATATCTAGATCAACGACTCAGTGACTTGCCTGTAATTGCATGCCTCCAAGAAGATGCAAAAAATGTGAAATTTGACGCAGTTATTGATGACTTTGGTCGTTGTAAACAAAAACGATATCCTTTGTTTTAGCAAATAGTCTTAGTAAAATTATTATAATCTATTTTAAAAAACCTAGAGTTTGCATAGATTCTTCACATTTCTTGCAAATATAAATAAATCCATCAAAACCTAATTTATATTAAGTGACAATAGGGCCTATGCACACATGTTGCAGAACTGGCTTGCAGTTTTGCATATGTAAGCTAAATACAAAACTTAACAAGCTGACCAAGTTTTGCCCCTCCCCCTCCTGAAAAATTGAAATGGCGTCCTTGGTTATAGGAGGCTACATTCTGAGAAGCCAGAACTACCGTAATTGAAAAACGTTTCTTGCTATCTTCAATACTTTAAATATAATTTTATAACAACATACATATTCAATCATTTTTGCAAGTCGTTAGAAAACTGGTGCTAAACGGCTACGGGTAAATTTCACCTATTTAAATAACATTGGGTAGATAATAGCAGGCTTGTTTATGTTTGCATCATTTCAAGTAACAGCTGCCAGACCAATGACTGAATTACAGCTCGTTAAGGCAAGAAGAACGCTTAATCACAAGTCTGCCTAAACTTGTCTGTACGCCGATGTGCAAGTCACCACCACAACAAACCATAAGTATGGGTCCAAAGTTGCGCAGGAGCCCCAATAACCACGCAGCTACTTCTCACCAGTGCGCTATTTAATATAATCTAACCTAATCTGGAAACTTTTATCGCCCCAATAAAACACCAATCGATGGTCGTTAATAAGAAAAAAATCGCACTCTAAAAGCATAATTTAAAGGACAGAGTAAAGTCGAGAGAATCATGCTATGACTTGTTGAATGCGAGACATCATGCAATATACGGACAGCGTTTGTCTGCACAGTTTTTAATTGGAGAACGTACCAATTAAGCCCCGTATAATTATTCGCCTGCCTAGATCTGCTTGGTAGCGATGGCTGTCTGTCGGGAGCTTCAGACTCACCGTAGTTTGAATTCATGCATAATATTATAGTGATTTTTGCAAACAAGAGATATCAATTAACAGATCTGATTACACAAATATTTAGTAAAAACACGGTTAACTGATACATGTCCTTTATAAAAACACATGAAAGACTTTCAGAAACTGCAGGTAAACACAGATAAAATCAACAACTGCAGAACTATAACCTATCGAAATAGGCCTAACTGATTAACCTATATAAGTAAGTATAAGCCAAGGAGGAGAGTATGAACCTGATCTCTTGAGTTAAATAAACTTCATCATAAAGTGTAAGTTTACATTTTGTTCTTCTGTGGTGCTAGATGCTGGCAACTACTGCAACAGAGAAGGTTAGTTAGGTTATTCCAGCAGAAGGAACTGAGCGTACCAGGTCTCTTCTGACCTAACTTGCCACTAAAATTCGAACACCTGAACTGTGGCACTTATCGCAAAGAACCTGCACATGCAATGATGGACGGTTTACAAGTTCTGCATTCATGAGACGCAAGCATGATCCAGACCACGTGGTTTAGATGATTAGCCTATAATGCCTGAATCTGCTCAAGTACCGGGTTCAAAGCCACTGCAAATTGGAATAAATTCCAATATCCTTCAACTTCGATACATTACAACTTTTTGCATTGGCTGGAATTAATAGAAATAGCGAACTCATCACAGTTATTTTCAGGCAGTGTACATAAATAACTGGATGGTGTTATGCAAGAGTGGACCAACCCCAAAATTCATTATTGTCCAAAAAACAATTTTTTTTAAAATTCTCTTTCAATTTTGATGGAAAAATTCTACTTTTAATTGTGTAAATGCAAAAATATACATTTGATATTAGGGTGACATTATATTCAGCAATTTGCAAAGGAAATGTCATTTGGAGAAATAAATGTTGGTTGGTCCATTTGAATCCTGGAAATTTGTGGTTGTTCCACCTGAATTTCAGAGCATTGTGGGTTGGTCCATTTGAATCCTGGAAATTCTTTAATCAAATGTTTAATGCTTAACTCAAAGCTGTCAAAGTTTTGCATGAATTATCTCTTTGTGACAGTAATCACTGTATAAATTTGTCATACAATATTAGGCGATATTATTCATAAGTCTTAAAAAGTATCTTATAAACTCTTAAATCAATCATATCAGACCATTCGCAGACATTTAGCTGGTTATAGTTTTCAAACCACTTTGCTGGAAATTACTAAATTATAAAAGTAGTCACTGCAGAGCATGAAATATATTATTTTAACATGGATGTAACTAAATTTTGTAAGAAGTTAATTTAATTAACTTTATAATTAAAATCCTTACTAGACTGCTATTCAGCTAAAGTCTGTTGGTGTCCAACAATGGAATGGAAGAATAGAACTCGTGATAACACGGTGGGATAAGTGGTAGAAGGCTAAGTGGTAGAAGGCTAAGAGTGTCATTCTTCTGAAGTGAAACAATTGGCCGGCCTCTGTCCATTCTATACAGCATCTGGGAGATAGAACCTAGAGTTGCTAGTGTCATTCGCTTTCCCAACTCAACTTGTTTCTACTCTTACGTTTCTTCATGAGAGTTAGTAGGGAAAGAACAATGTTTTCGGCCTGTCTCGGTAAACTAGCCAAAAGAATTATATCACAGAACATCTTTTGCACGCGCGTACCCGAGTTTGGTCCTTAGTTGTCACAGAATACAGTCTCGTAAGATTTCTTACAGAGACTATAAATGTACTGGCCTACAACTTTCTGCTGCCTTAAATGGCCGTCAATGAGGACCTACTTCGCACACCTGCTACAGTTCCAGTACCATTCATGCATGTTTTGTCTATCCGTAAGTCGGCCATATTCATCAAATCAAAGGGTTAGGTACATAACAAGGGGTTTTAGATGGTTCAGAATACGTATAGCCTGTGTTAGAACCATTGCAAGTTAACATGTACTGTGATGCTTAATAGTCTATCTCTCCTAGCTTCCTCTTGAAAGCTGTAATATTGTCCACTGAGACAGTACTATCATCCAAACCATTCCACAAGTCTACAACTTTTGTAGGCTACTGAAGAATTTCTGTCCTGATATTCATTTCGATTTCTTAAAGTTATAATTTATACCTGTGTCCTGGAGTCGCTTGGTTTGGTGCTAATTCAAAGAACCTCTCCCACTACACTGACTCCTTTCCAGTGATAATCTTAATATATGCTTCGACTAGACCTCGTGTGCTCCTCGTATGCTCCAGTGTTGTTCGCCCATACCTTTTCAACCTTTCTTCTCATATTCTTATAACCCCAAACTATTTTGTAGTTCTTCGTTGCACTTTTTCTAGTTGTTCAGTGTCATGTTTTAGGTATGGATGTCACATTTGGATACAGTATTCTAACTGTGGCCTAACCAGTGATTTGTACAACCGCAGTATTGTATCCTTGTCTCTACTGACTATTGTACTTCTTGTCATACCTAAGGTTGAGTTAATTCCTTAATTATGACCTCAATTCTTCTAATACTTCAGCACACTGCCTTGAAGGTTTAGCACCTTTATGCATGATCACTCCCAGTTCTCTTTTCTACCTCACTTACTTTCGTTACCCTTAACCCCATTTCATAGAAAAATTCTTTTTTTCTTTTCTCCATATGCATTTTTACTGAGCACTTTTCCAAATTAAAAAGCATCTGCCAGTCCTTGGATCATCTGAACATTCTTCTAAGGTCTTCTAGTAGTATCTCCACTGCGAGATATTTGTTTGGTCCAGTCGTGTTCGTATGACATTGTCTGCGCAAATGGACCAAGCCGCGTTCTGCCGCTTGGTCCCTGTTATGCACAACTGGACCAAGCCACGGTTCTGTGGCTTGGTCCAGTTGTGCAAAAAAGAGTCGCAAGTTGGTCCAATTGTTTTTCGCTATTTATTAAACATTCTGATGGGCTAGAACGTTGATCTAAGTGTCACAAGATGCAGAAAAAAATTCTAAATTTAATGGAAAAATAAAAATAAATTGTGAAATTTTGAGGGTTGGTCCACTTTTGCATAACACCATCCAACTATAAGTATCACGTTTTAAATACTCTTATCTGTTTCTTGCGATATCCGATATATGTATTAGTTTTCGTACAAGTTAAACAAACACAGATCTATGTATCAAGTTAAGTAAATACATATCTCAAAAGGCAACTGGGGTATGGTACATAAATTGTGAAGTAAGACGCCGGAGACATTTGTTATGACCTGCAAAGGCGCTGTTCTGCTAAGATCTTTGTAACATTGGTCGTAGTAGGCTATAGATACAAAACCGGAAGTTCAGAATTCAGACCTGCCTTGTGATGTTGCGTCATCTTAAGTCTACTGATCACAGTTTCTCTTCCGCTTTCCAGGCGACGTAGGCGTTCCAGAAAAGACAGACAAAGTTAATGGCTAGTACTCTGTGTCTCAGTGGAAGTATATAGAAGTTGGCCAGCTGGACGGCCGGCCAGACGCTGTAGCTGGCCACGAGCATTGACCCGAAGTCCCGCTTCAGTTTCTCTGCTATGTCGTTCGTCGTGTCCCGTCTCAGCACTCCCATGATCGCAACGAAGCCGACCAGATAGACAGGCAGGAAGAAGACCTGATCTAGGAGTGTCTTTCGCACGGCCATCGATCCCTTCGTCCCGACAATCGTCCTATCTAGGGCTCGGTACCAGACCGTCATGGCCGGTCCGGCTATTGCCAGACCCATGACAGCGAAGCGAGCAGTTCTCCGAAAGTCATGTTCGCAGTCTTTGGAAAGCAACTGGGCAATGGCGTCACCAGCCGCCATGAGGAACCCCGTGTTCAGAGCCTGCGTGGTGAAAGGGTGGCGGTCCAGGTAGTAGAGGTACCTCTGCCAGACGCGATTCACTCCACCCGTGAAGCCTGTGATCATGTACCTCATTTTCTTCAGGTTGGACACATAAATAAGCAACAAATGCGAACGATAAAATCACCGGATGAAACAGTTGAAGGAAACCGCATCAATAAATAATAATATTGGTAGATGGGGACCGATACACTTCGACTGTCTGCTGCTTGGAAATCCCTTGCTTGGTTAACTCCTCAGGCGAACTGTATGCATCAAGTTGAAATGTTTCTAAAACAGGCAAAGAAATCTGAATGCTAGTATGTCGATTACTAAAGGCACTCCGAATGAATATGATACAGAAAGTAAGTTATCAATTTAATGCCTTTTCAAACGGATATTAAAATATTCTAACTGTTCTAACAGAAATTACTCGGTAAGTTTACTTGCCTTGCATACACACAACTCTACTCACCCACATTCACACCCACCTACACTCACATCCACCCACGCATCCACTGTGGTGACTACCCACACCCACACCCACACCAACACCCATGGCACCCACACCCGCCCACACTCACACACACACGCATGCACACACACACACAATATATATATATATATATATATATATATATATATATATAGCGACGATGCTACTGAACCCTTCTATAATAGACCTAGATACAACGATGCTTTATACAATCTGTTGGCAGAGGCAACAATAGGCAACCATGCAGTTTACCGATGACGAGTGGCATAAGCCGATTTGTTACATTGAAATCTAGGTCTATATACATTCAGACGGAATCCCATCATTCGTTCAATATATATATATATATATATATATATATATATATATATAAAATCTATTGGCGCCACTACCTGGAATAAAATTCCTCAAGAAATCAGAAAATCTCCCTCACTTACACTGTTTAAGAATAAGCTTCGCACTTATTTAGTTGAAAGTAAATTATTAAATGTTTTGATGTATTAATCTTTAATTTCCATGTGTTTAACTGCACTTCCCACTCATTATTACTCATTACTTTTGATATTTAGTTTAAATTAGTTAAGGTTAGTTAAGATTTTTTATGTTAATCAAGTCAACAACTGTTATACTAATTAAACCATCTTTCGGTCGCCACATATTCTGCTGAAATTATATAGAGGTGTCCCTACTTAGCGGGATCTTTGATCCCTTCAGGGCCTTCCCTTGTGGCATTCAACAATCCATACTTAAAAGTGCAATCTGATTTGTAATATTATTGTTTATTGTTGTTTGGCTACAAATAAACGATTGATTGATTGATTGATTGATATATATTCGTTTATTGAGAAAAACAATCTGACAAAAACTCAGAAATGCTAACATGAGTGATAATGAATAAATTGAGAGTTGTCCTTGGGTGGGAGAGTATGGTTGTGTGCTCTAGGTCTTAATTGGTGAGAGGAGAGGGGTCTGAGTGGAGGTAGGAGTTGGTGAAGTACATGCTTGGGGTTGTGTAATATGGAGAAAAGGAGTTTAGCATCGGCTATAATTATTGGCAAGTTCAGAGACTGTTGGAAAGGATTGCTCTAGGTAACCTAGGCGTTTGGCTCTTTTTAGGAGATTTTCCAGGCGTTCTTTATCGGAAGCCAGGGTGAGACCCCACCAGGATGGGGAGGCATATAGAAGTTTAGCAGTGGCTTTGGTTACATTATGGATGGATGAGGAAGAAAGGCCATGGGTTTTGAGTTTTCTGATAGCATAAAAAGAGGAGGAGCAAGTGACTCTGAGGTGGTCTATATGGGCTGTGAGTTTGAGATTATCTTGAAGGATGACACCCAGTATCTTCAGAGTTTTAACTCGGGTAATATTAGGTAATGGAGGAGGAGGGTCAAATTGGTGTCGAGGGCGGAAAATGATCATTTCTTTAAATTTAGAGCTATTTAAGGTAAGGTTATTGGCAGAAGCCCAGGTAGAGATTAAATGCAGTTCAGATGGAACTTGAGAGGATCCAGTAAGTAGGTAAGTGTCATCTGCAAATTTGAACATAAGATTAAGGGGCTGAGCAGGGTGCAGGTCTGAACCAGTAATGGAGAAGTTGGTAGGTCCTAAGACAGAGCCTTGAACTATACTAGCATTGACTGGGAGGAGAGATGAAGAGTGACCTTTGAATATAGTGAGGTGTGAGCGTTCAAGATGATATTCAACTAGCCAGTTATAGATTTGGTCTGGGATATCAAGAGTGGAGATTTTGTCAAATAGGGCAGAGTGCTTAACTGAGTCAAATGCTTTGGAGAAGTCAAGGGAGATTATTGAGACATATTCACTGGTTTTTAGGAGGATTTGTGTATGATGTATGATAGATATTATGGCTGCAGAGGTGGAACCAGTGGGTCTGAAAGCAAATTGATCTGAAACCAGGGATTCAAGGGGGCTTGAGTAAGGGTAGGGTATATAAATCTCTGAACTATTTGCTTTTCGACTATTCTGGAGAGAACAGGGAGGATGAAAATTGGGCGGAAGTCAGCATTTTGAGAGGGGGAGTTGGTTTTAGCTTTTGGTCGGATGATGGCTATTTTCCATTGGGGAGGGATGAAATGGGATAGGAATGAGAGATTGATAAGGTGAGAGAGAGAGGTAATGAAAAGAATGGGGCGGTGAGTCTAAGAAACCAAGCAGGTAGGTTGTCATATCCAGTGGCAGAAGGATGCAAATGGTCGAGAAGATAGAATAGTTGGTATTCTTCAATGAAGGGGTATTTGGGATGGGCTGTGAGTCGAAAATTTGGAGGGGAGGGGCCGTCCATAAATGACGTCACGCACCTAGAGGAGTAATGAAGGTCGGAAATTTGTGACGATGTGTGACATGGGGGTGGGGGTAGAGTAGTGTGACGTCACACCAGGTCTATGTTATTAAATTTAACAATTAACAACAATTTAATTTTAATAATAACAGCACTAATTTTGAGGATTAAATTTTCATTATTTTTTAATTATTTTAATGTATATGGGCACCATTATTAATAATTTTCTAATTATTTCAATATTTGGTCACCGTTAGATTTTAAAATATTCATGCTTTCGCTATTTGTTCCATGAAGGAGCATCTTGCTTCGCCATGGAAATTGGTTTTCGGGGGGGTCAGAGCTTTGTGACGTCATTTTCAGAAGGGGGTCTTATTTTTGTGACGAAGTGTGACGAGGGGGGAGGGGGTTAAAAATCGGCCAAAATAGCGTGACGTCATTTATGGACGGCCCCGGAGTAGTTTTGGTTGGTGGAGATAGAGGAGTAATGAAGGTTAAGGTCGTCTGCAGTGATGTGTGTAGAGTAGTTGCTTTCAGGATCTTTGTTAGTAAGGGATTTTACTTTTGTTAGTAAGAGATTTTACTTTATCCTTCAAATGAATGCAACAACATCCATTCATTCATTCTGAGCATTTATCTGGCGCCTCTTCCAGAGACCTGCTCAGAGGCGCTCTCTGCGCTTGCCTATTATGATGGTAAGTTTCATTACGAACGAAATTATTCGGTAAGTTTAGCAATATAAAGCATTATAAAGTTCGCCGTCGGCGAACGAGACGAGTTAATTACAGAATCTCTTAAACACTTTCTGACGTCTAGAACGTCGTCGAATGCAACGAATAACGACGGCTGGGAATAGAGTACTACTTCTACTCCTACCTCAGAATCGGAGTATTCTTATTTCCAGTATAGAGCGCTAAGCCTGTCTCATGAATACCGATTTAACCTGCTACTCCGGCGTAGACCAGATTTAAGCCGGAAATAAGAGTTACGTCTGTCTCATGAATTGTCGAATTGTGCTTTACACAAAGTTTACAGAAAGAATACAAAAGTCATGTGTTGCTTTCTCTCCTATTCGTAGTGGTGAGTCATGAGGGGTGACCTATTCGCACCAGTCACACATGATCAACAGCTCAGCCCTCGCCATATGCGCCACCTATTTTGCATACACAGATGCATTCGTAAACTGTAACTTTCCATGACCAGTGCCTCTCTACCTGCACCTCAGTGTCAACACTGCTCGTTAAATATATGGTTGTCTAAGGCTAGATATGGATTTTATTAGTCTGCTTGCCTCTTTGAGCTACATCTGCAGGGATGCATATTCAGATGGTGCATTCTCAAAGGGTGTGAGTATGTGAGTGTTTGTGTGTATGCGTACAATACCTGTTAAAAACATGCACTAAAACAGAGACAAACGCTACTAATTTATTCACACCCTACCTCAGTTTTAAAACAATGGAATAAAAATATCTATGAATTAATATAGGCCTACACACGGCCGCCACTACATTGCAATGAGATCATACGTCGACGGCCGTCAATTCTCCCTCTAACGGCCGCAGGCTGCGCGCGGCTCATCTAATATAACCTAATAATTATAATTAGGCCTATCCTACCTTACCTTACCTGCCATGACCTCTTTATTCTAATTTGAACTTTTTCTAACGCGATCTATCTTGACCGACTATTAAGCTTACATTATATAATTATTGAGTACGCTAAGCTAACCTAATAATAGGCTAATATCAACTGATCTGATTTTAACATAATTATAACCTAAATTTGCATTTACATCATTCACATGAATCTTATCGAATCCATCTAATCCAAATTGTACGTAGAAAGAAAGAAATAAAGACTACGTTACTCAACTACAAGCCTTAATTAAGAAGTGTTACGGTGTTGTAGAGTTAACTACTGAAACACAGCTATCGAGTTCGCAGTGTTTAAGATGTCCAAATAAGAATAACAACAATAATGTCAGCCTACAGGCCTAATATAGGCCTATAGGCCAGGCGCCTATGCAAAATCGCGAACTATGGCCACTAGGCTTTCGACACACTTTGCACGAAGAAGATCTGCTGCGGTTTTTGTTCGACATTGACCTACATATGTGCATATGGTTTAATAACATCGTTGGACTTTAGCTACAGGCCTCTAGGTATATATAGGTTGCATAGATACAAGGAGCAAATCATTCTTTAAAACCACAAACTGTCCTCTTTTTCTGACAGTGTTGTGTAATTCCCAGTATAGGCTATTATACTCTTCTTGTCTAAAATAGGTCTACTTGTTTCATACGTATAACTCGTCTTAACCTCAACTCAACTCATAAATTACCTAATAGCAGTTTAATTTAATTTTAAATTAAATTACTGTTATTAATTAGCATCTTCATTCGCATCGGTGTATAATGCCCAAGACATCAACAGATGGCGCACTAAAACCAAACCGTAAGCAGACAGCCTTCCAAAAGATCAATCCGTCAAAACAGAGTCAGCCAATGTAAATGTAAATCTCGGAAATATCTCAACACCACACAAAGGCTACGTAAGGGAGACCAGCTTATTCACCGGCGCGCTGTATACCAAATCAAGGCCGCAATAGTCAGGCTGCTTTGTCCTCCTTTCCGGTGTCAGATCAGAATCCGGGAGGTCAGGCAATTCGAAAAAGATAAATCATGTCTAGAACGAAGCAAGTGACTGATCAGAACGAGCAAGTGAATTCCAAAATGTAGGTCGAGCAATCGAAAGCAGAGATTCTCTGCTGAAAGAGAAGCCAATGCAATGATTTAAGTAGTGGGATTATATGCTCACATGCGATGTCCTAGTTATGACTTTAACCAAATATGATAGGAAACCTATTTGCTAGTTGACTCTAATTATTACTTCTTAATATAGGCTTGTAGTTGAGTGGCATGGCTTTTCCTTTATTATGCCTATATTATATAATTTTTTTTATAAGATTAGCTGAGAACTGACTGAAGTGCGGGGTTGGGCCCCCTCGTACGTAGGTCGGAACGAAGAGAGAGAGAGAGAGAGAGAGAGAGAGAGACAGACAGACAGACAGACAGACAGACAGAGACAGAGAGACAGAGACAGAGACAGAGACAGAGACAGAGACAGAGACAGAGGCAGAGACAGAGACAGAGACAGAGACAGAGACAGAGACAGAGACAGAGACAGAGACAGAGACAGAGACAGAGAGACAGAGACAGAGAGACAGAGAGACAGAGAGACAGAGAGACAGAGAGACAGAGAGAGACAGAGAGACAGAGAGAGAGAGAGAGACAGACAGACAGAGAGAGAGAGACAGAGAGACAGACAGAGAGAGAGAGAGAGAGAGAGAGAGAGAGAGAGAGAGAGAGACAGAGACAGAGAGAGAGAGAGAGAGAGAGAGAGAGAGCCTTCACTATCAGAGTCCGTAGATGACCTGCCGGTGTAGTTTTCTTTCGAAGCAGAATTATCATTGTGTTGGTCGTTCTTTGCCAACACAGAGACGGGTAAGGGAACTTACTCCATCAATAATAATATTATTGTGGTGCATGACAGTACACGTGTGAGGCCGCATGCCATACACGGAAACAGACTTGTAAACGAGACATAAAACTCGAGACCGAGACCGATACAGTGGGGTCCGAGACCGAGATCGAGACAGTGGGGTCCGAGACCAAGACCGAGACGAGACACCAGGTCCGAGACAGTTCGAGACAGTTCAAAACGAGTGAAATGCACATTGACCCAAGACTTAGTCCCGAAACAATTTTTCTCAACTTTTGAAGTCTAATACAAGGATCACTTGAATTGTATAAGCTATAAAGAAATTAAATATTTTAGCCATTCTGAAATCTTCTAAATGATTCTAAAATTTAAACCAACAAAATTCCATATAGGCCATAGGCCTGTTAGCGATTTAGCGACATAAGTCACATCACTCACCTTGAGAAACTAGATGTTATTCCAAGCGTTTCGCTTATGTTGGCTTTGCACAAACGACGAACGGCATGCTATTTATTTTGTTTTTCATTGATTTCAAACTGCGTGATGCAAATTTCACGATTTCAGGTTCTTTATGAGACATTTTAAGATATTTGGAAATTTTGGACTGAGCAGTGCAAACTTAATTAAGACTGCTTTTTTCAATACTCTTAAATCTTAGTACCAGAAACACCGCTTTTTAAAACTTCCTGTCTGTTTGGCACTTCCGATTAACTAGTTATCCGTTCGGCACAAGACAATTTTATAGCGCAATACTGTACGAAGTTCCGAACAAAATACAGTTTGTACGAGAACTTTGGAGACCGCTTCTACAAGAGAACAAGACTTTCGCTTCGAGACAGTTTCCAAAAAGACTTTCGCTTCGAGACAGTTTTGAAAAGTCAAGAAATGATCTTGAGACCGAGACCGAGACAGTGGGGTTCGAGACCGAGACCGAGACATCAAAAACCTGTCTCGAGACGTCTCGAGACCGAGACAGTGTCTCGAGACAATACAACTCTGCACGGAAATGAACCGAGAGACACGTGACGGTAGGAAGACGCGTTGCCCCATGGACAAGTGTCTAGGACGAGTTGATGAATAGAGTTGTAACAAGTATAATCTAGGACGACACGACGTAGGCGGTAGGCCTATAGAGTTGTCACCAGATGACGCAGAGATTTGTAATCAGTATAATTGTCTAGTGCGAAGTGACGTAGAAACTTGTCATAAGTATTCATTGGTCCCGGAACTCAGAGAACTGTTGGTGTCATTTATTATTGGAGATAGTTTGAGAGTCAGGAGATGCAGAATGGTAAGTTGATCCGGTAGAGAGGAAGAGGAAGCCCGTAGCTAAGAAGGCAAACAGAAAGCGAAAGTCTCCTGCTGGTAAAAGAACGAGCCCTATTCTGAGAAACGACCATCCTCAGGACGTTGCCCATTCGGTTATCGCGGAAGAGAAAGAGTCTGACAAAGTCATTTTACATTGAAAGTAGACAAATCAGTGACTCGGGTGGCTCCAGACGTCGAAGTGGGCTGGAGTCGACGCCGTCCCGTGAGCAGAGGTAGCGTCCGGGCGGCGGTCGTCACAGTACAGTATGTATCAGACTATTCTGATCCTTGTCCTCTGCTCAGTAAAGAAACAAATGCGGTTTTTCCAATGACTAGTTAACCATTTCACAACGGAATTTTACATGATCAACTAAATAAATAAGCAGACATCTTACTGCTCATAGATAGTTCTAATGGACTATGATTTGACTACGATTTCACTTGCAGTTTTATGCCTTATGCGGCGCTAAATGAGTCACTGGATCAGATAGCCTGAGATAGAATCGAGTAGGACTGTAGGAGCTAGAGGTGATCGAATAATAGCGAAGGCCTACATCCTCTGAATCGTTACTTATACAATATACATATCAACTATAATTCAAGTAAAACCTTGAATAACCACAACCATCTTATCTTGAGGAGTTGTGTGTCTCGATAGGTAGGCTATCACCCTCTCCTTGTGGTAGATTTCTGCGCTCTTCCCCAGCCAGAACATCCACAGTGCAACACAGAGGCTTCGAACGTTGTGGTCGGTAGAACTTCCTGGAATGGACTGCCTATAGCAACTTACGACATTGAGCTCCTTGGTCTTTCTTTACCTCTATTCCGTAAGCGCTTGAAAACCATTTAATTCGATTCTGGTTTTCCGTCGTTAGGTCGGATCTCTCTTGAAGACTGAAGAGGCGTTATATAAATACAGTATGTAATTACGATTGCAATAATACAACCAGTTGATATCTTAACACATTGGCCTTTATGGTACACGTTATCTTCTGTTTTTGTAGTAGGCCTAGTAATGAAAGCATCCTCATAAAGTTCATTTACCTGAGGTGACGTTTTGCCTTATAGCCTATAGCCTATAGCCTACTTGGCCTCTGTTTCAGAATTAAACGCAGTAAAGTCTGTGTAAGAAGTACAGGATAAACGGAATGCACGTAAATGCATTAATTATTACATTATTGCTTGAGGCGCACACAGAGCTGAGTGTAGCCTAGTCATAATTAAGTGAGTCCGGAGTACAGATCTAAAGTTACCAGAAAATGACTCAGCGATATATATAGGCTAACTTGTACGAACTCACGTGTCATTCCGTGTTTATGAATAGCTGTGATGAGTAGTGGATTTTTTCTGGTCATATAAACCAGGATTCACGAGTCTTTTCGAGTCTACAAAGATATTAATATTCGCGTGAAAAGCTATAAACACGGCTTCTACATAATTATAGCCTATAGACGAAGAGGGAAACAATAATAATTAAATAGAGTAGATCGAGGCGTCATTTAGGCCTAATAAGCGCTGGATCGACTTACCCTCTGAAGATGTTGTGCTGTTTTTGTCAACAACGGACATAGGCCTACACCCACACGTGGACTGTTTACGAAAGTCGTCGTCTTGCTGTTCCTGCACTAGGCCTAGGCTATACATAGTCCGTCCATAGGCTAAATGTAGTCCCTCTGCACGCTGCGCAGGAATTATAGTCTGATCCTGTTTAAACAGAAATCGGCCAAACTGGCCCATTGCTCAATGACTGACAATCGCTATACAAATCGTCTTATTATTATTATTATTATTATTATTATTATTATTATTATTATTATTATTATTATTATTATTATTATTATTATTATTACTATTATTATTATTATTATTATTATTATTATTATTATTATTATTATTATTATTATTATTATTATTATTATTAGGCCTATTATTATTATTATTATTATTATTATTATTATTATTATTATTATTATTATTATTATTATTATTAATCGAACGCCTTAAATAATAGCATCTTTGCTTCGAGTAACTTAACAGAAACACTTTATTGGTCGTTGAACCCATTAATTCATATACAATACTTTCAATATTTACTTCTCTTTCTGCTGTTAGGCTATGTTTTATAAGATATTGCCATGATTCTATATAAAAGGCAATTAATATTTTATGCAACTGATATATCTGATGCATAAGAAGCATAACTTTCAGCATTCTCTCTCTCTCTCTCTCTCTCTCTCTCTCTCTCTCTCTACCCTCTGTCTGTCTGTCTGTCTGTCTCTCTCTCTCTCTCTCTCTGTCTGTCTGTCTGTCTGTCTGTCTGTCTGTCTCTCTCTCTCTCTCCTCTGTCTGTCTGTCTGTCTGTCTGTCTGTCTGTCTCTTACTACCGGTAGGCCTACATTTAAATGTAATCAGATGCAGAGCATTAGCATAAGTTTCAGCATTCGTCCGTGTACTCATTAGATACACCAGCATTATAATAGGCACCCATTGAAGGGACACACAAAACTCTGCCACTACCCTACCTGTGGCCAGTCCGAAGTCTGTAGAAAGGAGGAGGACGACGCTAAAATCATCTTTCTTATGACGCAGTGTCGTATGTGGTCGTTAACTAAACACAAACACTGACAATTCCGCCTTCACGTGACGTCTAACAGGTTCTGTAAGCTACAGCAGTTTGCCTTTAGATCAGAGCAGATTCTCATGTATAGGGCCTACAAAGTATTGTATATGAGAATTATTTAGTCAGTCTTCTTGTAGGCCTATTGCAGCCCTACTCTCCACTGATATATAATTGGCCTTACGTATAAGCAAAGGCAAATCGTTTCTCGGTGCATATTTATAGGCATTGAAACGACAAGGCATGCGAATTCTATGTACGGTATGGGCCAACGTGAGACAGACTTTGTGTTCTGTTGAGAGCCTAAAGCCATAGCCGAGCCTAAATATTATCTCTCCTCCCTCGCTGGCACAACCTATGGTTATATACCTCAGTAGCTGCAGAAGGAAATTATAAATATCGAGTCTGATCTCATATATGATTTACACGAGGAGGAGGAGAGGCTTTTCTCACTCTTCTGCATGTGACCAGTTCAATCAGGTTCTGCCAATTCAACGACCTAGCTTGTATATTATGTGATCATGTGAGTCTATGATATATATATATATATATATATATATGTATATATATATATATCATAGACTTGCATGCATGTATAGTAGTATGTGAGCATTATATTCGATTGAGCTGTTGGGTCTGTCGTAAGGCTATAGTGAGCATATATATTATATATATGTTGGGTCTGTCGTAAGGCTATGGTGAAGCCTGTGTTTAGTTGGCCTTAGAAATGATCGTGCAAATGATTGTACCATCGTGGAGTCAGGTGAGTCAGGTGACTATGGCCACACTGTGCATTCAAGTATACATGTATGAATGCTTCTCGATATTTAGATAGCGCCTTTGAATAGCACTGTACCTCTATGCATATAAGAGACGTTTAAGTCTTTAAACAGTCCTATAAATCTTCTTGCTTCGATCGAAGAATAGTCGAGACTGCATACGTCTATATGCTGCTCAAGAACACTCTAGACCCTCGTCTCCTGTTATTTTTAGATGCTTTGGCCTAAAATTTGGCTGGTAAGGTATTTTAAAGTCAGTAGACTAGAGTAATTTGAAGACAAGAGGGATGTGGTGACAGCACGAGTGACAGCACCTTGCACCAACCTACCTAAAAGACCTCTGTCAGCCGGTATCTGGGGCTCAGGGAGTCAGAGTAGTCGCTCCCTTCGCTATGCTGAGAGGGGGCAGTGTGGTCCCGTTTGCCCGCACAGCAACTAGGCCTATGCAGAACCGTGCATTCTCTGTGGTAGGCCCTAGGGTTTGGAATAGCCTCCCTCGGGAGCTACGCCTGTTCCCTAGATCATGTACTGATACTTTTATGGCCATTTGAAAACTTACCTTTTTACCCGGGCTGGAGTTGGGAGCGCTTCTGAGTAGTTACCTTGAAGGGCGCTATATAAATTTTTGAATGAATGAATGAATATCAATTCTCATCGTTCTAACTGCGCCGCTTCCACCATAACATTTCTTCACTCTTCCGTCACCTCATCACAAAAATTTGCAAATCGCTCCAGAACCACAGATGCTCCATTCCTCTGGAACAAACTTCCGTGAGAATTACAACTATCTGATCCATGCTACGAACTCACCAAAACTGCACTAGGCTATCTCTCCACAGGCCTTTCACTCGAAACTGAAAACACTCCTCAAATTCCACAAATCCTGTTCTGATTTCTCCCTCTTGCCTCTCTGGCCGCTCCATATCTAAACACCTTCCACCGCAGACGTCTCATGACTGTGTGGCACGGTGACCGATTGGCTAGAGCGCTCGGCCTGTAACGCAGAGAGTATGGGTTCGAGCCTCGCTAGAGGCAGCTATATACTGTGTATAGGGACCTTGGGCAAGTCCTTCACTCACAATATTATTGCTCTAAGCCATCGATACTCTGTCCATAACGACGTCTATGCTCTGTCGTATGCATTTCTGAACTTTGGATGGAGGGCAATAAAAAAATACAGGTGTATTGTATTGTCCAAACTGTCTGACTCTCTTCGCTGGTCACCTGGTGACGGATAATCGATCTATGGTTTCGGACGATGTTAAAGATCGATACCGTCTTTCTTCTCCCAATCATCAATTGTTGCTGACATGGTCTGTGTTGGTGAAATGTCAGAACCAGAGCTTCTCATTTGAAAATAGAAGGTGAAATGAAAAATAATGTTCTGGCTCCAGGTTCCTCTCGGATTCTCGGAATGCTAACTCATCGAGCGCGATCGATTTAGCCTGACTTTCGACCAGACCAGGTTTTGCTAGGCGATCGACCAAGAGATCGATCGATCGATCGCCTCAAATGAGAAGCTCTGAGCAGAATGATCCATAGGCACCACATTTCGCAGGTGTTACTTTTTATTCAGCGTCTCTTTGATCGTCCACTCTTCGCAACAGTAAAAGTGTCAGCGACACACCGTCCAACACCTACCTACGCCTACACGCCTACACACACCTACACACACGCACACACACACACACACGCACACACACTAAAGAAGGTGGCGTGTTCGACGGTGACTATCTCCTGCGATTTTGACAGTTTTCTTTGTTTTTCTTGGCTAAATGCTTTCCCACTTGGATATTCTGTTGGTCAAAGTGCCTGGACTCGCAGAACTCTTTATATCAAACATTTGGTTTTCGGATTGGTGTATGTAATCACATTGTTATGTCCACTCCCCACGAGTCTATAGTTGGGAAGCAGTGAAGCCACTCAACCGTCACGGTCTGACGGTGAAACGCGTCCTAAGAAAGACGCTGTTTACGCTGCACATAATGGCGTCCGTTCTCTCAGAAAGGAGGGTCTTCTGTCAACACAAAAGCCGAGGCCTGCGAGCACTAGTAAACAAACTGGCTGCACAGCGCAAACTTTTAAGGACTGAGGCTTGGGATGTGGAAGGACCGAAGTTTTGGCAGAAAGCACGACGTGATAGCTGACACCAACATGCATGATCTGGATGTCTTCGTCGTGATTGAGACATGACATCAGTCTGCCTCGTATGTCACATTAATATATGACGATCAGCACCTAAAGGTTACTGCACCGTAGATGCGCCACGTCGTCATTCCCACCTACTTACATCTTGCTCTGGATGAGGGTGGAATCGCTGTCTTCAACCGGAAAAATCTGCGTGCGAAACGTAGCCCTGTGAAGCTTAATGCGACCTTTGCAACATTTGAAGTCCTGCGGCTCATGCCCAGTCCATTCGGAACAGCACGCCGGTCGATTACTGTCAGCCACTATCTACGAGGTTCGAACATCTGAATTCTGAACCGGTCACGTTTAGACGCTTTGTGAGTTTCAAAAAGATTGCCTCTCCAAATAACACCAGCTCGTCTCCAGTAGGCCAATTCGATGATTCCAGGACGTAAAGGTCATTGAATAACGTAGATTTGGAATAAAGGAAACGACGCTACAGGCTGTCGATAATGGCTTCAATAAATTGCAACTTTTCCAGAATACAGAAGGAAATCTTTGAACAAAGGTTTCAGTTGACCTTTGAGGATCTGAAGTTTCTGCATCGATTTGCAGCCTCCAGATTCTTTGATTGCCTTGATGATGGTCAGTCTTTCAAAACACATCAACTGCTCCACACACACAGACGTAGTATTGCGTTTCTGCAACACCAGTGATGCACTAGGTCTACATAATTCTAGGGATCCATATCTTTTCATCTATATCTTGGACGAAGTTCACTGAGCCGAGGTGGCGAGCCAGATGCTAGAATGTTGTTGAGGACAGCTCTAATAAAGTTATTAGTTTGGCATAGGGAAGTAGTATGGCCGGTGGTTGGCCCCTTTGGACCTCTTTACTCCCTTAAAAGTAAGATGACCATGGCACTGACCAGTTAAAGTAGGGAGAGGCCTGGCCCTCTGGGTCCCCATAATTCAAGCACTGACACTGAAGTACAGCTGAATTAGCAGTCAAAGGCAATAGGTAGGCTAATTAGGGGCAGCCAAATGACGTCACGCACCTAGGGGAGGGGGGTCGAAAATTTGTGACGATGTGTGACGTGGGGGAGGGGCTCAGCCAAGTGTGACGTCACATCACGTCTGTGTAATTAAATTTAACAATTAACAACAATTTAATCTTAAAATAACAGCTCTAATTTTGAGTATTAAACAAAGATTTTTCGATTTTTTTATGTATACGGGCACAATTATTAATAATTTTCTAATTATTTAAATATTTGTCACCATAAGATTTTTAAATACTTATTACAGGGGACGTCCATAAATGACGTCACGCTATTTTGGCCGATTTTAATTATCTCCCCTCGTCACACTTCGTCACAAAAAGTAAGAGCTCTGAAAATGACGTCACAAAACTCTTTCCCCCCCTAAAACCAACTTCCATGGCGAAGCAAAATGCTCCTTCATGGAACAAATAGAGGGCATGAATATTTTAAAATAACAGGACCAAATATTGAAATAGCGTGACGTCATTAATATGGACGGCCCGTATACACGCCGCTAAAAAATAATGAAAATTTAATCCTCAATATTATTACTGTTATTAGACATAGACCTCGTTTAGGACTTTAATGACAAGACCTGTCACATTGGCTTCCCAGTCACTGTTAGCACTCTAGGTCGTTGAGGTATGGACGGTTACAAAAGCTATGGACATTGAAACATTATTTCGAAGTCCCTGGCATCGCAATATTCCACAGTATTTTCAATGCTGTGTCAAAATTATATGGCACTACTCATAAGGTCAACCTTGTTACAAAGCAACCCGAAGTTATAGTGATCGGTCCGTCACATCACAGTTTGACGTTTATAATCACAGGCAAAACAGTGGATGAAGTGTTTACTTGTAAAGACAATCGTCTCATTTTTATTTTCGCTGGTTGCCTAATGTAGCATACAACGACAGTACTATAATGATACAAGTCCAAGGCACGTGTTGTGAAGTGGTGTCTGGCATTGGCTGTGGTCATAACGCCATACAATCTAATCAGATGTCATTTACTTGAGGTTACATTGACCACGCATGCCATACAAAGTTACACACAGGCCTACTATTGGACGTGGACTTGTACCTTTATAGTTCTAAAATACAAAATCATGGACATAAAGCAATACAATATCTTCGCAGATAGTGCTTAACAAAGCACCTACAGATTAGGTCAATTGTTCTATGATTAGGTTCGTTTTTCAAAACATGACATGTAGCAGTATAATTCTAGTTACCAGTTGAAGAACAGAGCAAATAAACTATTTATGAATTAGGTTCGTTTTTCAAAACCGTGGACATATTGTAGCAGTATAATTCTAGTTACCAGTTGAAGAACGGAGCAAATAAACTATTTTATCAACAGATAAGGGATCCAATCACAGCATCTCATTAAAATAAATAAAACTAGGCACTGACACTAAAAGAAAGCAGCACCTAAACTTAAGTCTACACAAGAATACAATCAAATGTTAAGTCCATATGCTTCACTTCAGTACATGTGAAGAAGTACTTGGAACTATATTTTGCTTTGCAACTTGCCAGTGTATTAATACCAAAGTTGAAAGTTGTCAGTGCCTTAAGATACAATTCAAAGTATTGCTTATGTCAGTTAAGGATATGTATACATACAAGTTGAACAGAAAAGCTGAACCGTATAAATCCATCTCCTTATCTAAAGCCTAAACATACGGTCTCAAACGTATATGTATGAATCATTATAAAGATATTGACGAAGCCTATGCAAATGAGCACTGTACTTTACTTTGAAGGATTCACACAAAAACATCATAACTTAGCTATTACTGGATACGTTAATTGAGAAAGGCAGATGCAAGTCCTGTTCATAGGAATCATACACTGAAGACTTTACTGATGGGCGGATGAACACATACAAAGTTTAATTGGTAATAATTCCAGTTAAAAAACTATTGTAGTTAATCTTCTATGTACCTTAAAATGGCAGTTGAAATTAGAAAACCCAATATTTCATGGTTCTTACACTCCTACTGCTTTTCAAGTTAAAGATATTATAAATACATACTGATAAGTCAAGGGTAATCTATTGTTTCAGCATTCTAAATTACTCACCCATTGTAGCATTATAATTTTTCATTAATCCAACTTCTACTCTGGCAAGAATCCTTCTCATCAATCCTGCTTCTATTTAGGCAAGAATTTGTTTAATCAATCCAGCTTCTATTTGAGCAACAATTATTTTTCATCAATCCAACTTCTATTTAAACAACAGTTATTTTCATCAGTCCGACTTCTATTTGGCAAGAATTCATTCATCAATCCAACTTGTATTCGACCAATACTAAAACCCATACAATGGCGAATAATTTAGAACGCTAAAACGATAGATTACCAAGTCAAGCATCTAGTCTACAATATATTACATACAAGTCGGCCATGCTCAACTTTACTTAATGCAATATATTGCATCCATAATCTGAGGTACAGACTGACTAGCAGCAGCACTTTGAACAACTACATAACCAGGGGTGGCCAGCCTTTTTTGGCCTGGGGCCACTATGAATGTTGGTAAGCACGCGGCGGGCCGCAAAATGTTTGTCCTCACAGCCTCGAAAGAAATACAAATGTTAATTTCATATTTTACAATATGTATAAAAACAGGTAAGACTACATTAGGTCACTAGAACTTACAACACTAAATCTTTTAGTGTTTTAGACATCATTATTATGCAGTATTGTAGTAGTCGGACAAGTAAGTAGGTGCAAAATGAGAAAAAAATTATTTAGAAAGGGCCATGCGGGCCGCCAATCAGCAGCCCGTGGGCTGCATTTGGCCCGCGGGTTGGCAATCCCTGACATAACCTCTTATAACACGTTGGTATGGTTCAGTTTCACAGACTACGAAGTTATTACTTCACACAATCACTGGGATGTGAAGATTAACAAGTTATTAATTTTACACAATCATTGGGATGTGAACTAAAACAGTGGAAAGGACTATAAAAACCGTTCAGCAGCAACATCAGCCAGTAACAATGTATGGCAATTGCCAGATTTTCACAGTAGTGTGTTTTAAAGTCTTGTTTTTTCAGCAGCACCAATGACTAAAACATCAGCTGTCAAGTCGGTTTTGTGACTAGCTCAGCAGTGCCTTTAAAACAGTAGGGTTGGCCTTCCCATAAAGCGCTTTTTCACAAACAAGATAAATATTTTTTCACAAACAGCACATTCACAGAAATGACAGCAATAAGAAATTATATATGCACTGATACATAACAGATGATAGTAATAGAAAATAATCTATCGCTAATGGTGGCAATTTGGTATCTACAGCACCACACAACACTGGTTTGTCTTCTTAGCCTGTCAAGCACAAAATAAAACAGACATTATGCTCAGTTGATAAGTCTGATCAATTACTTAATACCAGTTACTTTAGTGTAATGTATAAGGTATTAAAAGTAATTAATCAATCCCTGCACCCAGTACCCATGCTCTAAGTACCTTAGAATGCGCTAAGGGTACAAAAAAGTCAAAGATCCATAACAGGTATGTAAACAAGTGTTTTGCATGTACACTTTAAGGTCACTCCATACAATACGCGACCCAGGCCATATGATCTCACGCTACCTAGAGTTGATGCCTTTGCAAAAAGTTTTATTATGAGAATGCTATATGACTTTGCATAAATGTTTCTATTATTTATTTCTTCTCTAAGATACTGTGCATTTGCTGGTAGTCAAATAAAGAATATTCTTACTTACTTACTTAGTAGGAAATAGTCTGCAATCATTTAGTCCATTTTTAGTCTATCTGCATTAGATCATGTATGTTGTAAAAAGTTCTGGTGTATTCCAACATTGTATGCATTATTACACGTTTTAGTCACAATGTTCCAGAGATATGACTAGAAGTATTCCAATTAGAACTGCTTGGAGTTGAATCAGTTACCGTTAAGTAGAATGTCTTTGCTTGTAAACTCAGTTCTTCTGAATGAGTTACAAGGTCATCCAACTTCTCGCCTCTGTCTAACATCACTTCAAGAGTGTTATGCTAGAGAAAAGACAAGTAAACAGCCTCCAAACACACTTTGAGCCCAGACAGAGTTCGCTAAATAAGTATGCGCTAAACTTGAACTAGGCAGCACTCATAAATTCAGACTGAACCAGCCAAAGAAAACAAAACCACACAGTCCAAAAGTTGCTAATCCATCAGAACATGAGACAAATATTCTGTTGCATGTGGAAATTTAAACAGTAAATTTTCAATCATAATTGTAAGCTTTACATTTATAAAGCACTACTCTACAGGGCATCAGCTTATTCATGAGCACTGAAAGCGCCGTACAAGAGCACTGGAATCAGGCAGACATGTTCTTTGTAATGTATTCAATTAAAAATTGTAACAGACGGGTCAAAGCAATGAGACTAGCAGATCAAATGATGCAAGCAGTATATATATCTGTCCTCTGTCTAGCATTGTCACCTAAAGAGCACATGTGGAGTTTTCTGAAGAGTCTATTCGTCTTAGATTATTGTAGAAGATAAAGTGTACCATACGAATTCAATTTATTCTTTATCTCATTGCCACAGAACACTTACCAAAACAGCTTTTGTGTCGTCCACATCACTCTGAAGTTTAGTTAACGCATCTACTGATTTTGGGTCCTGTAAGTCATAACGATGATGTATCACAACATGCTATAACCATCAGGCCAAAATTAAAATGTATGGATAAGTCAAATTAATTACTTAGTACCATAACTGTCCATAATTAAGAGTGTAACTACTCTAACTTGGTTAACCTTAACATCACTTCTCTCCTTAAAATTCACATACTGGATCCTTTGCATTACAGTTTTTGTAGTGCTGTGTGCATTGCACCATGGCATCTGATTTAGGTATGAAGTGCCTCTGAATTGCTGAGTGGCGCTTTATAAAATGTTCGATTAAAACAATTACAATCTAGGGTTGGTCATCTTGGCACATTATACTAAGCTTTGCATTAAGTTGCTGCTGAACCATGGAGAATTGGAAATGTACACATTTTTATATAGCGACCATATATGGCCTCGACCCTGCTCATTTTTGAATGAATTGATCTGATGAGATCCTTCACCACTGCTGCCCCTTTGAATAAGCGCTATGTCATTTGAGGTCCCCGTGTATGAACCGTGCTAGCCCAAGATTTAAATCTCTGAAATAAGCCACCTCCAAAGGGAGGCAAACTCAATGAATTGATCGGGTGAGATCCTTCACCACCGCTGCCCATTTGAATAAGCACCACATCATATAAGGCACGGACTATGGTAGACCGAGATTTAAATCTCTTAAATAAGCCACCTTTGGGAGGCGAACCACAATTGAAAGGTAAGGTGGTCCACTTGTCAGACTGCCTACAGTAATTGTTGCCACTTAGATGAAAGACTAAACCGTGTAACTACCCAAAAGAAGTCTAATGTAGATGCACATGTAAACATAATCCAAACTAATTGCCCCACTGAATCATGAATATAATATATATATATATATATATATCCATAATAAAAATAATAATAATATTTGTTTATTAATTCAAATGCAGTAAGATTACATGATATACATGTAGTAGCAACAGATGATAACAAGTTTAACAGGAGTCAAATTTAACTGCATAGCAGCCTGTCCTAATTGTAATCGAGTATTTATATAGTGCCACTCAGAAACAGAGGCGCTCCTGATCCGGGCCAGTGTCTTCACTGGTACAGAGAGAGGTTTACAGGTGCTGGTGGAACTGGTAAAATGAAATAGAAAAAAGGTTGGCCCTGAGGGACTGAGGCAACCGCTTCCAGCTACTGGGACCCACAATAGAGAAACTCCTTGACTGGGCCGTAGAAGTAAGTACCCGCAGGACAACCAAGTGGCCGTGGACCGAAGACCGATCTATCTCTTACCCTGAAGCCCATTTACCCAGCCAGATGGGAATTTAACAAATGATATAACTTAACTGGTAACTCTTCAGGAACCTTTCAAGTTCTGGAAAGTTCAGGCCTCTGAAAAACAAAAACAAAAATCCCTTTTAAATATGTAACAAAGATGCAGGAAAAAGGAATTTTTGAACAGGTGAGGTTTCAATTTGAAATGGAGAAAGCCTGTCAGCCTGTGGTGTGATACATGTGACTGTGAGTAGCAGACAAGTGGCAGTCCGACTGTAGCAGTCCGTCTCAGGCAGATGATGGGTGACTGGCGGTGTTGGTGGAGGAACTGGGAATATGCGAAATACACATGGAAATTCATTCCGTTCCAGAGTCGAGGTGCAGTGTGACATAGGGATTGGTTGCATATCGCCTTATAGAAAGGTGCAACTTATAGTCCGGAAAATACAGAAACATCAGGAAACATATCTTTGAACTTTGCTTTACTCCTCAGGCCCACTGAAATTGATCTCATTCTTGGATGCTTTGACTACTCTTATATCCAGAGCCAGAACAGTTCTGAATTCTCGATCTTTCTTCAGTTGGCCAAGTTCTGGAATTCACTAGCTGTTTTTGTCCATGCTAACATTTCTGTGATGTCATTTGGGTCAGGGCTGTCTTCGTCTTTTCTTTATACTTTGTAGCTTGCTCTCTGATTTCATGTATGGATTGTGGTTTCTGAGTGCAATAATGCTGAGAAGCGAAAACTGATTATGATCAAATGAACATGTTACTAAAAATCTGTCAGCTGAAAAAGCCACTTCCTCAACACTAGCATTGCAGCAAAACAATTGTCCAATAAAATTTCATGTGTCAAGTTAACTTACTGTGGTTTAGCAGTTTTCCAGACTTGTATTGAAGGATAACGAACACTGAATTCATCCATCACCTCAATAATACAAAAAACAAAACTGTCTAACAGAACTATTGCAAAGTAATTAACTACTTTTCATTCCCCCTTTCCCCATCTTCATATCTACCAAGGGACTCTAAAACCTCTCAGTAGTGCTGCCTAAATGAATATTTAGCTGACCTAAACAGTCAAAACTAAAACTAAAAATCAATACTGAGCTAAGTAACAAATTCTTTTTATACAGATCTCTTGAATATATGTAAACTGTGAGTATTCAGATGATGAATGTAAATAAACTTTGAATAAAATTTTAGATAGTGGAATAATGTTAAATAGTGTAGAAAGTAGCACTTGTGGTGGGTTCTTGTGGTGGGTACTGACATTCATTCATTCATTTATTATGAGAATTTATATAGTGCCCTTCAAGAAACCTACTCAGGAGCACTCCCAGCCCAGCCACGACTAAAGAAAAAAGACTTGAGTGACTTATAAAACCCAGTTGGGTTGATCAGGAGTAATGAACGCAGCTCTGGCAGGAGATCATTCCAGGTGGAAGGGCCCACAACTGAGAAAGCTCGACATTGTCTGGTAGCCAAGCGCGCCCATTGTATAAGTATTCAGATACTTACACACTGCATACACAATGAACATGCATAATTATAATAGGCATATTCGGTAGACTATTCCAAGATTAAGGACTGATTGATACATGAGAGAGCCTGAAGTTTGTTTGAGTTGATGCTGGTCGACCTGGCCATCAGGTCATCAAATGGTCACTTGAAATGGCACAGCCATTGCTAAATGTTAATCAGTCACACAGCAACACTGGAGGTGATTTAGTCTAATGAGCTTTTAGGCCAAGCCGCCTGCCTACGTCTTGTGAGAATCAGAGCAATACAACCAGCTTGTTGTTGAGGAATTTTCCAGTTGCTATGATCAAGCAACAAAGACTGTCACAGCAAACACATGAATGGTGACCTGTTGCACATGTTTATCTGATCTATGGTCCGGTGAAGAATGCTTGGAGTTCAAGTGACTGCAATCTATGGTTCGGGTTGGTTGCTCTTATTTTAATAGATGCAATCTGTTTTCTAATTGACATTCTGATGTCATCCAGTGACAAAGACTCAGTTGGAATAAACTGCACCTCGGAAACTGTGTCAGATAATTATCGATGGTCTGAAGGGTCCAGGCAAGGCAGGTCAATCACCTGTGAGCAGACAACAGTAGAGGGACTTCAAAACTTATCCAAGCAAACAGTTGTTGATGTCTGCTCTAATACAGGTAACACTGCATCAGCAGACTACAGGCATGCACCTGGATGCTGTCTCCCACATTTCAATCATTGTCTCTAGTAGAAGTCTGTAATTTAAACATTCCTTAACGGCAGTTGGCATTTGGCCCCACCAAACATGGTCACAGGTCTTTAATGTTGATGCAACACGTTGTTATACTGATCAGAATTAAAATGTCCCAATTTTTTTATATGCCAGGTGGATGCTCTTCCACTAAAACACATCTTCATTCTATATTCGTAGCTCATTCAATTCTCCACCCTTAGGATGCTATACAAAATCTGAGCATAATACTGTCATATGAAATAAAATATACTTATTTAGACATACTCAGGCTGTGGTCTTTGGTGCTACTCAGTCTTGCATGGTCTCATCTTAGGACCCTTATTCTCTACACTGCTGATTGAAGTGAATTTGACCTTCTCAGAGCATGTGGGAAGAGAATGTGTTTAAACTACTTTTTTCACTGGTGCTAGATTTGCACAACACTGTTCACTTACAACCCAGGTTGCCACAACCTCATGCATGCATTTGTATGCTCAAGGGCTGATTATGGAAACACTATGCATATTGGACTAACTCTTTCCCACATGCTATCTATCTTAAATGCTGCAGCCCATGTGATTGGGGTATGCTTAGGCTTGGGCATAAGTCCAGCTTCATGCAGGAGGAATTGCACTGGTAGTCAATGCATAAATGTGTTGACTAAGTTTAAGATATTAAGGCTTATGATTAATGGCCTTGTAGAATGTCCCACATCTGATCTCAGGGAGTTGTATCTCAGTCTAATCCATTCCTGGTCATAGATTTCTTCGTTATGCTGCATAATGTAACTTGATTGTTCCCCCAGCCAGATCATCCACAGTGCAACACGGAAGCCCTGCTGCTGTTGGTCCAACTTTCTGGAATAGGTTGCCTAGTACCCTATGACATGAGGTCCTTGTTCTATCTTTACCTCCAGTCTGCAAGCTCTTGAAAATTGTTTCATTTGGTCCTGGTTTTCTTCCATTATGTTGGGAGTGCCTCTGGGGTGAGTCTCTTGAAGATGTGCTACATAAATTGGCGATTACAACTATGACGGCCAATAACTGATATAAAATGCTGCTTCAATCCTTTCTGCTTGCCTACCCCCTTTCTTCATTCACCATTCTCCTTACTTTCTCTGCCATCTGCTTTCTGTTGCTGTCTGCCTGTCTCTCTCTCATTGTCTAAATGAACTTGCTTCAACATACCTCTTTCATTCACTCATCCTTCTGTCACATGATCTGACTCACCTTTTTCATCAATGAGAATCCAACTGTCTCTGGATATTCATAATCAGACATCAGGACACATGCCAGACGATCCCCTCTCACAAACACATGACACACGTACTCTAAAAGCAAGAATCAACCGATTAAATTTCTAAAAAACAGTCCAAGTTCAATCTTATGATTAACTGATTAATCAACACCAGCAGCATAGCTAGGTAGTTTTGTACCTGGGGTGAGTGATGCAAAATCACCTCCCCAATAGAAATTTTAAATATATTTCAACCAAGAACATCAATTTGAAAAATCTGTGTTGAACATTGATTGATGACATTATAATTATTATGACACAAACAAACTCAAAACAAAAATTTTATAGCCTTGTTGATAGCAGAAAAAGTTTTTGAGAATTTCACTGAAATTGATGGAAGCAGCTTTCATCCTCAATCGAAAGAACATTGAGATTTGCTAGGCTACAGGGTTTTTAGTTTAATTATTATTTACTAACTTTTCTGCTACTATTTGATAACTTTGTATGTACAGCGCCGGTGTTTGCGAGCATTTAATAAAGAACACATTTACTTACTTACTCTCTTATTACATTGAAAATGGGTTAACAGACGAGTTTCATTTTGCTGAAAGAGCGTTCAGCAGAAACTACTGAAACTAACAATATCAACAGAATCTGAATACCGGAAGCTATGGCCAAAGCCTTGCATCCTTTTAATGCCATTTATGAAGTGTGCTTGAGCAGTCCGGTTGGAGTCTAATCCTAACTTTCCCCATTTTGCCTTGCTCTTTTCATGGTAGCGATTATATCCATAGATCCATAGCACTGTTTCAATCTATTAAAATCATTAGAGCAATACAATGCCTTAATGTTATTGATATGCTTGTTTTAAGTTCAATGCAATGTTCAAGATTTTGAGGATCCATCTTGAATAGTTCTTTCATACCTGACAGTTGCATTTTCAGGTAATTGGTACTTCTGGGCATTGCTACATCAGATCATCACACTCGTCATATCTACCCACTGACTGATGAAACTGCTGCGACACGCTGGATTTAGCATCTTGGTCATTGAAAACTGCTGAAGAATTAGTGCCTTTGAACAAAGTTGCTATATAACTCTATGGAACTAGATCCAGCTGTTGCTCTTTTCTCTCGCAATTTCGTAAACTGAGCTCTGCTAGTTTTTGCTGGGCTGAAAGTGGCTTGAACAAATAGCCGGGTCTATTACGTAATAATGTTCAGTGTTTTAGGTTATCTTAAAGGTCGTGAAAATGAATGCCGGGTCGAAGACCCGGCTCACTTTCAGGACTGAGTTTTTGTCACTTCATTTTTCATAAAGGCAAATACAATGTGATGAAAAAATTGGATGTAACACCTTATGGATATTCCATCCATTTATGACTCAGTGCCTCTCCCTAAACTTCCCCTAAAGCTGGCCTTGACCTTACAGAAAGGTTGGCAAGATAATACTATCCATTGCATGATTTCATAGTTCAAGGTCACTTGACTCGTTATGGTTAACCTTTTGGCATCATAGGAACTACAAGCAATACAATGGTGTTCTTGGTGCCTATATTATGGTTTTATGAATCTCGGAATCCAAAAAGGTATACCAGTACTCAATAGAGTTATAATCGACATCGTATGTACATTGCTTGACTTTGTAGTTCAAGGTCACTTGGCCCACTGTGGTTGACCTTGGTTTCTAAGGAACTGCAAGCATTACAAATTTTGTGATTAACTTTTTTGTTGCGGGATTAAAACACTTTCATAAAATGAGGTTAGTCATTATATGTTGTGATTCACAGAAAAATAGGCATACAAGACTTTCTAAGACAACCCACTTACCTTGTACGCCAAGGTCATAAAAGTTATCAGTTTCTGCTGTGCATTACTTTTAGTTATCCCAAAAGTTACCGTAAAATAGTAAATACAGTAATGCATTACAAGTAATGCGGTAACGCACAACACTGGCCATTAATTATTTATAGGGCTGTTAACGATTAAATTTTTGTTTAATAGTTAACTATTTAAGAATTAACGATTAATTAATTATGAACTTGTGATTGAATGTATTCCCCAATAAGGAATGACAAATACAAAATTAACATTATTCGTTGTTTATCTTTTAATAGCCTTATTAATATCAAATTATTTATTGCTAGTTAGTAGATACTACTTACTTAGTACGGTAGCCTACTTGTTCATATTAGACGTCTTGTTTACATTTTTCAGTTCAAATGTCTTCCTTCAACCAATTACGTAAATAAACCAGCATGTAAACACTGCTACGTTCTAGTGAGCAACACGTTTTGTTGACAATTATAACAAGCAGTCAAGCGGTTTTCGATTAATCGTTAAAAATAAATTTAATCATTAAAATTAATTAACGATTAATCGACTAATTAATCGTTAACTTCCACAGCCCTAATTATTTAGGATGTTTGATTTTTGAGGGACGCCCAATTTATATATAAATCTTATGTTGCAACTTTACCATTGCTATGCAGCTCATCTTTGATGATTTTTATGTTGCATTTAGATCACATTGATGCTTGCTAGAATGAGCATCAGAGCATGCTCCCTGTATGTCTTGAGATATGTATGTAATAAAGGCACAATAAAGTTAAGCAATCTCACATCCTCAAGACAGGACTAGAGTTTGATTTCACAGATTGCCTCTTTATACTTGGAAATTTACAAGCATGATCGTAGTTGCCTTTGCAATGTGTGTTATATTATTTTTTCACTATAGATGGATATTATTCTACACAGTAGGGTTGTAAAATGTTATTTTAAGCATTTATTTCTGAAAATTGTCATAGCAACAGACAGACCTGCAGCACACAAACACCGAAATGCACACAGCCATAAACACTGTAAGAAGAAGACTTAGCTGAACTGCATGCTCACCAGCTGGACTGATGAGTCTTTCTATGCTATGTATGGTTTTACCTTTCTCTGTTATTGATAGTTTCTGTCCAAGGAGCGATCTTTCAACGACAATTTTACTTGTGAAATCCATGAACTCCCTCACACTGAAAGAGACAACAGTCTAGTACTATCCAGACAGTTTTCAAATGTAGGCCTATCTCTCGATCTAACCACTAGTTTTTCATCAGCACAGTGTCACAGTATTGCTCTGTGAAGCCACAAACAGTGTTTCCGTTGAGTCCAAAAACGCCCTAAACTAGAATTCTTTGGACGTATACCTCATTTCTTTCACCTATCACACCGAAATATTTGGACGTTTTGGACATTTTTTACGGACGTAAAAACGGCCATATGGGCGTTAAGGGAAACACTGGCCACAAATACAGTCCAGTTCATAAACCCTGACTGGTTTTGTATGCAAGAGGAAGGTGTTTCACTGTTTGTGCACCATGAGACTGATGAGAGAGACAGTTCCATGCATGTGCACAGTGCACTGTGTGTAAGGGATTGAGTGAGCACCTGTGTGCTTGGACTGATTAGAAGACTAGGCATGGTAACACTCTGGCACGAAGATCAGAAGATCACCATGGACACGCAGGATCGCTTCCCGCTACCCTCCCAAAGGTCGACTCAGCCTTTCAATTGCTTGATAGCATTATTCTATCCAACAGACTTCTCTGATCTCCAGCCAATTCAGATTGAGCTTTAGACATTTCAGATTGGATTCTAGACAATTCAAAGTGGGATCTAGACAATTCAGACTGGTTTCTAGACAATTCAGACTGTCCTTCAAACAGGTCTCCTAGTCTCCTAGGTCAGACTGTCTTGTAATGTTGTTAATCTCCTATCAGTTTTGTCCATCAGTGAGTCGGTCATTTAGTCGTTTGTCTAAGTTATTCTGTCCATCAGTGACGTCACTTAGTCTGCTATCCAGTTTATTTTGTCCAGCCGTCACCTTTTCTATACTTTCCAACACGCGTTCAAGAATAGAGGCTCGAAGCAACTCTGGTGAAAGAGGCCTGACTTCACCTTGCTCACTTACTTCCAAAGAATGCAATGATTCACGAGACATTGTTAGAAATTATTATTAATGTTTATGCAACAACAGTCTCAATTATATACAACAATTCAAGTAAAACATTCAACTTAATCCTACGCAGTTTCTACTGGCAGTGACTTGCAATTACAATCAAATTAAAGAAAAAGATGATTATTTACCCATCTTTGGAACAAAGGACATGATTAATAATCCACGGCAATTATAGGTTACGAAGACGGAAGATAATCCAGCGAATAGGCGGAGACGACGACAGAGATAATCCAGCGAATAAGCGGAGACGATAAAATCCCGTTACGAGTTCACATTTCCTCGCAATTCAGACAATCGACAATATTATTCCAACCGTATTCGTTTCTACTTTAAACTTCTATAGCGCACTATTTGGCTCTTAGGAAGAGACTAACACAAATGTTTCTCAATTCCTTATCTATTCTACGGGGACTCAAAAAGAACTAATCTCTTGGACGACTCGGCTCGACTCCTAGGTAATCCATCGGTACAGGTCTAACCTCCAGGACGTCTCAGCATCGAGTGACAAATTTTACTAGTGGCAGGGTCTCTAATCAGACACTTCAACCAATCAGCAGTCCTGCTCCAAATGCTAACCTTATATGGACACGAAATAAGACAGAAAACCGATGACGTAGGGGATGAGTCAGTGGTTCTGCTGCTGTATCAGAGCGTGCCTAGCGCGTGATCAGCGGCTGAAGGAAAATTTCAATAATAATGCTATCAACGGCGAAACTACCGAGGCCAAGCACGACACCATCGTTTCATCGGCTCGCCACTTTTCTACCGCTAGAGGTCTCAGGGGACAGACACAAGTAATTCTAAAAATAGCCTCTAGTAAGGATTTTATAGATCATTACACTCTCACCGGCCAGGGGAAGAAAATTATGTCGACTAGGTTCGGCAGAATTTTCTGTAAGTAAGAACCTTCAGCCAGTTCCTATACATCTGGGAAATCTCTAAATCTTAATATACAATTATCTCAACATCTTAACATGGCAAATGGCTAGCTAACATACACAGCATCAAACAATATACACTGCTAATCTAATCTACAATTAATCCAACAAGTCTCTAACAATTCTCAATGCAATATTATGCAATGCAATGCAAAACTACAATCAAAATTTAAGCAGTAAAGTCTCAAACAATTCTCCAACTAACACAATAAAACAGACAATACTATAGCAATGAATTACTAATCATCAAAACCAAATCTTACAGGTGGACGAATAACACGTCTGGGACGATCTATCAGTTGTGGCTGGTCAACAGTTTCAGTATCCGTTACCAGAGGCAGGTTCAAATCCAAATCAGGGTCATCAGGGGTCACTCTCTAAGCATAAACAATTAAGAGAAATCACTCGGTAGACACATATTAAACAGCAGACACAAGTTAAACAGCAGACGCAGAACGACGGGAGGATGTTGGACAGTCACCAACGGCTTCATTAATGGCGGGAGGCGAGATTGACGAAAGAGGAATGGGTTGTCTGGTAGGCGGCGTAGAGTTTTTTATATCCAGCGGATGAAGGAATTTCTTTGTCACGTGAGATGGAGATCCTTCGACAGCTTGTTGGACGCGGGAGTCTATCAACTGGGTACGGTTTATCCTTGATCCAAATCTGTCTTGCTCCAAAGTCCCAAGTAGCTCCTACTCCTTTCAACCACGATAATCCCAGAATAAAATCATCCAATTGTTTCGACACAAGGCATCTTACTTCAAATTCAAAGTCTCCGAGTTTACATGGAAGCAAAACCTCGCCCTCTATCGAAATTTTGGATCCGTTTGCTGCTATGACAATTTGTTTTGACGGTTTCAGATCTGTCGGACAAATCATATTATATGGTATCAAAGATAATTGCGAACCTGAATCAACCATAGCGTGCACCGGGTAATCATCAATCAAAATCTTTATGTATGGATTGTCACTTACTAAACTAGAACATGACGTCACACGTTCATCTGTATTCTGGTTTGGAATCGCTTCGTCTGGTGGCGTTTCTCGTTGTGGGCAATCCTTCTGGAGATGAGTTTCAGAGGAACAAATGAAGCATCGGCGTCTCTGGTTAAAAGCAGGTTGAGTCCTTTGTCTTCCTCTATTCTCATTCCAGTTTCTTTGGTTTCCATTCCATGGAGGAGGAGGAGGAGGAGGGTAGGGAGGATAGACAGGAGGATAATAGGGAGGAATACCTGGTATCAGCGGCGGTATCTGTGCTTTCGCGTCTTTCTCCAAGCGATCGAGGCGTTGTAGGACAGCTCTCGCAAATTCATCCTTTTCTTTGATCGTCTGAATTCTTGCGGGATGACGATTCATATTTCCAGGTTTATCTAGCGCTGCTTTCCTGTAGGCTTCCAAACGAGTTGCAAGTTTAAAGGCACTGTCCAAAGAAGAAGGCTCTAATTCACGAACACGTAAGGCTAAAGATTGATCATAAAGAGCATTCAAGAAGGCACGTGTTGCTAATGTTTCCAGGTGAATTGAGGATGGACCTGGATAGGCTAAAGAAACAAGGCGTCTAATATCCTGAGCCACTGTTCCCATATCCTCGGATTCTTTTTGTCTGCGATTGTCCAGTTGAGTTTGAAACAATGCAGTTTGTTCAGCATTGCCAAAGCGAGATCTAAGTCTTTCAATCAATTCATCAGAGGTGGTGAACAATTCAGCATCTCTGTCCCATAAAATTTGTTCGGCTTGCCCAGACAAAGAACAAAATAGATGATTCAATTTCTCTGATTCTGTCCATAGGTTATTTCGACTGGCTATTTTAAATTTCCGAATAAATGGCTCCAATTGTTCTTTTCCACTGAATTTTTCCAATTTAATTGTGCTCCTTGATTTCTCAGGTGAAGAAGCTGACGACGATGAGGAGGTGAGAGGAAAAGATGTAGTTTTCGTATCTGAATTCTTCGTAGACACAGGTGGAGGTATAGGCGGATCAGGTGAAAGATTAATTTCAGCAGTGGTAGCAGTTGCAGTTGTGGGTATATTCGTCTGAGTTGCCACTGAAATTTTTGGTTGCTGTGGAGGAGAAGTGTAGGCCTTGGTTTCAATGGACGACGATTTCTGCTCTTTTATTGTCATTTCTTCGCTTCGAATTATTCTGGTTGGCTCAGAGGGTAAACTCCAAGGTTCAAATTTTCTTTCAAATCCATATGGCTGAGCTCCTAAGCATGTTCTCTGGTTGAAATCATAGGCATAGGTAGGCCATCTAGCAATTGAAGGATAAGTTTCTGGAATTCTGTATGGATCAGGAAAATTGGATGCGTGCGAAGGTAACATCATCCTGTCGATTCTCGGCGGTGCTTCGTAGCGATTAAGAGGCAGGCTGGTTAAGAAATTATCCGTTTGAGCGAAGGAATGCGAAATTGGTTGTCTTCGATTCGTTTCTTCAGAGACGTGAGGATTAAGGACGGAGGCGGAGGCATGTGAATGAACGACGGAGGCATGTGACATTCGTAGAAGATCACGATCAGGCATATTCCTTTGAGACGAAATTTCCGATTCGAAAGGATTTCTGAGCGATTGAGCGTCGAGTGGAACAGAAGTGGGTCGACGAAATTGTATTCTCGATTCGTAATCCAAATTTGATTCAGTAATCCCGGGTTGACGTCGAGATTCAGAGGCAGAATGAGGCAAAGGCGATGCATTGGGTCGATTAGCATCACTCAAATTGGTTTGATTTTGGAGCCCTCTACCGAATAATTGGGAATCCATTCCTCCGACAAATTTCTCATTTTCCAAATTTTCAACCCCAAAATCCCTTTGTAATTGCATTTCCCTGCCATTGTTATTCATTATTCTCAATTTATCTTGTTCTAGATTATCAATTTCATGATGTACAGAGCCATGCAAAGATTCTACATCTACATCTCGTTCAAATCTTAATTTAGATCTCTGTATGTCAGTTTCGCTTAGAAATCTAGCTTCACTGACTTCTCCATCATCTGAATCTACATCTACAGATCGAACATCAAACATATTCCATCCAGCGTCGCCAATGTGATGTCCGCCATCTCCTCCCCGACTGTGCGCTACTACAGGCGGTTTATGTAAAGGAGTGGTAACGTTTTGAAGTGAGATTTGAGTCCTGTTGATGTCCGATAATGTAGAGTAATCTTTAGGTCTGGCACCACTTTCCTTTCTAAATCCAGGTTTCACAGGGAAACGGTAATCAGGCTGTGGCCGATCCTTTAATCTAGTGCTCCTGCGTGGGCCTAGGGTTTCGGGTTCAAATCCATCCGATTCTGCTATTATGGGTTTCTTGACGAAGGTTTCCAAGGGTAAGGCTGCGGCGGAAGGGAGTTCGGCAACTTCCGGTTGAGGTGCCGAAAAGTCAGGGTTCGTAGTGGTACTCACTTCCTTACTTACTTTTCTATTTGCTTCTAGGAATTCTATTCTATCCAACAGACTTCTCTGGTCTCCAGCCAATTCAGATTGAGCTTTAGACATTTCAGATTGGATTCTAGACAATTCAAAGTGGGATCTAGACAATTCAGACTGGTTTCTAGACAATTCAGACTGCCCTTCAAACAGGTCTCCTAGTCTCTGTCTTAGGTTGTCTTCAGTGTCTTGTTAATCTCCTGTCCATCAGTCTTGTCCGTCAGTTAGTCGGTCATTTAGTCGTTTGTCTAAATTATTTTGTCCATCAGTGACGTCACTTAGTCTGCTATCCAGTTTATTTTGTCCAGCCGTCACCTTTTCTATACTTTCCAACACGCGTTCAAGAATAGAGGCTCGAATCAACTCTGGTGAAAGAGGCCTGACTTCACCTTGCTCACTTACTTCCAAAGAATGCAATGATTCACGAGACATTGTTAGAAATTATTATTAATGTTTATGCAACAACAGTCTCAATTATATACAACAATTCAAGTAAAACATTCAACTTAATCCTACGCAGTTTCTACTGGCAGTGACTTGCAATTACAATCAAATTAAAGAAAAAGATGATTATTTACCCATCTTTGGAACAAAGGACATGATTAATAATCCACGGCAATTATAGGTTACGAAGACGGAATATAATCCAGCGAATAGGCGGAGACGACGACAGAGATAATCCAGCGAATAAGCGGAGACGATAAAATCCCGTTACGAGTTCACATTTCCTCGCAATTCAGACAATCGACAATATTATTCCAACCGTATTCGTTTCTACTTTAAACTTCTATAGCGCACTATTTGGCTCTTAGGAAGAGACTAACACAAATGTTTCTCAATTCCTTATCTATTCTACGGGGACTCAAAAAGAACTAATCTCTTGGACGACTCGGCTCGACTCCTAGGTAATCCATCGGTACAGGTCTAACCTCCAGGACGTCTCAGCATCGAGTGACAAATTTTACTAGTGGCAGGGTCTCTAATCAGACACTTCAACCAATCAGCAGTCCTGCTCCAAATGCTAACCTTATATGGACACGAAATAAGACAGAAAACCGATGACGTAGGGGATGAGTCAGTGGTTCTGCTGCTGTATCAGAGCGTGCCTAGCGCGTGATCAGCGGCTGAAGGAAAATTTCAATAATAATGCTATCAACGGCGAAACTACCGAGGCCAAGCACGACACCATCGTTTCATCGGCTCGCCACGTTTCTACCGCTAGAGGTCTCAGGGGACAGACACAAGTAATTCTAAAAATAAGTAAGGATTTTATTCTACAATCCAAATAGCCTCTAGTAATGCTCGACTTCAAAATTTTATAGTCCACTCAAATCTATTGCAATTCCCTCTTTCTCAACCTTGAATCTACCCAACTAAAGCGTCTGCAGCTCATCCAAAACTCATTAGCCACAGCCGTCACCAGAACGCCCAAGCATCATCATATCACTCCCATCCTCAAATCACTCCATTGGTTAAAAATCCCAGAGCGAATTCACTTCAAAGTCTTATCACTAACCTACAATTCTCTACAATAGTCCCAGCCCAGATATCTTCGTGTTTGTATCATTGTAAATTTGTATCATTTGTACCTCTTCACCATCCAGCCAACCCGCTCTACCAGATCTTCCTCCATTCTCACTCTCTCTCTCGACCTCCTGTCACTACTCGTCTCAAGTTCTCCAACCGAGCAATATCCAACACTGCACCACGTCTCTGGAACGACCTACCTCCTGAATTCTGCACTTTTTCGGTTCCTCAACCATCATCTCCAATCACCCACCATCATCCGCATCAGGCTCCTCTATTAGGGTTGCCACCTTTTCGAACTAGGAAGTCGGGACGCAACTTTAACTTTCTCGTAATCATCGACGTCGATGCTCACGAACAGGGCTTTTTTAAAGGAATTTTTAGAACTCCATAACACAAAAAGTTGACGACCGGGGGGGGTAGTGACGGAAAAAGTTGACGACCGGGGAGGGGGTAGTGACAGAAAAAGTTGACGACGACCGGGGGGGTAGTAACGACACTTTTCCTCAATTTTTCACCGCACAAAATTGCTTTTGCAATTGCACAAATTGATTTCCGACTGCACATTTTGTGTAGAACTGCACGCTAAAAAACAGTGATATTTTAGTTCTTTGATTAATTTTACTTCTAGTTCTTATTCACTTCTGCTGAAGCGATTTTACTTCTCCTTCTACTTCTAGTTCTCAATTAATTTTACTTCTAGTTCTTATTCACTTCTCTTGAAACAATTTTACTTCTCCTTCTACTTCTAGTTCTCAACTAATTTTACTTCTAGTTCCAAAATAATTTTACTTCTAGTTCATGTTAACACATAATTTTACTTATTCGTGCACTTATCAAGATTAGAGATATGAACAAAACCTTTAAACTATTTCCCTCATGCACAGAGAATATTATGAAGAAAAAGAGGAGGAGAAAGAAGAGCAGTCCCTTAAGCTAACCCCGAGGCAGCCATATGTATGAAGTGTTAGCGACTTCATTTTCTTAGCTTCCCCAAATGAGGGCTGAGAGTCAGTCCTCTCCCTCGCCGTCTCATCTTCCAACCAACAGTGTACAGTCAGTGTACTCATTAAAGCTGAGTTGGCCAGGAGTGCAGAACTGTGGCGAAATTAGGCTGGAGTTCATGAGATTAGCTACGAGATTCACATTATGCGCAGAGGTGTATGTCAAATCCAAACAAGGAACATGCATTTTAAACATATTTCTGTACGGCGGTACTGTGAAGAATTCCCTATTTCATGACGTGGATAAACGGGTTCTAATCCCTCATGGGTCGAGTGTACGCATGAGTTTCGTTGCCAAGAGGCCGATGGCATCTGAGTTCCACGATCAAGGGGGACTCTGTGGCTAGTGAGCCAAGGTTCAAGCCGATCAGAGAGTTCATGTCCCTGCCATGCATAACTATACCGTGGATCAATAGGGAAGCACCCCGGCTGGAATGGGAGAACATTTGATAACAGTAGGTATTAAATTACTAAGAGCTAAATAAAGGTCACACAAAGAATATCACTAAGGGCACAAGAGGCCTTCCTGTCAATTCAAACAACTCTGAGGCCGATTTGACCTCAGGTCAAACAAAGTGGACCGTTTCCTTGAACTTGGCCCTCTCTGCCACACCAGAGACGACCACTCTCCTTCACAGCCAGCCACACAAGAAGGATTCTCCCTTGCCGGTGGCCTACCTTTCCTGAGTCACATGTGCCTGACCTCTGGCTCTTCCCACTGGCCTATCACATCTTACCTCACTCCTCTGGTCAGCCAGCCTGCCGGCCTATGGCTGGCTCCCTCAGAGGGCCAGTGACAACCCTCAGCCCTGGACAATAGCTGCATTTACCCGGCATTTGCATATTATTAGCCCCTAAGACCTAAGGCCGGTTTAAACCAGTGTAAAGCCAGTGCCGTTTTAAGGCCTAGGCACGCGAGGCACGTGCCTTGGGCCCCGCGCAAAAGGGGGCCCCGCGGCGACCCGAAAACAAAAACTACATCGCGACCATGTAATAACAATACGATAATATTACTCAACAATATTTTAAGTTCCAACAATTCTGCAAGTTGGATCATTAAGACATCTTTAAACATACGTTTATAAAACTTTGTAGTTAAATATTATTATTGGAAATAATCGCAGTCTGCGCTGAGCGCATGAGATGTTAAACTGAAATAAATCAATAATTTGAAAGCATGGCGCACACCGTCCGCACAGATTTGTAAATTTTTTGCTTTCATTCGTCTGCAACGCTAAATACGCTATCAAAGAATTTTTTATGTTTTGGTAAGCTAATTTGAATTTTTAATATGAAATCTCTCACAGTCCTATATTCCTATAACATAGTCATTTCTAAATTGTTTGAAATTTTAAATTATAACAAAGCGTAATTAAATTTCTCACAGATAATAGGCTAGATGTCTTCATGTCGGTACTCGGTAGTGAACTTGGCAAACTTATTTAACTTAACAAAATCTAAAACTGCTCTTGTTGTCACTTAATTTCCACATCCAATAGGTTATATTAACATTAAGTTATTTTCATAGTTTCTTCCATTTTTAATATGCACATTGTGGTTATCAGTTATCACCGATTTGCCATTTTTAACAATAACAACTTGAACGAAATGACTAAGTTAAACTAAATTTCTATATTACACTTGTAGCCTAGTACAGAGATTGCCGTGTTAGCCATTGGCGTCCGGAGGGGCAAGGGGCCATTTGCACCCAGGATTTGGCAAATATTTGAAAAAATTAATTATCCTCTTAGTTTTTAACAATGAATGGCTAATGGCTATGATTTTTCCACAGTTTTATTTTTTATCCAAACTAGTCAAGATAAACCTGGAAAATTATAAATATATGAAAACTTTGAAACCTTTAACAGTTTTGTGGGTTTGAAATAAACGTTCAGATATACCTGATCCCAGAACGCTATAAACAGGCTCCATATCATCACAGTATAAATAATTATATAATTATTTATATTGTGATATCATGTCAAATGCTTCCAAAAGTGCTGGCAGCAGCTGGGATCCGCGCCAGACCCTTAATAACACTGTGACGTGATAGGTTGCTGTTAGTCCCCTGTGCCAACAGTTCAAAACTTTGCCTCCCTTAAAAGTTTTCCCCTAAACGATTTCTGCGGACGCCCATGGTGTTAGCTGTGTGTTAGCAGTTTAGTAGGCTACTAGGCCTATATAAATAAATGTAACAAAAAGGTCACATATGCACATGCAGTGCATTAATGCAATATAGCTGAGACTGAGAGATTGAGGCGGAAATCGGGTTACGTTTAAGGTTATAAGGAACTGTGCCTAGGGCCCCCAAACTTCTTAAAACGGCTCTGTGTAAAGCTATAAGACCCCCACACCCAGGAATACAGGTATAATGTCCTTCTACTGTTCTGTGAGGGACCTACTTCATCACAGTAATAAAACATGGCACCTAAAAATTAGAAGTCTCTTAATTTTCGTTCTAAAAATATTTATGCTTCTTATTCTTATTCACTTCTGAAGGTCTTAATTTCACTTCTTATTCTATTCTCGTTCTTAAAATAATTTGTATTCTACTTCTACTTCTACTGAACGAAAATCAAATAATTATTATTCTTATTCTACTTCTTATTCACGAAAATATCACTGCTAAAAAAGCCCTGGTCACAAACATTTTGTTAGTTTGGTCACACATCTGAAAGTCGGGACATTTCGCTGTCCCGACTAGGTCAAGTCGGGACACGGGACATTTCCCTCGAAATCGGGACTGTCCCGACAAAGTCGGGACGGGTGGCAACCCTATCCTCTATCCATCACCGCCAAGGCTTTCCACTCGAAACTAAAGTCTCTCCTCTTCAAGAACTCTTACCCCAGGGCCGACTCAACTGATCATCTACCTTCAAACTCTCGACCTAAAGGACACCCACCTTAGCAGCTATAGCCTCTGATCCTCTGGAAACCGGACTCGGACCTCCTCGGACTACTATTTTGGACAACCCTTCTGACTAGACGCAGCGCTCGTGAATAAGCTGGTGCCCTGCGCTTGGCTTTCTAGAGTGGCGCTTTTAGAAATTTGGAGATTACGATTACGATTAGGGGCAGCTGTAAAAAGAGTAGTCGCCTAACAGGCTGCCAAGATGTGTGTTCAATAAGTTCATGAAATTTGTATCATTATGTTTCAATGTTTCCGTGTCCTCCCTAGATTTGATTCCCTCACCAGGCGCAGCTTCTTGGCTAGGATGCTGTGCCGTTTTGTAGTTAACTTAATTTTCTCCTAATTATCGTTTCTTTTCCGCAATTATTTTAACTTTGTAAAGCGCCAAATGTCTGCTTGCGTTTAAAAAGAACACAGGCCTAGTCCTACTTACAATATGTTACCCAGTGCGGTTTGTCAGTGAACTTGTCAATATTATTGAGTGTCATTATGTATACAGCTCATGAATACAATTATCGTAAGGGTACGTAATTTATTCTTTATTTACAAAGTGAAAACAATAATTAAAAACAGGGTAGCAGATCACTCTGAATAGCTACCCCACCCCCATCAGAATTTATGAAGTTTTAGCATCAAGGTAACGTGTAACCTATTCCTAAAGCTGAATGCACCATTTCTTCAAAGCCTTTCGAAGCACTAAGCAAATGGTGTAACGCGTCTAAATATGTACAGCTGCTGCGAGTCTGCGACTGTAGGCATGTTCACATAGACTCATTGTAACTATAAGTAGTAACTAAAATTAACTAAAATAAAAATCCAGTAACTATAACGAAAAAATAATACTAACTATAACTGTAACTATAACTAAAATAAGAAACCATTAACTATAACTGTAACTAAAATAAAATCTGTAAAGAGAATCACACTGGATCTCAACTAATAGAATAGAATAAAATATTCTTAATTGTAGGACCTATTGCAAACCGCATTTTGGCTTACATGAAAGTTTAAAAACTCGTATTTCCTGGAATCACTACTCCGTAGGATGTTCCTTGTCGTCTTGGACTCCTTTCGATTTGACTCGCCATGGGTTTGCACAACGATTGTGCACAGCAACGACTATCGACTCATGCCTTGAGCACTGTTAAATAGCTGCTGGTGGTGCTATAGAAGTTCCTAGATTAGGTCTCTAATAAAGAATATTCTTACTTGCTTACTTACTCTGCTATATAAGAGGTCGTTGGGCGTGGGTTGGCGCTGACATCTATTATAATAGTATAAACCGAATTTCACCCAACATTGCAGAATAACGGAATGAAGACTTGGTCGAGAGGAGGCAATCTGCAGGAGATTGAAAACCATTTGATAATGAAATACCAGAGAATTTCAACCTGATTTTGGATGTCACAATAGCAAAGCAGTTAATGAAATCATCAGTCAGAGCAGAGTAGTAGTGTCCAACTTGTGCCTTCAAGGGCTCATAGGGCTGTTGACATCGCCCTCCTCCTCTCTCCCGGCTTGAGACTGGCTCTGTATACTAGAGGACAGACGGTTTGGACAAGATGTATTAGAAGTGTGATCATTTGCATGGACAAGGACATACATATAGTTAATAAGGCAAAATCTTAACTTCATTTTGACGTTTAATGTTTCGTTTGTTTTCATGTATTCGTGGCTCAAACTTTTATAAGGTGTATGTACACCAGAGTGCAGTCATGCAACTCGTATAATAAAGAATATGCTAACTTACTTATATGTGCATGACTCTCACTGACCCCCGAAGACAGAAAGACGGCACACAGAACAATACGAATGGACTCTGTCGAAAATTTTATTTGTTGGATCGGTGGCACAAATACAGCTAAACTTGGTTTAATCGTGGACAGAATATCAACTGTACAGACACCAGTATCAAAATCTCAGATAGCCGGATTCGTAAATTTCGATCCAACGAACACCACATCTAGTAAACATTATCCTTAAATAGATGATATACATGATTATTATGACTGCATCCTAAAAAACAGCAAGAATTTAGCTTCGTTCCTGTGATGTAGGTGACTGATGACTGTTGCCCTGTCCCCACAAGAGCCACAGCCACCAAGTCACCTACTCACCAAGTGTCCACTTATCAGATGTCTTGCTTAGCACACTTTATACAATGCAAGTATTAAGCAACAGAAAATGATTCCTATCTAAGAGATAACACAAATTTTGTCCTGCCACACGTGAACATGTTTGCTGCTAAAGCAAGACCAGTAAACTATGCATGGAAACATTTAGAGACATCACTAGCATCAGCAACTCTGGAAGCAGAAAGTTACAAAGGACCCAACAATTCTGCAAGAACAGCACAGATAGTGCACGTCATTTGTAAGTTGATCAACTAAATCATTATTACATGCATGCACACATCAAACAATACAATATTTAGCGCCAAGTGGCAACAGTGCACACAAAAATCAAGTGAAAGCCCAAGAATATACATTCAGTTGCACAAGTGCCTAAGGCAGCCAACAAACTAACAGTAACAGTTACGGTATGTACATTTCTAGAAATCATAGTCAACCATAGCAGTCAGTGTCTGCTAAAAGTCAGTTCTGTTGACTTTGTTTTTCGGGTACTGTGGACTATGATTGCTACAATGAAATAATTATAATCAAATGAAATAATAACAGTAATAACAGCTACAGTACAATAATCACTCAGAAAAAAAATAGTGCAAAATAATAATTCCAGTAATGAAGTCTCTACATGCTATAAGAATAATAATACAAATACTACTACCAATAATAAATAGAAGTAATATGAAAATGACTTAGATAGCTACTTAAGCAGAATTTGCCACAGATATTAAACTTACATAGAATTCTTCACAGCTTTAGCAACTGCAGTAAGTAAATAAACGTGCGATTTAGAACTAAATCTTACAACCAATGAAATCATGATAACCACGAATTGATCTAACTTGGGACGTTTTGACTACATGCAAAGACAACATTCGTGATAAATATGATTTGGTAGTATGGCAACATGTTGGTCGCAGTGACAGTTTCTGAAGTGAACAAACAGAATTAACTAATCAGAGAGTATGATTGATGCACAATTGTAAAAATGATAATATGAACTGAGAATGAAATGAAATCTGAAATAACTCTTCAAAAACTCATTACTGACAGAAACTCCTTGCTTTGCAGCCTTAAATTTGGTCTTGTTCGAAAAGGCAACGGATGAAATAAACGACTAGTCATTGCAAGCAGAAATTAAAATAACTGCATGATCTTAAAGTTACGCTGTTCCATATTTCTACCACAAGAATTGTAATTAGCTCTTCCACATTCAGCATTGGAATCCGTTAATGTGCGTCAGACGAAGGATCGGGTCTTGAAACCGGCCTAGATGTTGTGGCTGTCCTCGTTGGTATTTTGGTTGGTGCTTTGAACTGTGGCTGCCTTGGTGTTAGGCTGCTGGCACCTCTGTCCGAACCTGGAGTAACCGGCCTTGGCAACCTGGAAGTAGATTGTGGTCCTTCTCTACTTGTTCCAGGTGTGCTAGGTAGAACACGGTGTGACCGATAGATGTTATCGGTTCGAATGTTGGGCGTGACTGGGACTGCACCATCATTAAGAGTGTCTGTTGATAGGGAAGGAGTGGTCGGCAAGTTCCGGCTGATCCTTGAACTACGGTGACTGTCTGAATCAGAGATTGTGTCCGGAGTAGTGGGAGGAAGGACGACCTGACTTCTCTGTGCATCAGGTTCTCCTTCTGACCAGGCTGGTGACCTGGCTTTGACCCTTTGTGGCCTTGACCAGGAGGAAGCGCCTGCTGTTGTAGAATGGCTCGGTTTGAAACGTGTTGGGAGAATAGTCAATGGTCGTTTGTACCAGAGTTTTGGCCCAGGTGTTGTTGCTGCTGTCGTGGCATTTGGTCCATCGCTCGCTTCTGAAAGGTCTCCTTCTGAGACGCTCGATGCTCGACTTGAGCAACTTGCTCGACTGCTGGCTCGACTACTTGCATGAGCACTGCTGGCTACAGTCAAGTACAGCAATGACACAACTAATTAATTAACATCCAAATTAACCTTCCTAAGTGTTCATGTCTGATATTAAAATATTAAACCTTATAGGATCGGTTGACTGACAAATTGTTGGGGCTTTCAGGCATTGACCATTGACATGTCTTAAACTTGTGCATTTATACTAGCAAGTACATATCTCAGCACAGTGCTATCTTTTATAAACTTCTCAAAGGCTTAACTTAAATATGGCCATCTTACAGATGTTGCAACTTCAGCTTGTCTACAAATGCTTCTTGAGCTGTTTTTGGAGAGCAGTTAAGATTTAAATGGAAGATTGTTCCCGAAATTGGAAATATGTGAAAATGAATGCCACATTTACATGTCTTAACACTTTAATGATGACCTGCATTGGTTTCTCTGTCGCTTTTAGTACACTCTCGTCGTTAAAGTGCTAAAAACTAAAATGCTAAAACTGCTACTTAATATATAAACCTCACCAAACTTTAACAGTTATACGATAATAATAAAACCTAGTCAGAGTATGAAAGGTAAAAACTATACAATTTCCTGTACAACTGTATCTCTTAAGAAGTATCTTTAGCATTTACCTACAAAGATCACACAAATTAATAGAAATTCATCTGACATTCGTGCATTTTCAATATTCTACAACAGCCAGTTAATGGATAATTACATCACATTGACAGTAGAGAGCAAAGTTCTTACTAGGGCTCGTTATGTCATGACGAGAAGACTTTCGTTTGCTACTTGACTGCTTCAGGATGTCCTTGACCTCTGAATCCGGATTTAATACTAGTCGTGGTGACTGGCGCCAAGGAGTTGAGTGAGATGGCTTCTCTCGTGGCTGATCAAACAAGACAAACATTTCAAATAAAGTGAGGTCATTATACATACAAAGAGCTGTGTCTAGGGAATGCAAACCCGGGTTACCCGAACCCGGCTTTTTTCCAAACCCGAAACCCGGGTTTGAACGCGATTGAAACCCGGGTTCGACGGGTTTGAAAATCGTAACTTTCGCCGTCCTTCACGGTGTGAAACTCACAAATGCAGAGTAATGGAAATATAACGATAATAGTGGTTGATAACGGGTTTACGTAATACAACTTCTAACTACTTATTTATCGGCTCATTCCATATCTTTATTGGTGACTTCGTATGAGTGTGGCTTCTTATTTCACACGACCAGTGACTATTGTTGAGTGTTTTGACACGTCGGCGTCGTAGCTTCGAATTCGTAAATAATAGCAGTAAACTGTTTTTATTTGAATTTAGTGATTTCAGACACAAATCCAAACAATGTCTAAATCAGCAAATGTAAAGGGTGGTGTTTGGGATCATTTCGTTCACGATTCTGAGGGCCAGACGGCTCAATGTCAGTTATGTAACTCGCAGCAAAAATTGCCAGCAATGCAACAAGAAATATGCATAGGCTATTCATCTCGGGTCCAAGCATAAGATAAACCTGCTGAAACACAAGGACGTTGGTGACCCTTGTCGTTCTGACGAAGCCAATGACGGTAGGCCTCTTAGTCCAAGCACAATCACAGGCAGCGATATGTCTCCAAAGCAGCATCTACTTCAGTAAGTTCTGGTTCTGCCATATTGGGTTGCAGAGTAACGATGACTAAATTATCTCCTGAAAGCAAATGGGTAGGCACTAGAATGGCCTAAAGCTGAGATGTAGACGATTAAGCTATCATTTGACAATTATTTTTATAGGCCTTTGCAATGTTTCTTTCAGACAGAACGCTCCGGAACGGCATTCCGTGAATTTTTTCAAGCTGCTAAAGATTATTTTATTTACTTACATTTTTAACAAAAATTATTTAGTTAATTTAATTTAATTTCAGCGTTTTCAGTGTTTATTGGTATTCAAGATGCTATAAAATTAGAGGCTCAGGTTTAGGCCTTCGGAACCCTTGCAATGTCTTCCATAACTGTTCTGGAATTGTTCAGTTCCGGAACATTTTTTATTGAAAAACACTGCTTATATAAAAAAATATCGCGATTATCCTAAAGTTTTCTTTTTATGCAAAATTCTTGACTGTTGGAGAACGTTGGACTTGTAGCTGCATACGACGACGTTGTTCTTACGCAAGAAATAGTGCAGTAATAATATTTATCATGTAAAATTTGTTAATCCGTCCAAACCCGGGTTACCCGGGTTTTCCACGGCGGTCAAACCGAAACCGGGTTTCGAAAAAAGACCCCGGGTTTGCATTCCCTAGCTGTGTCTAATTTTCCTTCATTCTCTGTGTTTGTTACTTCTTTTGAAATCTGGTTGTATACTCATTGTCTTCTGTCCACATGAATCAATTACCTTATGTAACCTTCTGCTCTCAGCAATAAAACCTTAAAATCTCTAAGAATATGAGAAGATCATCAAACACAGTGAAATAATCATCCCACTCACTTTAGCAACAGGTACAGGAAGTCCTGATGTTGGAGTCACTGGTCTGCTTCTTGGTGTCACAGTCCCTCCAGAGTCTCCAGATTTTTTGACGGGGGTCTTGGACCTGAACGTTGTCATAGATTGGCTGGCACCTTGTGGTAGAACAAAATGCTCACGTGTGTCCATGGCGGTTTTTCCTTTCGCTAAAATAACAATGAGTGAAAAGACTGTATTATATCATACTTGTTGTTCCATAACACTTGAATCCATAAATGTAAATAAAATAAAATAAATTCATATAAAGATAAGACTGCCTGTTGAGTAGTAGTGTTTCATTGTCTTCATTGTGACCACAACTCCCAAATATCACGGAAGGTTACTCACAAGGAAGTCAGGTAAAGAATAATTAGAAAAACTAATGGTTAAGACACATAAGGGACATCTTGGATGTCACTATTTTGGGATAAGCACAGATACAAGAGCAACTTACCGCAACATTACATTGTAAACTACAATTACTACTCAGAAACGTCTGCCAGCTTCAAGTCACCTTAATTAAGTCCCTGTGGTAAAATGTGTCCTCTGCCATCACGGCATTAAATAAAATGACCATCTGTGGCTGCTTCAAGTTTCCTAAATTATTAATTCATAATTTCATACTTCATAATATAGAATTCACTAGTAATCTAGTCACTTAGATTTCAGCAAAAATAAAGATGCCATTAAAGGATTAATTGAAAAGATAACCAAATATAATAAGGTAATGAATAGCCACACCAATGAATGAATTTGTTTCTTGGTTAAACACACATGCAACACATAAAGCAGAGCATTCTCAGGCTATGCAGAACATCATGGCTAAGACAAAAGGCACATCAAAGAAGCTCAGTTTCACTATTAAGTCACAACATAAGGAGATCCATCTTTATGTCCTAACAGATATTTACAGGCAACTCTCTTGCAGCAACGTAATAGCAATGTTACATCTATCGGTATCTTCTCTGTCTCTGGTAGATCTCTGCTGTTTTAAAAGTTACAGCTGCACATTAGCAGTATCCAGCTTCATCTGGGTAATTACTGTAATTCTTTGTCTTTTACATACTGTATCCAGCAAGTAATCAGTTATTGTTACAGCCTCTAAAGTGAATTTAATTTTCTCACCTGTTCTATGATTGAACATACTTGCACACTAGACAAGCTAATCCAATAAAATAACTGCTCAGTGCGGCACCTTTCACCCAAAACAATAATATAGAAAAAAGACTTTCAGGACTTGTTTGATTTTAACAAAGACTTGATTAATACTAAAGTAAAATACCCAGGCGTAAATGCAAATTTCAAACTATCATTTACTTATTATATTACAAGCACTGGCAGACAGCAAAGAGAATGCCAAAGGTTTAAATACATACTTTTCTATTTCTTTAATTGCTTCTAAAATTAAAACTACATAATTTATCAGAAACGTTTGCCTATACAGAACTTATCCGAAAAAGACTGAACTGAAGCAGAAGACAGGCAAATAAGAGCACATCCAACGAAAGCAAATATCAAACGACGACTGATGTAAGCAACAGCTGGTTATGTAATAACTATTGATCTACAATGACCTAGAACAAGGCATATGCATAAATGCACTCAATGGCCACAACAGCAAAACATCTAATGGAAAATAAATGCCTGAAACATAGGAGAGGATTGATTTATGAACCCAAAGCACATGCAAGTTAAAATGAAATCTATCAATCAAAAAATGAGATAAATGCATAAGTTACGAAGAGCAAGACGCAGGTAGGCTGAGCTATGAATAATGTATAAAAACAGACACCAGCATTTTTCAAACAATTATGTACTATTATTAACTAAACTACTGAAAACAAAACAGTATTAAGGCAATCGTTAATTGTTTTCTGCTTATCACAGCACACCAAAAAGGTATAAATACTAAACTCTTTCCTATATTAAATTTTACAATTTAGCCATTACTCTGACTCAATCACACTGACAATCTAATTGGATAAACAGGTGTGTGCACTAGGAGATTGATCTTGAAGGTCAACAGCTACAGGTGAGTCATCAGTGAGCTGCAACATAGACTATTCCTGAGCAAAGGACCAAAGTTCTATGGTAATTGCCAAGTCCTCCATCTTGGAAGTTGTGATGCAATGCATAAGAAAAAGTTACCATTGTCAGATCAAAAGGGAGTAATGAAGAAGGGTGAACAACAGGAAAAAACAAAGACAGCGAATCCATGAAGTCATCTAGCAATGTGATAAAGAACCTTGCACTCAATTCTAGAGGAGATGTGGCAAACAGTAGAGTTGATCACACATGTAATTAGATACATGAGCAAATCACACCAGACAAGTCCAACTCAGAATTCAAAAGACCTGACAATCACAGTTTAGGCAAGTCATCGAGTTCTTAATTGCAATTGTCAACACAACCACAAATGATTATAGACCATGGCAGTAGCCATAAATAGTACGAGAAGGTGAGTTGAGAGAAATTAAGAGCACTGTCAAGAACCATATCCAAGGTATGAACATTGGTGAAGAATGCCTTGGCCAATAAAGACTAGTCGAGTTTGGTCCATTGTAGCCATATACCAAATCAAATCATTTGTGTTTTTGCTAGATTCTGTGGCTATAATCCTGCTTAATATGACAAAAACTGCCTTTTTGTTATCGGAACTAGGCAATTTCAATAGAACAATAATAAAACAATAATAAGCTGTGACTGTAGGAAATGAATTTTCAATGTATAACTAAGTTTACAACTGTTATCTAATACACACAAAGCAGACACTGATGCTGGCAGTTCATAAACTATATTCTCAAATGAAATAACAGATCTACTCACACACACCGACTCTAGTACTTATGTAGCCACACTTCACAGTCCTTCAGCAGGCTAAAACTAGGAAGCTCACATGCACTTGCAAAGCACCACCACAAAAACAAACCGAAATAAACACTAAACACTAGAGGAGCACACAACAGCAAATGCACTCAAATAAAAATTACAACAGCATTCTAACATGCATCCTGGAAACCTACGTCTAATGGGATATGATCGGCGTTTAAACTGAAAGTTTCTGCTCTTCCACAGTCCCACTGGTAGAATATGCAAAACAACAGCAACACAATAAACCAAAGCAGCAAACCCTTTGGAAGAAGGAGTCAAACGCTGACAAGCAAAACCATACACAATTGAATGCAAACACATCCTAACATTCTAGTAATTCACAGATTCATCCTGGTTCCTGGATGAATTTCATTGTGATTAGCCATTCACAAGTTTTTTTATAAAACCATGGCCTCTTAGTTCCATTTTTGCTCTTCAACGCAAGTGCCACGTTTAGTTTCATATTAATTTTTACAATTCTTACAAAACTAGTCTCATAATTCACTAAATTTATGCCAGACTTAGCATAACTTGTTGAGACAAATCATATGTGCAAAACTGTGCAAATGTGACCAAATAACCACTTTCATAGAATTGTACTGCTGCCTCCAGAAAGAACTATAAAAGCATATGGAAAAACTGTGTATAAGGAAAGGAAGTGATTGGCAGTTTGGCATGATAGCCCACAAGACTACTTTTAAGGTACTTAATCGAATCCATACACTATTTAGACTTTCAAAAAGACAACTATTTCAGACAGATGATCATTTAAAACTACTTTTGTCATACAAACAGCAAAGGTGTAGGTAATAGACTTGTTTACACTCTTCTACAGAAAATCCCAAAGTCAAAGACCTTTTCACTGAAGTCGTAAACGTAAACAACACTACAAAAGTTATTAGATTAAATTTGATCATGATTATTTGAGGGCACCTTAGAGGGGAAACCTGAAGCTCCCGCAAAAGCTTAGACAATTGTAAAAAAAACCATTGCTAACTCAATTTTACGACTGACATAGTATCTAGTTTAATTTTAGGCTATAGAAACGGTTAATAAGCCCCACCAAGTGTTAATTTATTCAAATCAGAGCCCATAGGTTGGTTTCCTGTTTGCAGAGCTCTGCAAATCAGAAGGCGGACATTATGAGAAGCAAAGCCTGTGCAGTGCATAACGCTTGTCACCAGAGACTGAAAACTATTTTCTCATGTTGCCAATGATCATATTTATTACGGGCAATGGAAGTTTCGCATACAAACACAACTGAGCCAGGCTTCCATATTCTAAATTACTGAGTATTAAAGGAATCAACATCACTGGCCTCATAGTTTGGTTATAACTTGCATTTGAGTGAAAAGGGTAGACAACATCCTCTATGACTTTGAGCAAACAGCCTCCTTCTAACTAAAAACAACTACTAGTAAACCTTAATGAAAATTAATTATAATGGTAAAAATACTGTAATAAAATCAGTAAAAATTACAATACAGTAATACAAATAGACCAGTCTCTTTAAACAAACATTTGAACCATTTTAAACTGATATACCAGCTTTCCCAAAAGCAATAATTAAAAGCAGTGAAGGTTGGTTTTCTTGAGAAATTAATCGATCTGCATTCCACCTAAGCATACCATTAGATATGTTGGCTACTTACAAATGGTTGGCACTTGGTGCTTATGAATGCGACAGGCTGATGTAACAGCAAAAGTACAAAGATTTTCATAGAATCATCTTAAATACAGAGACTGAGCAGTTTTGGATTGGCATAGACTATATCCCCAAACAAAGACAGATATATATGTCACCCAGCAAGGCAACAAAAGACTTTGGAAGATTCTGCTGCATTCAAAGGAAGACAGACAGTAAGCCACAAAATCAGCAGAAACTGGATCCCGAGTCCTGCCATTTCCAATGCAACAAGATGAAACTTAAATATGAGAAACCTTGCATAGTGCATATGTTTCTTGTATTTGAACTGCATCTTGGAGCATTGAGACGATGGGAAAACACTTCTTTCATAACTAGTTTGAACAATGTCTAAACCAGCTGAACTGGTCAAACTTTTCAACAGCACAACTTCACTTTTTGACAATTGCACAATAATATAGCAAGAATTAATTGAAGCCTCAGTGATTTTGAGATCAGAAGAAGCACAGGCATTAATTGAATTAAACTAATCTCCTGGTGAGAATGAATTAAATTATTTAAGTCATAAGCTAGCCAACAGATAAAAGTAATTAATTCCATTTTGCATTAATTTCAACGTTTACATAAGAATGATTGATTTGAGATCAGAATCATGACTGATTACTGCTCATACTTTAATCATAAGCTTGAATGAAGCTGAATAAAGACTTGTTTTCTTACCTCGACATGGATCATTCTTCACAAGGAATTCATCAAGAGCCATCCAACCGCCACCGACTCTCACCATCACAGTGCTACTTAGAATCCTCACTAGACGTAACTTCTGTGACTCGCCAAACTACAGCATCCAAATAAACAGTCACAATTCAAAACCATTAATCAGATAAATATCCATCTGTGAATGAAGCAAACATCTTTAAACAATAATAAGCACAGTTGAAGTCAATCAAGAAGTTAATCAGATAAAATAACAAATTAGGGAACCAATCAATCAGTCATTCACTCACTCACTCAGTCAGTCAATCAATCAATCAATCAATCAATCAATCAATCAATCAATCAATCAATCAATCAATCAATCAATGGATCGGTGAGTTTGTCTTAATTACTGACAGTTGCTTATCAACCTAAATGAAAATGCTGACCAAGTTCTACTTTTAACATATGATTCAGAGTCCAATGCACCTCAAAGCTGTTGTTGGCACAGCATCCATCTTTATAACTTTGATTCAAACTCTTAATATATTTTTTGTGATATCCAACTTACCTAGGCAATTGTATACAATTTATATGCTTAAAATTTCCATAAATTTATCGAAGCAGCCTTCTTGTAATTGTTCTGAATATAACATTAAAATTTCCAACTTCCAGCTTAAATGAACTAAATTTACAGCTGAAACACAAGAGAGTAATTAATTCTACAAACCCGATATTTTCCCTCGCAGATTTTGTGGATGTGGAACTGCTTGGGGCAGATGCATCTCTTTGCCTGGCGCTGGACTTCATCCTGGATCTTCTCATTCAGCCCATCAAAACGTCCCTTCTGCAAAGCAGAATGGAAAGTCAGTAAGAGGTAAAATCCAGAAGTAGCACTAAGACAATGTTACTCTTTTAAATAAAAATGCCAAAACAATGATCGCACGTAGTCTGAAGCATCTCTAGCTTCAAACAATCCATCGTTTAGGTTAATTAATCCCCATGGACATGTAGCTTTCAGAACTGCTGCACATCAGAAACTTTATGATGAAACTTGCACAAAACAAAAACTAGCACTGGCAACAAGACTTCTTGCCAACCCCCAGCATCATTACAAACAGCATAAGATCTAAAGTAACAGCATGTGATCAATCAGTGCCAGATCCAAATTTATTCTTAGCAATTTTGGTTCTGTGGAAATGTGCATACCTTGTCAGGCCATCGCAAAGCAGCCACAAACTCACGGTAGTCAATGAAACCATCTCCATTATCATCAAATTTGTCAGCCACAGCCTCCATTTCCATGCGTGAAGTTGGAAAACCTGGAAAGACAAAATGTACACCTTCTCAGATAAGCTAAAACCTTGAAGTTTAAATTAAATTCCTAACTTACCCTGGATATTAGGGTATTGATATAGATATCCATCCAACCATCCAAAAAATTACAAAGAGTTCTACACTTTCTGGAGTGCAGACTTGTATGACATAAAAACATAAAATACCAATATAAAAGTTCAAAAGATTACTTTCAGATTTGTGCAGTTGCTGTTTTCACCTGATTTCAGTCTGAAGCCAGAGGCATGATAACTAACTTATAATTATTAATTAAATTTGTAACGTGTGCACGGTCACACTGAAATGTGAATCTGACGTGCGGATAGTCAGCCATTAGGAGAAGATGCAGCCAAGTGCATGAAAGCCAAGGAGAAAATAGTGAATTTAAATCCTAACGACCAAATTAAAGTAAACAGTTAAATCTTGACACCTGATCTTAGAATTCCTTCAATGAATTCCTGGCGTGTTACTTTTCCATCGTTGTCTCGATCTTGACGACAGAAGAAGTCCATGATTCGGGACTTATTCTGCTTCATCCACTGCATGTACTGCAGTCTCCAGGCATCAAAGTCAAAATTCCTAAACTTCTCTTGCTGTTGAAAGTTTCAAACAACAAAATTACTTATGAAAGCATTATGTTATTTGTAAATAACAAAAATTAAGCCCAGAATAACAGACAAGAATTAAGACATGATCCCTAAAAGACTCAAGCAGTCCTGTGTGCTAGAAAACAGAGATAGCTTTAGAATAACATGGTACTCACACATATATTGATCAATGATTTAGTGGCTATAAAGTGGTCATGCTATCACTGCTTGTCATTGTGCCTTTCAGTTTGTTTCTGTGCAGAATTTATTTGATAATTCTTCTGTGTTTGGACTGCTATTGTGATAAATTTGCTATTTTGGGGTTATTGACGATAACAGTTCTGTGTTTGGACAGCCACTGTGATAAAATTTAGTGCTTCGGGGTTACTGACACAAGTTTACTCAGTTCAGGGACTCTGAATGTGGTTTCATCTGTCAAGTCTAGATGGGAACCTGTTCACTGAGTGCAGCATGTCTGTGTGAGCCTGCTACTGATGACATTTCTAGTTATCTTGCATTCTTTAGTTATCTTGCAATGTAGTTCAAGGAAACCTGTCAGCTGAAAGTTGACTGTGAACTGACCTCATTCAGCATGTCTAGCATGTCTTGCAACTGTTTCTGTCGGTCCATTGACAGCAGCCACACACGGCGCCATTTCGTGAATAGGTCAGCCACTCGTGGATTCTTAAAAACTGGTTCTGGGGTTCGCCTGTCGACCGGTTTCCTAAACACAGAAACAAGTTAAAACTGAACGCACACAGACAACTTAAACTCACTATTTAACTAAATTAAGACAGCTTAATCATTAACTTCTCTAGTCAGCTTCATACATGCAGGCCAACTTAGTAGAAACCTGCCATCAAACGTTCTTAAAGACTCAAACGTCAAGTTCAAGCAGAAGAATAAAATGTTGCATAAACATAGGTGTAATTTTCAGCACCTGCGACGTGGAGTAGTTTTCCAGCTGAAATGAGAGACCGGCAAGTGCTTCTGTTCCATAAGTTGTCTTCCTGTTGCCGCGAACTTTTCCACGTCACTCTGACGGCTTTGTAAATCTGTTTCAAATATCTAAAAGAAAATTTTTATTTTTTACTACACAGAATTTAATGCTCAGCCAGACAGCCACAGAAGTAATCAATGAAATAATTATGACAAATTCTCATGAAAATACACCTGAATTATCTAAATATGAAGTTAAACATGAATACACATGTACTACAAAACACAACTAAACTCATATAAACATGAGCTAACAAGACACATATAAAAAACCAGAATTCACACATATGTAAGTAAGTCAGTAAAAAAGTAATTTATTAATTAATTAAGCAGCAGCATCCTCAGTAATACTTCATGTGACACATGCACAAACACATAAAGCATACTAATACAAGACAATCAATTTATTTAGATTTACCCAGCTAGAGAAAGTTCCTGGAATGCAATGCCTTCCAATCACAGCCGATGACCTACCTACTGCAGCATACCTATCCACCTTATACCATCACTACGTCAATTGGATGGACCTTTTTAATTGTCACTATATTTGTGCTTTGAAACATACATGCATGCATCAATACATACACACTTTGAGAATTGACCAGGTCATAGATAGGCAATGGCAAACAATTGACTGAAGTTATAAGATTAGACTGGAGCAGATGCTTAGTAGGTGCTGGACTTACTGCATGATCTTGAAGCAGTTGATCCACTATTGGAATATTTTCTGGAATCTGTTTCTGGCTGCCTGCCTTCAGCGTGGTTTCCATTTCGCTCAGCCACTTGGTCAGGTCGTCCAGCAGATGGGCGTTGGACTGACTGGCCTCCAGGCTGTCCCGCAGTCTCTTCCTCCTCTGACTGGACAGGTTCTTCACTTCCGTCCACCGAGCCTCAAGAATCGTCAACCAGTGCTTCAAAGTTGGAATGGCATCAGAATGAGCGCGCTTTTGGATGCCTTCGCCTAGGCGGACGCAGTCAGCTACCTTCTGCTCCTGCTGGACCAACTCAGTCTCAAATTTCTGAAATCAGCAACATTACAATTACCTTTCAGTCAAAAAAGGTCAAAACAGCCATACAAAAGTTTCAGAATATTCACTTCAGAGACCAACTAACTGCTGCTATCTCACTTCTCTTATTTCAAATTTCTTTTTGAATCTCTCTGTTCTAGTTCTTCTATATCAATATCTATACAATGCAATATTGATACGTGTTTGATGGGTTTATTTAATTAATTGATTCTAAGGCATATTTGCACATTGATGGCCCTTTAGTGTCCCAAGCATAAAGATAAGTCAAAACATGAGGTTCACTTACAGCAAATGCATCAAATTTTGTGCAAATGCTGTCAATTGTGCACTTCAAGCCAAACAATGGCATCAGCAGAATTTCACTAAAGAACAATGCCCAGCAGCAACAGACATAACACATTCCACCCCACAATTACATTTGACAAGTGTGCTTGTACACTACTCTACCATTTCTCTACAATATGAAATCAGAAAAACAATCATGACGAAAGATCAATGAGTCAAAGAGATCACCTCATGATCATTCACCAGCTGCACAAGCAGCTCATCGTTGTCTGGCAACAGGTTGCTATGGTAACGCAAGGACCTCTCAGCATCTGACAACCAGTCGAGCAGCTTGTGAGCCCTGCTGTGGAAATCTTCAGCCTAAATCCAAACAAATAGACTAAACAGTGTTCAATGCTTCTACTACAAGACACATCATCACATTGCTAGTTAATACAAAACATTCACTGTTACTAAATACTGTGTGGCAAAGTGTTTTGTTCGTTAGCCAGTCAAGTAGATTGCATGTGCAAGCCTGCTCCGCGTATTTTGTGTAACAAACCGAACAAGCTGTTCATGCACATTTGTCTGACATCTCAAATACAGAATTACTTACTTAATTGACTTTGAGACAAAATGCATGCGACAAGTAATTGCATATTATGTTCTGTTAGTAGTTAAGAACAAATTGCATCAGATAACAGTACAGCTCATGCGTTTGCATATTAAAGAAAAGATATTATTATTATTAAACTTTCATGAATGCACATTTGTCTGACATCTCAAATACAGAATAACTTCTTAATTGACTTTGAGACAAAATGCCACAAGTAAATGCATATTATAGCCTTTGCAATAAGAACAAAGCAGGTAACAGTTCTCATCATGCATATTCATTAACACAGTACAAAAACTTACTTCACAGGTCACATGGTACAACCAGTTCTTGAATTTACAACACACTCAGAATCAAACCTACACAAGCAATGGAACCAAAGCATTACCATTTGGCCTCTACAGTACCATAACTACTTGCTGTGGCATTTGACAGGATGACTAACCAACTTTGGAATATGCTGTGAAATGACTGACCTGTTGTAATGCATCCTCCAGTCTTTCCTGCCTTCGAACACTCATGCGGCAAACCTTGTCCCATTTTGTTGTCATGTCAATGAGACGGTTAGACACAAAACTCTCTTCACTCGGCTGTGATAGCAATTCTTTGGCTGACTCTCGAACAGACGCTACACTCGATGTCCGCTTCACCAATTCCTTTTGAAAAGCCTGCAATGGAAAAGTCCAAAGTCAGTAATCATAAAAATGAAGTGAAGTCATACTACTTCAAAGTTGTCAGTAATCATGAAAATGAAGTGAAGTCATACTACTTCAAAGTTCAAACAAGCTTAAGACAAGTCAAACTTGGAGAAATTAATTCCATTCAAATAAATAAATAATAACATACGTTATGACAGAACTGAATGAAAGACTAATTGCTTCTGGATTGAAATTAACTCAAAATTTGCATTCTTGCGTAGTTTAGTATGTGAACTGTCTACACACAGAGTTAAATTAATTATGGATTAAACCTCTTGGCATTTTCTGTTTCCTAAACAATTTCTTAGTCAGGCAATAGGTTACCTTGTGCTGTTCAATAAGACTATTAACTGTATCGATGTCTCCATGAACTGGAATGTCCTCTGACAGTTTTGGTTCAACCTTGTAGAGCCAGTCAAGAAGTACCTGCAGAGCATCTTTGAACTGACCAGACACCAGCAACGCATCTTCCAGATGCTTCTGCCTATAAACACAAATAACCGATGCCTATCAAAACAGGGTTTTGTAACCAAGGTCAGGTTAGCAACCTATGACAAGAGCTAAAACCATTCTGTTCTATTGTGGATTTGTGTTGTCAGGTCGGGAGTGCCTCTGAGAACTTTCTTCTGAAGAGTTACTAGAAAAATTTGAAACTGCAATATTAGAATTACTTATAAGCATGTACAACTGAGCCTTAGGTGCAGCAACAGCAACATGTTGAAAAAGCCAGTCACTGACGAAATACATTATAGAAACAGAACGTCCTACATTTACTGTATAATGCCTCCTTTAACAACACTTCTTACAGGCATTGTGCTGGGTTGAAGGCTAGTGAAGTGCTGATGCACATAAAAGGCAACAGCAATTGAACAATTCTACAACTGTTTTCCAGATGTTCAAATTACATCGCTTGAAAATGAATGTCACTGTCACAAGATGCAATGGCACTTGAACATTGGTCACACAGCAGATAGGCAAAAACAGAAGCAGTTTGCCAAAATGCATGCTCAAATAAAAAAATAAATGCTAAATGTTTTAATAGCTAATAAGCAGTGAAGTAAATCTATCATTCATCAGACAACCACAGAAGCCTTTACAGCCACTCCGTGACAATCTTGCCGCAGTAAGATACAATCCGAACTGTTAGCTCAGAAACAATTTCCATATTTCTGTGATGTTTGAACTTAACAATCTTACTGAAGTGAACAAAAGCCTTGCTTACCTGTCTATGGCTTTGTTGCAGATGGAACCCCATTTGCTCTTGAGCTGTCCAACCATGCCCTGGATGACATCACCATCAGCTGGCAGGCACTTGTCCTTGAGCGTTCGACCGAGACGGGTGACGCCGTCCACAGCTGACTGCTTAGCACCAAGTGTCCTCTGGAACTCCTTGTGCTTCTGGATTTGGGTTCGTATCTTATCTGGTTCAGTGTGAGAGACACTGTTGTCCTGGTCAATGATCGCTTCCAATTCATCCAAACAACCCTAGCACGTCCTAGAACAGAATAACATAATTCTTCTAAATAATAATAAAAAGTTACCTTTTTACCTTTATGAGAAATAACACATTTCATCTCAAGACAAATAAAAAACACTATTCTGTAAGAGAAATAATACACTTACATACAACACTTCCAACATCAACTTTTAAGATTTTCTATTATTTTCAGTTCTAACTAACTTACTGTCACTCTCATTCTACAAAAGTGAATACATATAAGTTGTCCAACAAAAATCTATCATATCAATAACTAGCATAAATACTAATTTAAGTCTATTAAATGATGTACCAACAAAATTACTACATTATTTGACAAAATGTAAATAAAAATCATTATAACTACAACTCTTGATGACTTGAGGTTCATCCAATAAATCCAAGAATAGTTATCACTCATACCTTCCATCCATCATCAAACATCTTGGCCTCTTTGCATCCAACGTCGATTTGATGTGATCTGTCAAGTAACTTTGAGTGAACCTTCTCCCATCGTTTGGACAAACTTGCTGTGAGGTTGCGCATCAGGATCATGTCTTGTTTCTGACCTACAAACTTATGTTCAAGTCGCTGCTTCTCCAGAAGAGCCACAGGCTCACGATGGCTGCTTATGTCATGCTGCAGCACCTGTGAATAAAGACAGTATCTTAGCACCAATGCATCCTAATTATAGAAGACATTTACGACACGAGGTGCTCTCATCTTCCCTCAGATCACACTAGGATAAAATAACAGTGCAAACTTGTGAGAAAATGCCCCATTTCATCTGCTAAATCTGCAAATCAAACTAATTTAATTGCTGAAAGTTCTTCATCACCAAAAACCTTGAGGCTGGATTAAATGAAATACTAATTCAAAAGAAGGTACATTGTCCCCTGCTGTATGCTTGGCTATTCATGACCTTGCAAGTAAACTCTTGACTACTTTCCTGAAAAAAGTAAGGTATAAGGTTTAAATTCATTTGTTCCTCTGAGTTGGATAAATTCTTTCATCCTAACTTTGCACCTCCAGTCATTGACTCATTCCAGCCAAAATATTTTGCAGAGGTCTACAGGTCTCCTCAAACAACACTACTTTGATATCCTGGGTCCAACCATTACATCAATTATCAATTTCTCATGGCATGATAGCCTTTCTGCAGTCACACCTAAAACTGTAACTGTTCTTGGGGAATGAGCTTTTTCAGTTGCTGGATCTAGATTTTGGAACTCTCTACATGTGTCTGTTCAGTCTGCTGAGTTGCTTATGTCATTTCGTTCTCAACTTAAGACTTCTCTTTTCGGATTGCACATCTACCAAAGGCCACTGCCTCGCTGTCTAAGCCCTGATTCCAGTTCCGTATGCTTGTTTTGGTGTGCCACTGGTTGATGCCTTGTGCATCAGACATCAGCATGACAGCAGTTACCAGTACTAATTAACAATTACAATTAACAGTGATTTTAGTAAATTACCAAATAATAACTTTAGGGAAACTGGCACAGCATGGCCACACAAACTACTCAGAGCCACAAACAATAAATACATTTATTTTCCCTGGTTAAACACACGAATGAATTTCAAACACCAGAATGAACCTTGTGGTCTTCTTTTTGTTGAGTGACAACTCTAAGCAGACGACTGACTGGCGGCTGGTTGTTGAGCTGATGTTCGACTGTGGTCAGCCATGACATCAGCTGCTTCAGCTTATCCTGGAAATCGTTGGACAGTTCACTCGCTTCCAGCAGCCTCGTACCATGCTCTTCAAGATGCCGATTAAAGCGGCCCCACTGCTCTTTCAGGTCGTCTAATTTTGGCTTGAGCTTCTGGGTCACATGGCTTGGCCCATTTTCTACTATCACCCCTCCTCTTGTCATCACAGAACCGTACTTCAATCCTAGAGATTCCTGCTCTTCACAGAGTTTCTGCAAAAAAACAATTTAAAAAATTTTACTCATCAAGCTGGTTATTAAACAGAATTGAAGGTTCTGATTTAGAATATAGAGAAGTGCAAGTGCAGCAGAGATCGGAAGACAAGAATTGATCATAAATGGTGTTGAACTGCATAGTAGTTTAAAGGTGTCCATAAGCAGACAAAAATAAACCATTTGGACAGTTTTCATTCTGAAAAGCCTCAGTCTTGGACCTCATATCTCACTCTGCTTTGGGACCAGACAGTCTCTGTTTTGATCTCAGTCTTTGAACCCAACTGTCTCAGTCTTGTCCTCAAATTTTAACATCTTGCATACAACACTGACTATTACCAACATATATGTGTGACATACAGAATGCAAGTGTAGCGGTTCTTCCACTTTCTGCAGACATGTAGGGTACCTGCAATTCAGTTTCAAGTGCACAGGAACAGGTCTTAAAGTGCATCATAAATTCTGCATTGCAGCATGTTGCTTCTATGCATCTTAGAGTTTACATGGAACTTTTCATGTATACAGCCACCAAAATCAGAATTTAAGGTTCTGATTTAGAATATAGAGAAATGCAAGTGCAGCAGAGATCGGAAGACAAGAACTGATCATAAATGGCGTTGAACTGCATAGTAGTTCTTTTCTTGTAGTTACTTTGAAATGATCCTGTTGAGTGCTGAGGGTTTCGGGCAGCATGCCGAGTGCTGGTGCACGTGAAAGGTAGGACTCCATCTTGCTCAGTTTGTCCTTTATATCGTTTAAGTCATGGTAAAAGGACTTGGCCTGAAACAAAATTCCAGTACAATTAACTTCAAGCAGACTAACACACCAAACATAATATCCTGCTGTCAAAATGAATATTAATCTTAAATGGTGCAGTTCTGCAAAGAAAACAAAACGGAAAGCTACTAAAATCCAAATGTCGTAAACTGAATGACTTCACTGATATCATACCATGTAGCATATTAAAGGTATCAGTCAATGGTACTCAAAACTCATATACATAATATCAAGTCCCTGCAGCCAGTTTATGGTCTTCAAGGCAACACAGTGGATAGTACACAGTGGATAGTACTACACCTTCTGTGGTTGGACACAAACGAACATGCTTGTGCATATTCACAGACATACTGCTATTCTCCAAAAACATCTAGCAAGTTGCCTATAGAATTCTCTTCGTTTAAATCCCTTTATTACTGCAAAATAACTTTTGGTAGATACTGACTCTGCTACTTCTCTCACCTTAAAACCTTCCTTTTCTCTCTCGTTTCCCCCGCACTGGGAGCGCTTCTGAAAGGCTTATGCTGTAAGAAGCACTTTAAAAAAGATCAAATACAATACCAGACTTATACAGAGGCTGGAACTTACTATATGAAGATGGTCACTAAATACACAATGAAATCTGAAAATGTCTTACATCAGACAAAGCATCCTCCAGTATTCTTCGTTTTTCTTCCGCTAAATCTGCAGCTGATGTCAGTTTGCTCTGCAGTTCATTCAGCTGATCTTGCATCTTGTTTTCTTTCATCGAACCATCTTCATCTTCCACTCGAAATTTCTCACCTGCCTGCTTCATCAGCTCATCAAAGTGATGATGGTGAACTTCAAGATCATCCTGAATCACCTGAACAAAGATAATTAATCACCAGTTTAGCACAGAGTAAACAGCTGTCTGTCAAGTTTGCACATCAGTTGAAAGATCGTTCAAAAACCAGGACCACATCTCTGACATGAATACAGGAATAATGCTGATGCATTTATTCCCTCATCTTTACTTTACTAAATAATTACATTAAAATATAAATTTTCTATAATTTATTTTGCTTTGGCTTCATGCCTAGCAATATTCATGACATTAGTATTAGATGCTGAACATCACATTCAAAGCTGAATATGTGCTTTAGAAAACACTCACACTATATAACATTAAACTTTGAAATGAAAATTTGAAATGAACATTAAACTTTGAAATGAAAGTACTTGTGCTTGTTGACAAAAATAAACTGAGACATTTGCAAAGAACAAAGACAGTTGTATGTTTAGATAGAGCTTTCTACAGATTCGTCTAACTTTACGATAACCTTTATAGACTGAAATATGATAGAAAATATTTGTTGCCTGTAACTGACCTTAATGGTCTTTAGTTCCATGTCAGTAGTCTTTGGATCGGAATATATGGACGGAGGCTGGTTAATCAGGGTCAATGTCTTGTCTGTCCATGACATGAGCTCATCAATGGCACTCTGGAATTCACCAAGGCTTAACAAGGCCTGCTGGAGTTCACCCTGCAAAGAAATCACTTAATAAATAGAATTCAGAATACACATAGGAAAACCACAGATGTCATAGAAATATAAAAATAAATAGATAAATACATATGGAGACTCGTTTACATGTGGTCATCAGAAAACAAACCACAGAGACCGTGTGTTAACAGACCGTGGGAGTTACAAACTTCTTTTAAGAAGTGCTGAAATATAGTAGCACATGATGTATTATGGAAGTCTTAGTGTGGCTAGAAAGCTTAAAGACATAGGCTAGGCTGTGTGATGCTAAGGTACCAGACAATTTTTTCAATTACTTTGAAAGGTCATACTTTGAAAGGTCACACTTTGGATATGAGCAAGTGATTGTGATATTTAATACCAATTTATGTTTCTGACTACATTAACACCTACTATTTCCAGATATTCTTTTAAAGCACTTAGTCCTTTAGTGGAATGCCTGACACATATATACTCAGCTGTTTTTGCCATGGCTAAAACAGCAGCTCCTGTCTAAGTAAGCTAGACTGGCTATAGCAGGCAAGGGCACAAGTGCTGTCTTTACCTCGGTTACAGCTGCTACTATGCATGGTTCCTGTATGGGGTTTTGGAGAGCAGACGTGTAATAAAGTATTAAAGAACAGGTTATATTGCTTTGTTCCCACCAAAAGTCAGCACACTGAAGATCAGACGTCCACAGTGGTGCAGTGTGCATATTTGATTTAAAAAAATTCTATCATGTAACACTACATAAGAACTTCCAGTATCACGAGTTAATGCATCTTGCGTGTTGAATAGGTATTGTTGGCAGCAATGGCATAACCACATGTCAAGCAGATTCATATGCAAATGGTCGTGCATAAACGGATTGGCCAAGAAGCTGAATAAATAAATTGAAATACAAACCAGTGTTTCTTACAAGTTGTAAAGAAGTGCAGTTACAATATGATGCTACATGTTAGCGAAGTGTGACCTACCTTTCTCAATGCCATGACATCAAGTATGTGGACCCATCTTCTGTTGACATCACACATTGGTTCTGTTATGGCTTCGGTCTGGTGTGGCGGGAGATCGATGGTCATGGTACGAGCCGTCTCATTCAGTTCCTCAATCTTTGGTCGTCTTGGCTGAACTTCATCCGAAATGTCCTGCAGTGACAACCAACATGCAGTTGATGTACAAATCACACTCCATCTTCCAGAAAAAAAAGCAGCTCTTAAAAGTCTTTCTAAAGTTGTTCTTTGTTTAAAATGTCTGTTTAATGTACTGCATGACTAAATCTAAATAAAATGTCGGTATAGTTTTATAATTTTCCCTTCAAGTTTCTCTTGTTTTTCAAACATTTGACTAATAGCTTTCTGCACAGGTAGCCACCAAAAGTCCTTCTGAAATCGTTTAACAGTAATTCGGTAATTCATGATATTTAAGTTATTTATTTGCTTATTACCTTAATGACTTCAATCTGCCATTTGACGGAGTCTGTATCCATGGGAACTGGACCCATTGCATCGATACGACTTTCAATACATTGCAGCCAGACGAGAAATTTCTATAAAATTTAAACAATTCAAATGTAAAAGACAGATTTTTCTTAAATGTAATGCTGGCCAGCACTTAATTGCAAATGAATTAAATGGCTTATAACATAAAAGATGCTCAACTTCTGTAGGAGATGAAGCTGGGAATTGTGTTCCTGCAGGAACAATTCAAAGTAAAAGTCCAGTATGCGTGGATGAGAGCTAAGTCATCATAACCGCTCGATGATGGGATATGTCCTACTGAATCATGCCAAAAAAGCTCTTTCTCTGCACATCACATGTTCCTGATAAAGCATCAATTGATGTTCCCTTTGAGTGAAACTGTAATACAAATCGAAATCCCTTTGAAAAGCATCCATGGTCAAAATCTTATACATCAGGGAAACCAGAAGTCATCAGAAGGCAGGTAATCCATAAAAAATTAACCAATGGTTTGTGCTTCATACTTCAACCACAAATTCTTAAATGTAATGTAATATGAGCAATTACTTTACCTCTACATACCACGGAAACAGTAACATCAAACGAATAATAAAATTCATCCTTAGACATTGAGGAGAGTCTGACCATTAGCTGTTCGTGAAAATTGGTTGCCTCTGCAAGACTGTTATTGAGGAGCTGGAGTCGGCTGTACAACTGATCATAGATGCCCTGCCAGAGGTTAGTGACATCTTCCATGTACTTTTCCAGCTCTGGCCTATCTCCTCCGATGTCGAAATGAAGTCGGTTGCCAAAGTCAATCACCTGATAGACCTCTGGATGAAGACCGTCAATGTCATTCATGAGAGCCTGTCAAAAGATTTAATACCATTACTGTTTAATATCTAAACAGACAAGAGATTTGAGATGTGGATATTGCAAGGATGGAGAGAGTCAGCTGGATAGAACAAAAGAAAAATGAAGAGATATTACAAATGGTAGATGAAAAAAGATCCCTAATAGAAAGAATCAGAAGAAGCCAGAGAAAGTGGTTGGGTTATATAGTGAAGGAGATTCTCTCTTAAGAATTATAATCGAGGAAAGGATGGAGGGGAAAAAGCCAGAAGGAAGACCAAAAATGATGCTAATGGACTGGATGATGAAGGAGGGTTACAGCAAGCTAAAGGAGAGGGCTGAAAAATGAGAAGAATGCGACATTGGAAATACAAACCAGAACCAAAAAAGAAGAAGAAGTTTAAAATCTAAAAGCCGTGAATGTCAACAGTCAACAACATTTGTGTCAACCAGTGATATTTTCGTTAACAAAAACGAAAATTAGAAGTAAAAATAAAGGATTTCGTTAACGAAAATTAGAAGTAAAAGTAGGAATTATTTTGGCTTCAAAAACGAAATTATGAATGAAATTATGAATTATTTGCAGAACTAAAATTATGAATGAAATTAGGAATTATTTTCAGAAGTAAAATCATTTTACTTCTTGTGGCCTTTAAGTCGAGATGAAGCAAAGGGTGAAACGTAAGTTTAACAATGCAGCAGATATGCCAGTGTCGCTGTTGGTCCCAAAATAGGAGATTACTTGTAAACGTCAACGTACAGTTTCACCTGCACTGCAGAAATTTAAATTTCTCAACATGAAACTAAAGTCACAAACAACATCAACATTGTCCAACAGCTGCAGCAGCAACCAAAACTGTAACAACTCAGATGGATCATTATTTGGCAGATATAAGGGAGAATGATACTACGAATCCTCTTGCTTCCTGGAAGGAAAGGCAAACTTCGTACAGCAAAATTGCACCATTGCAGAGGATCTTTTGTTGGCTCCAGCCTCACAGGCCTTTGTGGAAAGAATTATTTTTGTATGTGGAATCTTGACTGATGGACGAAGAAATCGCATGAAAAAATCTCTTGAAATGAGAGTGTTCTTGAAATTGAACAAAGATATCTTATACGTGCATGTAGTAGCGTTAAAATACTTTTAACTGCACTGAAATTAATAATTATTTGGAAAACTAAAATAAGAAGTAAAATTAATTGAGAACTAAAATAGGAATGATAAGTAAAATTATTTGCGAAGTAAAATTAGAATTAGGACACAGAACTGAATTAAAACTGAATTAGGAATTATTTTGAGAAGTAAAAGTGTCAACAGTTGTCAGTCAGTCATCAACGTCAACATTTCTGCAATAGTTTACAGATAACAAACTGTTCAGCATTTTCACAACGGAGTGAGTGGTAGCAACATTACCTGGACACTATCCATCTGAGCAATGATGATCATTGGCTCGAGGGCAGCTGGTTCCTGCTGACCAACAATATCCATCATGTCCTTGAGAGCACAACTGACCGAAAGGTGGTGATCCCAAAAGGGAACAGCGTCTGCGTAGGTTAAGTCCAATGCCTTCTGACGACGTTCTGCCTGCTCCCGCACATCCCTGTATCTATCCATGATCAACTCCACTTTGCCCATCAAATCTATAGAGAAAAAGTCATTAAACATTTAACAGAAGAGAAAAATCCTACACTCCCATGCTCAAGTTCCTATGCATTTATCATGTGCACAACATTCATGCCTTTACAGTATTGAATATCATTAAATTACTTTTCAGTATTTCCAGGCTTTATTTCCACACAACATATTAGCTCAAACAAGATTTGGGTTTTCCACATTTGTTCAAGCCATTACATTTTCTCTACATAAGGAACAGTACTGATATTTCCTTCTGCTAAGAATTCGATATCCTGCCTGTTCACCTACAGACAAACCTACTGTACTTATGCAACTTAACTATTGTGTTTGTAGCACAGAATGCTTTCAAGGAGTTATTAGAAACTGTTGTATAAAGTCAAGTTACTTAAATATATTCACTATATGTGTGTGTTTATGTATATATACATATAACAACATACATAAATACTTAAACATTTATACATACTAGTTCATAAGATAGCAAGTCAAACCGAAGATACCTTGTGTGGTACCGATCTCTTTTGGACTGGCATTTCTGAGCATCTGGGCCTTCGAAAGTAAATCACGAAGCATCAGTTCCCTGCTGCTAAGTTCATTAAGTAAGGCAGTGTTGTCTGTTATCTGGTCCTTCAGTATGTCAACATAGAATGATATTGGTTCTACTTGAGAGACTCTGTCGAATAATGATGTCAACAGAAGCTGAGTGTTGTCCAAGTTGTCTGACAACTGAAAGACAACAGATTTTTTACAAAATCACTTTAAAAGGCCACATTGCTGTCTGGACATGGACAAAAGACAAAACAATAAGTACGACACCATGAATCAAAATTTTGAAAAAGCAACTTCAAAGAAATAGTAGAACTAGATAATGATTAAGATGATGCCAATGATACTGATGGGTCTTGCCGCAGAATATCCAGCTGATGTAATACTCAGCCCATATTCAGTTTTCGTGCATGTCCATTTCACTCTTCAAACAGACTGGATCTTTTAGTTTCTCATGCTAGCACAGATATGGCTCAGTCTCAGTCTTTTGCCTCAATTGGTCCCTCTCTTTGGAATGCACTGCCTCCATCTAGTTGCTCTCAAATTCTAGCTGGTTATATGATCTAAACACTAAACAATTGTATCACCAGCATTATGAAAATATTTTAAAAAATTCTTGGGTTTTGTCTGGCATTACTTTTCACACATTTTTGTCTTACATAACATATGTTGTCTGTGAACACTGAACAATTGTTTTATATATATGCTTGAGCAAAAAGATGTAAAACATAGACTTTGAAAAATTACAACTACCAGATGGAAGAGTGGCTCAATTTACCTGAGCTGACTGCATGTAGATGTCATCAAGGTGTTTAAACTGACTCAGCAGCTGATCATTAAGCGCACAAAACCTGGTTGTGTCATCGTGTACAATGCCTTCAATTCGGCCGACATCATCTGCGTTGGCCAGACTGACCAAGGCCGTCTTTGTGCTCTTCAGTTGGTCCATAACAGACTGTTGTTCGGAAATCTGCTGAATCAAGACCTGAATACAAACATACAATGAAACAGTAAATTAACACTTACCAGTCTGAGAGCAGAAGTAGAAGTCTTGTAAGGTCTCATGCACGATTGCACATGCTGGAGATGCTTGTTCACAAACTCCTTACAACACTTGCAACTGGCTAGGCACAAACTGCATATGCTAGAAGAAGAAGCAGGCACCCAGTCCTTTCCTTGCTGCTTGATTCAACCATTGACAATGTGAAGAGTCGATGTATTCGTTTTATATCGGAGTTCGCTAGAGAATGCTGGTAGAACAGAAATCCTAAAATAACTTTCTGTCCCTGTATAAATCTGAACCCTGCATGCTAACCATTAAGTCAGCATAAAATCAGCTACAACAAATATACCAGGTTTCAACTAAATGAGAGATAAGAAGTCATCAGACTGTCCTGTCATTGGTGTTCACATCTTCCTTTACTTCTCTAATTTTCTGGTTTAAAAAAATGTCTTCTCACCATTCTTTCATCATTTATTTCCTCTGGGACATAATCTTGATAACAAATACAACCACAAATTACATACAATAATACAAGCCTCTCTTATACATCCCCCAAACACAAAGTGACCAAGCACTAAGCCTGCTTGCCTTGATCTTATCCTGCTGCAGTTGAACTTCTTTAGGAGTGGTGCCTGGCAAGACCTCCACCTGGATCTCCTTCTCTAGATGCTCGAAAAACTGCAGAAGGTTCTCCCTGGTCTTCCAGAAGTCCACCGCCAATGGCAGCATCTGCTCCAGGTGGCCAATACGGTTGGCAGCCTGTCGAGCCAAGTTATCTGTCTTCGTATTGAGATCATCCAGTTTCTCAATCAGTGCCAAATCCTCGGACATGGAAGGAGAACGCGAAAGACGTCGAACAGCTGGCACAACATCCTTAGCTTTGTTCTTTTGCAAAGCAATTTTGTCACTGACAGCCTGACAGCACAAACAACATCTATGTGCATGAAAATCTACACACATTGGATAATTCAATATAAAGTGTATTAACATAAAGCCTACAGAAAACAAGCAAGAAAGAAAACGTGCATACAGTGTATGATTCTTTTCATATATTTTCAGATGTTGCATTGTGTACAGCAGTTTCAGCAATGCGTGCAGGGTTCAAGTCCTGGCAAATCAAATTAAGCTGATCATTTTATTGTTAGGTCATATGAAGTTTATTCTCGATTTAAATGCTACAGTCACGTTTGCACTCAGTTGAAAGATGCAGTGAAACTAGCTGCCAGCATCTTTACCTCATTGTCCTTTAGCATCATGAACTTGCACTAACCAGGTGCTTTGATAACCGTTACATAACGTATAGCTAAGTTGTGAAATGTGTGTGACATATAGGGTAATAACAGAACAAAGATATGTAGTAACGGCATGGCCGTGTTACGGCGCCATATAATTGCGTAATTATTATTATTATAAGCCACTATTATATCATCAGACTATGATTATTATGCAAATAATCCTGGGAAAATGTAGTGATAAACCTCAAATGACTGTTACCTTGGCTCGCAGAAGTTGCTCTGCCAGAGTATCCGGATCTGAACTGATCTGTTCTTCAGAGTCTAAGCTACGCTGCAGATCCTGACATTGACTTATCAGATTCTCCAGCTCAGCAAGAACCTATGTTGTCATTTGAATCAACAAAGATCACTGTAAGACCAGCAGCAGAAGTAAAACAGTAAGTGTGACAGTGTAGTGAAAAGCACAAATGCAATCAAAGTCTTGACTAATACAAAAAACAACACATGGACTCAATCCGTAAGAAAAAGCCAGTCACAGCCAGACACAGATTCAAGCTGGAGATCAATACCTCTACTCTCATTGTCCTTTGCAATAATGCAAGGTGGTGTCACGGGTAGTCAGACGGCAAACATGTCATCATTCTTCATGTCAAATACAGCCTATTGATTTAACTGTCAATTTCACAGGCAAATGGATCTAAAGTAGAACCAGTTTATTCCATTTATTGGTAATTTTATATGTTCGAAAAACACATAGCACAAGACAACATGGAAGAGCATCAGAGAACTAAATATAGTCATCTGATGAACACTTCTCAAAATCACCTAAACACAATGGAAATTCACCTGTGGAATAAACTGATAAAGTTACAAAATATAAAAAGGAAAAGGAACTGTTTCTGCTCACCTCCATTGACCTGTGCCTTTGCAGCTGAACCTTCTCCACCTCAGCCTTCACCTTCTCAGTTACTGATGCAACATTCTCACGATCTTGTTGCATAGTGTCCTTGACCTCAGTACATGCAGCACCACCCAGAAGCTCAACCAATCGACTGCCAACGTCGTTCTCCTTGGCAACGCCCTTCTGGCAACCCTCAACTTGCTCCTGTAATTTCTGTTTTGTAATAGTACACACAACACAAGAAATACTGCATTACCACAACAATTGAAAGTCATTCTGTTCACACGCATACAGAGTAAACGCACACTTCTTACAGGCTCCTAATAATTACCCATTTCAGAGTTTTGAGGCTGAAAGACCTTATGGATCTTAATCTCCACAGCTGCTTTCACTGACCAGCTCAATTACTACAACAAATTCCAATTTATTACTATGCTGTCCCTTGAAGTGACCATTAACGGTTGCCTTGGCATTATGAAAATGGTGCTTACAAGGAGCATTAATAGTGGCCAAAACATATGGTGATAGAAAAGTTTATGCAATATTCACATGAACTTGAAACAATTTTAGTTTAGTATTCGGTTATGCAGTATAAATTAATGTATTCACTGTACAGAATTTCATATAAGAGTTAATCAAAAGTAACCATTTAAAGTAAATTCTAAAACAATAATCAAAATTACTCAGGTTCAAACTCAGTGATGCTTTCTTCCCAACTGCATGTTTAAGCAGTTGATATGAGCAAAGAATAAACTGACCTCCAGATAAGCATCAACATCAGTGACCGGCGTCTGGACACTGAGTTGCTTTTCAATTTCAGCAACACCGGTCAGAATAAGTCTATGAGAGTCGTGGAATTGTTCGATCATGCCAGGAACATCTTTGATCAGTCCAAGCTGATAGGTTGCTTTATCATTGAGGATTGTGTAACGCGTCTTCAAAGCCTGGAGTTCCAGCTCGAGTCGTGTGATGTCTTCTTCAGTGCCATATTTCACCAGTTCTTCTCCACTTTTTAACACCGCATCCAGTGTTGAAGAATGATCAGCTATATCTCCAATTGTCATCTATACATAAATTCACCCAAATTCAATCATCTTGAATCAATCAGCAATTAATATTAATCAATGTAACAGTAGTCAATAAAGTACTAACTGAAATTGGCACTGTGCTCTAGCAATACTCATTAGCTATTTTTTAGGTATTTAACAAAATTATAACCCTAACCCTATCAGTTTGTGAAGCAAATTTATCAAAGTGAATTCATTCCTCAAAGTCTATACATAATAGCTAAATATCGCTAAATCTTGTACTAAATAATGAGCTAATTTAAAGATTTTTTTTTCGCTAATTATTCATCAGAATATGTGCAAAATAACTGATGCGTAAGTCGCTTTTAGTCGTCTAAGAAAAGAGTAAAAGAAAGCTGACAGCTGAATCTTACTGCAAGTTCTTGAATGTGTTCTGTAGCCTTGTCAACATAAGGTGTCTGAAGCCGTGACTGCGACAGCTGGCGTTCTCTTTGATCGAGCCAGATGAGGAACGGCTGCAGCTTTTCACTGTAATCTTTAGCTGCCGCAAGTGTTTCCTCAAGGGTCTTTTGGTTTGCTGAAGCCATCTCGTTGACTGCCTTCCATTGTCTTTCCAGCTGACTCATCTGCTCCGACACCTGAGGACTCAATTCGACTCCCTGGGTCATTGCGACCAGCGACTGGTAGCTTGTTTCTCTGTCAGCTAGCATTCGTTGTAACAGCTGCCAAAGTGAAAGTAACCCTTAATCAAAAGACTGCGTGCTTTAAAACAGGTGTGTGCAGTTTTCATTAAGAAAATACAAAAGAAATGTTTTCTACCACTAGTGAATTAGTGTCTTATGATGCTATCTTCTGATGCTATTGTTTAAATGTAGTTCGACAAAAGTCTGAAGCATAGGAAGTAATCTGTACCTGTTGAAGTTGAACCTGTGACTTGAGAGCCTTGTAGTCAACAGCAAATGGTTTTTGACCCATCTGCATTGACTCCACATCCACCAACCAACTCAACATCGATGCAGCTGCCTCCTGGAATTTCCCACACTTGAGCAATGCCTCGTTCAGCTGATTCTCTCGCTCAGTCACCTGTTCCAATCAAACATTTTAAGTTAATTAATTAATTATCTTCGTTTATTGAGACAGCAAAACAAGATAAGGGTACTTGGACCAACTGCAGAAGGCATTTGACCACACTGTATTGTATGAATTGTATGAATGTATTGTATTGCAGGAAAACAAGAACAGGACAACAGTCACTGGCACTGACACAAAAAATTGTATCCAACAGTTTATCATTATTATATAATGATGAAAACTCTATTTCATTGTAAAGTAACCATGGAAGCTGCAAGATTTCATGGCAAGACCTCTTACAGCTGAAAATCTCAAAACAAGAAATGTTTGATTTAATGATGTTTAACAGATGAATCCAGAATCAGTCTTCATATTAACGTCTATAGGCAATACTCATATATACCCAATTCAACATTCTACTAACATCTTGATAACAGATGAATAACTATGAATAGAAGGCTTACTTTTTGCTTTAACTGACTCCACTTTTCACCAGCTGACTCGGTGATGTTCTCTACCTGGCTGCATGAAACACCTGGAGGTGAAGACTGAATCAGTAGCTGACCTTCCTTCAGAACAGCGTTTACATCCTTTTCTATTGGCTCAATTGTCTGTCTGTGAAATTCCTACAATCAGAAACAAGTAAGCACTTCATTCAAACTCATCACTAAAGAAGCAGAGAATCTGCAACTTTCATCTGCCTAGTTAGTGACAAAGTGCTACTGGTTAAAGTTTGTAATTCATGGAGAGCAAACCTTCAGGTCTTCTAAGTCTTTCATGATAGCAGCAACGTCTCTTCCAACTGGGCTGATGGCCTGCAGTCTGCTCTCTGCCTTCTTCAGTCGATCTGAGAGCTGTTCAGCTGAAACTGTGAATGCCTCCACCTTCTTCAGAGTTGCCATCAGACAATTCTGCTTCTCCTCAGCAGATGCTTTCAACTCTCCACCCCGCTGTCGTATTCCATCAATCTAAATAGTACACAATAGACATGTAACACATGGAGTAGGCCATACAAGTGGATCATCATTTTCATTAGTATTTGCTACTAAAACAACGTGTATGACGCAATTGACTGCTTGGTGTCGAAAGCATTTCCCGTTCTCACTGCTAGACAATAATTAGGCATAAATTAAGATTCTGGCTAACCTGTTTCCATTCAGTACTTTTTACACTGTTTAGTCAAGACAGTTCACATAACAAACGTCATGCCACTGGTTTGCTTTCATCAGGTCAGCGTTATTTACGATATATCTAGAGATCCTTAAAACACTCAAAATATAAGTACATACAAATAATTGTCTGTGTATTAATGTACTGAAGTACATTGAATTTTAACTAGTTTCAGCATTTTAATGCCAAGAGACGGTTTGACATTATACAGTGAAACTGACAACAATAAAAAATCCACTTTGCTGTCCAGTTACCTGCTTCGTGGCATTGTCAATGTTCCAACCAGCATCATCATTCGTCATTTCATGGCAAACATAGTAGAGCTTTTCCGCACTGGAGAGAATTGAAGATGTCCCAGACAGAATGTTCTGCAGAGAAAAGACCCATCATCAGATTATCATCAGATTACATATTCTACAGTAATCTTTAATTTTGTCATATGTGACACTTTCTGTAATTAATTGTCAAACACAATGTAATAAAACCTTCTACTGAACCACAGAACACAAGGCATAAATTAATATCTCCTTAAGATAAAACCAAGTTTATAACCATGTTCCTTTGGAACCAAGACAGTTCATAGTGACCTGAAGAGAAACTAAGAAGAATTGGTGGCAGATAACGTAAAACAAGGTAAATGTCAACTAAAACAAAGATATTTGTTTTAAAATATTATATTATTACGAAGTGACTAAGCGGACCGCCAGGCGGCCCGCAAGTTTGAAATACTAGCGGGCCGCCAGTCACGTGTCAGATCATTTATGTCGGGAAAAGTTTTTTTTTTTATTTTAACTGAAAAAAGGGTATGAGACAACTAATTTAAGTAATCTTACAATGCATGATGCAAGACAGGGTTGGCAAGTTGTTGCCATCGCCGGTTATAACCGGTTATTGCCATGGCTATAACCGTCCTGGCAACAACCTCTTGGCAATAATGGCAACAACCTCTTGGCAAAAATTGCAAAACCTTTTTGGCAAAAATATAAACTATTAATTATTGTGGTAATAAAATATGGAATCTTCACAATTAGCTTCATTTTTTATTTCTTCTGGCTTGCTACTTTACAGAGTTGATTGATACAAATATATCATGCTTTAAATCAATCAAGATTTTCCAAATAAAAATCACCTGATTTGAATAACCATATAATTTCTTCCTAATAAAAGACATTTACTAGTTTTACATATTAAGTACAGTCAATATCGAATTGTGTAATTATGAATTAGAAATTTTGCCAAACCATTGGCTCCTATACACTACTAATAAATTTTATACTACCAGGTAAGTAGCCTATATAGAAAAGGCAATGATCCAGGACCCTGGTGACCTGAATATTACTACAGTGCAAATGGCAGTTTGTTTTGGAGTAGTTGAACTGTAGGTCAGAATTTTTTTTATCTTAATCTCATATAGTTGACTTTAACTAAATTTATACTAAGGGGTAATATAGATTTTCTACTGTAGTTTTAATTTCCCACTAGAAACATTTATTATAACTATGCAGTCTGTGCAGTGAAATATGATTTTCATTTGCCTTGCCCTTACTTTGGAGAAAATGGGCAACAACTGGCAATAACCGGCCGGCAACAACTGGCTATAACCGGCAATAACCGGTTATTGCCACTGTCCCGGCAACAATAGGTTGTTGCCGGCATTAACCCAACCCTGATGCAAGATGTTTGAATCTATGAATAAGTATGCAGCAAAGCTGGCTGAACATGCAGAATTAGATCCAATATTATTCATTACGCTTGTGCGGTGTTCCATAGTCGAGTGGTTAGCGTGCTGGAATGTCAATTAAAAGGTTAGAGGTTCGAATCCCGTCAGGGCAGAAATTTTTCTCTCTGTTATAGCCTACCCCGTTAATTTTCTGCACATTTTAAAATTTGCCTATTTCTTTGGGTCTGGAGTTGGGAGTGCTTATGAGTAGTTACCTTGGTTAGGGTAAAGTTAGGCGTCGTGAGGGTCGGTTAGGGTCAGGGTTAGGGTTAGTTTCGTCGTTAAAAAACATAGTACTATCCTAGCATCATGCCAAAATATACCGTAAAACGCCGCTAAACTTACGCAGCATGATACTAGAATGTTTGTCACCTTAGCGTAATAAAGCCTATTAGCCTAAACTAGCCTAAGGTTTTCTGTCAATTTTCCGTCTTGGCGGACCGCTAGTATTCGAAATTTCAGGGCCGCCTGTCTATCTCTTGAGTCACGTGAGACTGGCGGCCCGCTAGTATTGGAAACTTGCGGACCGCCTGGCGGTCCGCTAGTCACAGCAATATTATTAAGGGTCTACACGTGAACCGTTCAAATGAAAATTTTAAACTGTTTGAGAAATTTAAAATAAACATTTTTCTGAGGTTAAAAAACTAAAGGAAGGGCAATAAACGCATGAAGCACATGAATGTTGTGAACATCAACAATGATCATAAATTGCTTGCATAACAGCTAACCTCCAGGTTCCCATGTTGTACATTGAGAACTTGCAGGTCAATAACTGATGGTGTTATAAAGCTCAACTCAGTTTCAAGCCTTGCAATTCCTGCATAAAGGTTATCGATGTCACGCTACAATAGAAGCAAATCAATTTTGTAACATGAAACACAAAATTGACAGCATACAGAAACACATCATAAAAACATGGTAACTAATTTCCAGTCCAATTAGAAATATCTTCTTCCATCAAAACAACTTTGCCATGCTCACGAATATTTTAAAACTTGTTTTTAATATCTATGATAATTAATGGCTAAAACGATTCACTGCTAAGCATAATATCCATTTATCAACTGCTCTTTTCACTCTTCAATCCACCTGATCTCTGTCCACAGTGCACCAGGTCTTCCATTGCCTGAGACACAGCTACACCACAGTTGAGGTTATAGTATCCATAACTATTTTAAAACATAACTTTTGGGAAAAGGCACTACATTTCAGTGCACCATTTAGTAATGCCTAAGTCACTTGCAGATCAGACACATTCAAACATTACACTGCATAATATTAAACAGCTAGAAACATTTGACAAGATAAAGGTATCAAAATGAAACTGCTCAGTGCTCCATAGTTTGTCACTGCTATATTACACTGTATGATGTGTTAAAACCCACCTCAACTGACTGTTGTTTGATACAGGTTGCTCGGATTCTTGACAAGATCTTCTCAATATTGTCATCCAGTGCCTCACAACGACTGACAAGATCGGTGTATTTATCCCACTCTGGAATGGTTCCTTCATTTGAATCTCTGATGCCAAGTTCATCCAGGATGCCTTTCACAAGGTCAATCTGTGAGTGCAGCGTTGCCACCTGACCCTGAGCAGCCTTCAAATCAATGAATTCAATAATTAATGAGACATGAGTAGAGCAAGTGCTTTCACAAAGCCAAGCACATGCAGCTTTATGAATAAACTTTGATAAAAGATAACGTTTAAGTCTTTCTGCAAACAAACTTACATAACTTTCAGGTAGAAGGAAAATTACTTTCTTGTTTAATGTCACATAAAGAAATTCAGAATTGAAGGCAATATGAAGCTCAACCACTGTACAAAAAGTGAGTTATTGTATCGTATCTATAGATTTATAAAGCACCTCTCTCAGAATAACTATTCAGAGGCGCTCTCAGCACCAAAACCCCGGGGAAAAAGAAGCGTCTTTAAAGAACGAGAGACCAAAGAGGAAAACCAGTCATTAGTTTAGCCTTTAGTAAGGGGGAAGGTCATTCCAAGTAAAGGGACCAACCACAGCAAATGCCCCACATTGAGCCAAGACAGTCCTAGTCCTAGGAACAAAAAGATCAAGCCAATTAGCAGAGCGCAAGGAACGAGAGATGAGTTATATTAAACATGTACTTGAGTCTAGTTTTTATTTATTTCATTAATTCATTTCAAGAATTTATATGGCACCCTTCAAGAAGCCTACTCAGAGGTGCTCCCAGTCCAACCACAGTTATACAAATGAGCCTTAAGGAGCCTGTAGAAGGTATATGAATTATCCCTAGTATTGCAGGTTGTCTGTTCTGTTAGTAGTTAAGATTTATGTCTTCTGTCATTTTTGCTCTTGTGAATTGTTTCAATTGCATAACTGTACACTGTAACCGGTTGCGGTTTGTCAACCGGATTGTTTCAATAAAGATATTATTATTATTATTATTATTATTAACAGGAGTATAATAATAATAATAATAATAATAATAATAACGACAATTTATATGGCGCCGTAACGCGGCCATACCGCTACAAGTATCTCCAATGGGAGATTTACTTATGCCCCGTTGTCGTCACCTACTATTTTGTAGTCAGCCGAATAGTGTGACCAATTATTTGGTGAAATAGTAAAAAATGCTATATGGTTCAGCTCTAATTTAAACTTCAGACAAATGTATCCAAAATGTTTGACCCAAAACTGGATTTTAAACACATTGCCCACAGACATGAAAAAACATTTTTCCTACTAATCTTACGAGCATTTTATCGAGATCTTGTTTTGTTCCGAGTGATGATGAAACCAAAGCCTCGTTTTCAGTTAGACCAGTATCGACGTCTGCGAGTAGTGCATCCAACTCATCCCACAGCTTCTGCTTCTGCTTCAGATCTCGGATTCTTTCATTCAACTCTATAAACAAAATAAATGGACTTATTCAAACCAAATTTCCTGCTTTCTGAATGTGCAAGTACCAGCAATCCACAACAAGAAAGAATTCAGACAACAGTGATTATAATGATGATGATTGTAATTGTAACCTGCAAGTCATAGAATGTCTAGAAATGATCACATATGCTAAAACAGCGAAGTTTAATTTATCAACACTGGATTGCCTCCATAAAGGCAATGTATGCATGCATGTATGTATGTATGTATGTATGCATGTATGTATGTATTTGAACACTTATACAACGTGTTTTAAAAACAAAGGCGTTGTAAAACAGCTATCTAACAGATCTAAAAAGGTGCGTCTTGAAACCACTGACCTTCAAATGTTACATGAATTTGCAGTTATTTTGAGAGCAGTACATTCTATGACTTGTCTTGCTTGGACTGAAGCACATAATCCAGACAACAGCAAGACAAGTCAGACTGTACCTGTACCATTCTAAAAATAACTGCAATTCATGGAACATTTTGAGGATTAACCTCAAGTGCAGCGTTGACATGCCCATCCAGATTCCCTTTTAGTGAGATAAATAATTTACCTGTGGATAGGTTCAACCACTTTGATTCCAAGTTATCGATCTGCTGTTGAACCTTGTCTTGATCCACATCTGCCAATAGCATCAGTTTCTGTCCGTTCTTCTTGACCATCTCGAGCTCTGCCGTCCTTCGTGTCCAATCACTCTGCAGTGACTCGGCATCACTGAGTTGCTTAGCAACAGTTTCCCGGTCATGACCAATCGGCTGCTGCCAACCCAGTTTGTCATCCAGCAGTGATATCCAGGCGGAAAGGTTATCTCGTTGTCCATTGTAAACGTCTGATAAACGGTTGATTTCCGCCAGCTGTCCAGACTTTTTCGCCAAATCCTCCTTCAGAGTGTTCCACAAGTCTACAGCATTCTTATGCTTTTGGGTCATCTCTCCAACATCACAAACGGTTGCAGCCTTCTGTATAGTGGTATCGCCTCTTGTCAAAGTTGAATTGATTTGGTCTTGCAGACTTACAACATCTCGCTCCAAATCCTACAAATCAAGCCAAGTTCTTTCACATGATTCAACATTGAAGCAATACACTACAAAACATTACTAGCATAAAAGGAGGTCAGAAATAAATTTTAAACCTGATTATATACCACAATATTTTATAATATAAAATATATAATTGTTTCTCGTTTGTTTGAGTATCTACAAAGATGAGTAATTGATAAAATTTTAGAATTAGCCTAACTCGAATCTTAAGAAATCAACCCATGTTTGGCTCAAAATACCAATGAAAAAGATGTACGAAAGGAACACGTTTCAGAATGGCATTTTAAAATGGATGTGCCATTTGGTACAAAAGAAATTAAGTTAAGAAAATAAATATAGGAAAGGGCATTAACAAGAAAAACTGCATCCACGCCTCGAAGCGAATCTGTGCCTGGGATCCGATCAGAAGATATAAACTGATGCTGAATAATAAGAGTGCAATGTAATTCTGAGGCAAAGATCCATAAGCAACATCGCCCCTTAGAATTTTTATTCCAAAACTACCTGACAGACGTGACTCTGTTTTGACAACTTTTCCCTGTCGCAGGAGATGTCTGTCAGGCTCTTCAGCAGTTCAGTATTGTTGGACAGCCACTGCAAGGTCTTTTCAAGGGACACTTCCAGCTGAGTGCCTTCCCTCAATGAGCTGTCGAGAGCATTCAGATGATCCCCTAAAATCATGCCAAACTGTGTTTAGAAACAGAAAAGACCACCGGGGCAGAAGGCACCAGGACCACCTGTTTGAATCAAAAGCAGGAAAATAAGAGAAAGATTATTCCAAACAGCTGAAGTCATGACTGAGAGGATGTGATTTTTCATTTTGTGTAAGGAAAAGCAAAAGTTTTCCATTAACTATACTGCATAGAGATCTGCAGTTATCATACAGTTCTCAATATTTATAAACATTCCACTTAAACAATTCTGTGCAACTACAAATGCTAACAACATAAACACTTTGTGTGTGTGAATGGGCATATGAGTGTGCAGATAAGCACTATGATAAGAAAACAGCAAAAAATTGTTTCCAACAGCCGAAGAAACAACTGCTGTGATTTAAATGAATGAATCATCCCAGTCATTAAAAATAATAACTGTGATAAATTGATAATGTTGTTGATACACGCATACATGTCTCCTCATACCAAGTTTGGTTTGCAACTGTTTGATGGTTGCTTCTAACGTTGTGAGTTTGCCTTTGACGTCTGCTCTGCATGATGAGTCCTTGATGATGTTACAGATTGCCTGACATTGCCTCTGCAACTTGTCAACATCAGGCTTAACTTGTGACAGCTCCGTAGACAATGCCTGAAAAATTTCACACACAAACACCAGTGTTAAAATTAAATCAAGACCTCATTAAGACCATATAGCAACTTAAAAGTAGATAATCAGAAAGCTTCACATTGCATATGAAATGCATGTGACATGCAACAAATAGATTTAAGGCTGAAACTTAATTTGCTGGAACTATTTACTTTTGCCATGTCTTGATGCAATTCTGATCGTCATTCAAACCATATACCTTTCTTCATGCCTATTCTATGTTTGCTTACATTTGTATTTCAGGGATTAAACCTGGAAAATTTTCAGAATCACACCCTCATTTTGACTGTAGCCTGGCTCCAAAGAAGCCATTTGATCATGCTTCTGTTGCAACACAGTTCATAAATGTTATCCTTATCTCAAACAACACAACTTTTAAAACGAAATCAATCTATTAAAAGAAACAGAAACCTTGGTGACGTTGCACTGTTCCTGAATCCAAGCACTGTCAATGCCGACAGGTGCTGGCAGAAGGTCGATCCTCCCAGCAATCTGACCAACAGCATCATTTGTTTCTTTCAGCTGATTTGTGTATTCCTTGTTTAGTTCATCAAGGCGATTAAGACAAGTCGTAAGTTCGGTTAAAGCAGTGTCTAGTTTTTCTGTGCGTTGTGCTACTTCAACCATTTGGCGGATGATTTTCTCAATTAGCTGGCTCTCCAGATCTGCATTGTTGACCATATCTTTTCCTTTCTTTGTCAAAACTTTCTCCATCCACCTTCACAGTTGCCAGTTCTTCTTTCAACAACTGCAAACAAGAATAAATTATATGCTAATTAAGTTTTGAAATTCAATAGAATCATATATGTTAATTAAGTTATTAACAAAGAGACGCTGTAGTTGATCTCTTAAGGTAGCCAGTTGGTTTTGTGCAGCAAGAAGACCTACAACGTTGAGTCTCAGCACTGAATCCTGAGCCTCACTTCGAATTGGTATCTGGCTGTTCAACCTACAAAGAAGTTAACTAGACTTCTGCCTTCCATACAGATATGCTTAAGTATAGGTGTTGAAGAAAATTACATCCAATATGATAAATGAACATCAACTACTGACCGCTGTTTGCTGAAGCTGGTTGTTGATAATTGCAGCATCGCAGCCAAATGGACCAAGAAGTGATGACATCTTTTCCATTTTCTTAAGACTCGAGATGAGTCGGTTGTATCGATCTTCCAAGTCATTTATGTCATCGAGTCGACTGTCTCCAAGAGTCATCTTGTACTTGGCCTTCAGTCGCTTCAAGCAGTCATCTAATGCAGCAATTACAGAAATACAACAGTTGCAGTCATTTGCAAGGCAAATGATTGCAAAAATAGTCACCAGATATAAAAACACATGTACTAAATGAAGTGGAAAATTGCATCAGAAAATAAGTGGCAAAATGACATTTGGAAGAAATGCAACAAATGCAAGCCAAACAATGCAAGCCAGAGGAAAATTCATAAAACAGCTCAATAGTAATTTCAATCAATTGAGTTGGAAATAGCAAGTTCCATGAAACTAAATATAACCCATAGAATCTAATGAAACATTTGCCTAATTTTGTTACTTTCAGTTAATGTACATAATGACACTTTGGTAACCTAGTAGTTGTAGCTGATCTTGAATAGAAGTATAGCCTGGAACAAGCTGTCGGTTTGAAAGCAGCTGTTGCTGAGTTTTGGATCGGAATGCTGTCACTTCTCCCTCCTTCCGCAGAAGGCTGTCATACAGTTCCTACCAAATACCCATTAAATATTACAACTCGACAACATAAATGTTTCTGCCTATTGTCATCTTACCAGTTCGTAAAGAGGCAATGATCAACTGGAAGGAAACAGGTTTTTTGTTTTAAACTCTGCTTGATAAAACAGGCTTTTAATCCTTTAATGACGAGCTGCGTTGGTTTCTCAGTCACCTTTAACAAACGCTCATCATCAAAGGGTTAAATAATGTAACTAAAACTTGTAAATTCTTGACATTTATTTGTAGTTTAACGCTATTCAAATGATGCATCATACTTTCATCTTGATCTTTTCATCTTCATCTACACATACTTGCAATTTATCAAATAATTTGGCCAGTCCCTTGTTCTTCTCCATTATCGCTTTCATTCTTTACACCCGACAGATCTTCCCTTCCCAATCACCTACTTTAACTGTAATTTCTCTATTCTACCTGTACCTATAGGTAACTTAACTATAGAAGTGCATGGCTGTCAATTCACATTAACACAGTCTGAAAAGTTTTCAAATATTTCTTCTTTCAATTTGATACACAAGGAAACCACAAGTACAAATCAACTGTCCCTTTACAAAACAACTCTCTCTGTCTTCTACCTGCAACTAATGCCATAAAAGTAATTCCCTGTGATTTGACTTGCCTGTTGTTCTTGGACCTTTGCTTTCGCCTCATCGCTGCTGCCTGTAAAGTCTGAAAGTGGGACAACTGAAGTGTCGATGACATCCAGCCAGTGCAAATGTTGGTGGAAATCGTCGAGGAACTGCGTGACATTGGCCTGCACTGACAACAACTCCCTCTGGTAAGTAGCAAGGCGCTCTCCAAGACGATCGTACTGTCGATTGATACTCATCAGCTTCTGCTGACTCTCAGATAGCTCTGCATAACCCAAACATGACATCCTTTGTTTTAATAAACCAAATAAACCAGTTTTTGTTGGCCTTATACAGGATTGAAAACCTTTATTATACCAGTTGCATAAACTCACTCTGGTGTACAACTGTACATACATCGTAATTAAAAAGAGTACAACAGTCTAATTATAAAAGTTTCCGCATTAGCTTGTCTGCTATAGGCAGGCGTGGTCGCAAGTTGTGGCTTTTTGGGTGGTAGTAATCTATGTAGTACATGAGCTGGGTTCCTTAAGACTGCAGAGAAAAGACTGGTGTCTTCATCCCAAGGAACCTGGTCCAATGTACTGCAAATGGCAATAAAAAGTCTTCAAAAACAAGTTCATGTAATTTAAATGAGCACACTTTCTATATTTAGTGCCAAACTGCAGCTTTCTGCACTGCATTTTAACACAGCATATTATTAAGTTAATAACTTTGGGGATATGAGGCCACTTTGGTTCACGTGGAATCACGGATAAACAGGGAGCACATAAATGCCTCCACACCGTAAATATAACAAAGACTAATAATAAAATAATTCTCATGTATTACTTACACCTGTATTTAGTTACATATGCCAGGTAAATTGCTTACGATCAATGGAGACCAGATTGTCCATAGAGCTCTGTTTGCTGCTGACTCCACTTGACTCACTCGAAACTGGACTTTGTAGTTGATTAGGATTTTCCGTGGCAGTTGGTTCTGCAGAAGCAGCTCCCTTAAATGAAGGCCTTCTTGATGTCGACTTCTGACCTTCTGTACAAAATCAAGAGAAAAGTGTTGCAACTGAAATCAATTACTGCCTCACACTGTCCGATATATAATCAAATAATGTCCACAGTAATCACAATTTTTACTTCTTCAAAGTCGGATGACCAAGGTGCACATGGACGAGACAGACAAGGTGGATCATCCAACATATTAAACTTTGGGCTACACACACCCTGAAGATGAGCTGAAGACCAGGACTGTCTAGAGAGGGTATGCCAATGATGATGGTGATGGAATATTTTAAAAAACTTTTTATTTTGCCAGTAAGCCTGCTTTTTGTTTAAACTATTTCAGAATGTTTAACTTGTGTCGAACTGTTCAACTATGTCATCCTTCAACAACAGGACCACAAGTTTGAAAAGAAAGTCTACATAAAAGCACACAACCTATGAGTAAGATTTACACTAAGAGGATCCAATTCTGCCTTAAAATGTTTTGCTACATGAGCTCACATACCTATGTAATCTTCCTTACACAGACCCTGCATTGGCAGTTTTGGATTTCATCAAATGTCCTATAAGTTGATAGGCATTAAACTGAAATCCAACTTTAACAAGTCACTAAGGTAAATGACCATAACTGCATATTCATTGTGCACAAACTGAGTCAAGTAGTCAACAAAAACAATCATATATAACCAAATATCTAGCCTTGTAAGTTGAATTGATCTAAAAAAAATTGCCAATTTGACAAAACCAAACAAATGGACAGAAGGCTCAACTGTTACTTCGTGACACGGCAAGACAGTTAGCACAGGAGTTTTAGACTAAGAATGACAAAAGATTTCAAAGAGCTTTTCGTGGGTAACCTCACGCCTTCTTAGCCTTTTTAGCGTCTTGTAAGGCGCTATATAAATGGCCATATACATACATACATAACATATAAGACCATGAAAAATGTTAGAACTGATTCACTCACTGACATATCTTCCTGACTGCCAAACTGGGTCTGTTCTTGGTGCAACATTGCATGCAGCACCAGTTTCATTCAGTTCATTCATTGATGACTCAAAGTCCTCAAAATCCTGCAACAGTGGCTGCAAAATACCAGACATAATGCACAGATTAAGCAACAGTAGATTGAAGGGATGTTCCTGGGAAACACTGGCCATTGAAGACTACAGAGGATACCAATAACATGCAAAGTTCTATTCCAAACCAGTTTGTTAACAAAGAGCAAAAACTGACAAGAATAAGCTCTTAAATGATTACAGCTACTTGCATTTGGATAGCAACAGAAGATCAGGAACAGACTAAGAAGGATTAAGTCAACTGGGAACAGAATGCTGCATTGTGTTGCCCACAGAGGGATATTATGACTCAAGATGACATGCCATACTGAAAAAAGAAAATCATACTATAACATAATTGGATAGCGACATGTCATGAACAGCTAAGACATGGTGACAAAATGGTTAAAATACCTCAAGAGATTCCGTTTGTTGGCTGATGACTGCTAGATCCAGAGCAGCAGGTGTTAGCTTTCTCAGCCTGGCATCCATTTCCTGAAGCCAGCGAATGGCCATATCGTTCAGCTCTTCTAAATGACACTGCTGCTGTTCACGCAGATTTGCCTCCATCTCTCGTTGAGCTAGCACTTCCCTCAGTTCCTCCCACTGAATCTCGGCCGTTCTCAGGGCACTGTTGATGTGTTCTATGCCACAAGTTCTAGAACTCTCCATCAAATCCCTTGCAATTTTCCTCATCAAGACCAGATCAGCCAGTTCTTCTTTGGCTTCATCAGAGATATCTGATATCTGGATGAAATAATTACCAATATTTTAAAAAAAACAAGAAATGAAAAACTGTTTAAGCAAAACATCACAGTTTAACTGCATTAACCAAGTGATGCAGAAGTTCACCCAACTGATATGCCAACTGCAACCTTGGATTCCAGTTTGACAGCTGTATGACCATGTTGGTCTATGCGAGTCACTTCTGTTCACATTGTTTCCACCAACTACGTCACATTAAAACCATTCTCAGATTCATTCCAACCATAACTGCCATTGCCTTGGTTAATAGCTTAAAAATCTTCAGTGTTGACTACGATAACAGCCTGCTGTCTGTCAAGTTGTCATCTAGTTGATGCTAAGCTCTGCAGCCCATCTCATCTAAGGCAAGACACAATCCAATTACGTTCCTCATCTGCTGCAGTTTGAGATTGTTTTCACCAACTATAACTATTGTTCATTTTAAAACTCATATACACACCACTCTTTCTTGGTTGCACCATATAAATCATCTCATTATTATGATTTGCTTCTTCCTGAATTCAGCCCAAGCCATACATTTTTTAAAGAAGTAAAGCATCTAGCATCAGTTTTTATGGACACATAACAATAATAAAACTACCATAACCCTTTAATGACGAGCTGCTTATGGTTTCCCATACATTTTAGTACACGCTCTTCGTTAATTAGTTGCATTTCAGAATCCTGAAGCAAATTTTGTCTGAATGTCACTAACCAGTACATCTTGTCAGTAGATAAGGATTTCAATTGTAGCATCCAAAAAATCAAGTCATAATTTAAATTTCTTTTAAAAGGGAAAGAGTAGAGAAGAAATAAATGTAACTTAAAATAGCATCTATTTTAAAATTACAATACACAAATAATTTAATGCTAGAAAATCTATTAATTCAACTTTGATGTTGTTAACAGAACTGACCTTTTCTCTGAAGGCCCTGGTAGACAATTGGCTAAGGCCAGGAGATCGTAATGTTGCTAGCATTGGGATTGTCCAGTCACTGTACTTTTTCAGAGCACAGTTGAATTCAGCCAGCTGATTTGTCACGAGCTTTATGTCTTGATCGCGTAAGTGACATTGTTCCCGAGCTCCGTCAAAGTGATGTCTCAGTTCGTTTAACTTTTCCTCGAGGTCTTGCTTCTCTTTTGCATCAGTTGACGACCTTGCAGCTGTCTCGACGGATGCGATGATGCCCTGCACACTGGAACGGTGGCTGTCCAGATCAGCCTTGAGGAGCAGGACCTCCGTCGTTTGTTCCTGCAGTTCTTTATCTACTAAGCTGATCGGCTTCATCCTAGACAGGGCCAACTGGACATCACTGATCCACCGCAGCAGCTCTTCCAGACCTCCTTCAACTCCCAGCGAATCAACATGGTCAGCATACAGGTGACTCGCAAGCCCACTTGCAGCCTCAATCACTCTCCTCAGTCGATCCTGCAAGCCAGTCACTCGGAGTTTGATCATGTCCAACGTTCTTTCATCAGATCCAATTTCTGCCAGAGCTTCCTTTACAGCAGCAGCTGATCTTCGAACAATGTCAAGCTGTTCGTTTCCAGCTGATATCGTATTCGCTTCAAATGCTTTCACTTCAGACAACTGGGCCTTCAACTAAATAAACATCAGAAACTAAATAAATGCCAAGTATGACAACCAAAGCAGGTGACTCTGACAATAAGAAGCTGTACCAAACAAAACTGTTCAGAGGAGTTTTGCAAACATCATATTATATATATATATATATATATATATATATATATATATATATATATATATATATATATGCTACTATACAATGTACAGGTAACACTAAATGTTCACAGTTACGAAAGCAGTGCACTAATTCTAGACTATGGACAAACCATGAATCTTACCTCAAGATCTGTTTTCTCCGAACTGCTATATGCCTGCTGCATGTCTGCTACCATACCCTCAGCAATTTCCAGCCACTGGCTCATGTTGTAGTCAGCTGCGTCAAATGCACTCTGTAGTGCACAAGCATTCTGCAGTTTATCCAGCAGGGAGCTAGAGCTGTGGTCGAGATTCTCAAATCTTTCGGTGACTGCCTTAAGCCTTTCAAGGATGTCAAGGCACGGCAGCTGAGGCTGACATGTCATAAACGATGGCCGATCAATGGCTGCTTCGTGCTGAGACTGGAATTCGTCACATCGCTCCTGGTAGTTCTGTGAAAAATCAGACTAAGGTTTCAATATCATTTAAATAACATACTAAAGCATCAAAGTACAAGTTATTATCATTTGTGAGTGACTCACAATTGATTATACAATTGGCTTGGTTTCATAGCATGTCTGTTTTGAATTGCCTGGATTGGGAGTGCCTCTGAACAGATATTTATTTGAAGGGAGCTAGAAAATGCTCTGAATCAATGAACAAGTGTATTACTACCTTATAAAAGAAAGTTTAAAATACTGTGAAATCAATGTTGTTTGCATACAGCGGCACAGCCAAAAAATTTATTAAATATTATTATAATGCTAATGTTTAGCTCATATCAATAAAAGCTTCAAAACATAAAATAAAAATGAGTACTGCTGATAAGGGTAAATTTTTGCACAGCGATATCTTTTTCAGAAAAATGCATAAAAACTTATCAAGATTCACATAACAGAAACAACTGATACTAGTAATTCATAATCACCCCACTGCTCTACATGTCAAAAAGTTATATGATCATTACCACCATACTCATAATCCTCAAAGCCTCAAAGGTCCTGTGAAATGAATTAACCGCTAAATTTCCTAAATCCGTGTAACAGATTAAAATGTTGGCCCTGGTTGCACTCAGTTTAACATCAAAGCACAAATCAGCTGTCAATGGCAGAACAATGAAAAAGATAGAAACAATGCAACTAACCTGGTAGTCCATAACGATGTTCTGTCCAGTTAGTTTGAGTGACACAAGGTTTCTAGTGTTCTGTTGAATCATTTCATTAAAGGCCTACATAAGTAAGTAAGCACATGTGTGAGAAAACAGCTGATCACAACATGCATGGACTATCAACACAATCTGGTCCAGAAACTCTGAACAGGGTGTCATCTTTCAGCTAAAGTTGGATAGGAAATCCATTGTTTGTTTTTGTGTGTTTTGTGTGTGTGAGCCTACTGCATGTAACTCTTCCAGTTTTCTGTGCATTGCTTTCCTGATGAAATGCTAACTCTTAATAACATAACGTCATTCATGTTAGCAGAAAGAGGCTTTTTGAAGCAGCACTATATACATTTTTAATTACAACTGCAATGGAGGCAGGTTGTTAACAAGTTAGCTTTTCACTGCTGCCAGAAAGAAGGCAGGATGGCCAAGTGCTTACTGGAAAAGCTAGGCAACAGCATACATTCCATATCTCGACTGAACTATGCAAACCAGGCGAACCTCCTTCTGAGCTGACCAAGTCTAGACTCTTCAGTAAGCAAGCAGCAGACAAGTCCAAGGTCCTGCACTTAGCTCATTATAAAATTCAGCTAGTTATTAGAAACAAAAAGTTTGTCTTTTTAAGATCGAAATCTAAAAACAAGCAAACCTGCCTTCCTTTCAATAATTCAACCAAGAAAGGAAATGAACAGCAAGTAAGAAACACTAGAACATTTTTATTACATGAGAATAAGCTTACCAGCTGTGCCTTTGTTTGTTCCTGAAGTCTGTCCAAGTCGCCAACAGACCTCTGCATAAGACGAATGTTATCTTCAGAAAGGGCCAACCAATGATCAAACTTCTCAAAGTTACTTTCAAACTGTTCAAACTCTCCTGACAGTGTAGCCAGCAAGTCAATGCGACATCTGCACTCCCTATCCAACTGCAGCAAACAAACAGTTACAATTTAATGTAACAATAATTACAATTAAAAGCAAAGCAGCATTGCCTATGCTACTCACATATGTTAGAGACCAGCACCAAAAAAACTGACTGATTTACAGATTGATTTGTTCATTAACTGAGACTGGTAATAAACAATTACCTATGAACAAATACTGCTTCATGTAGAACAGATTGACTGACTGATATTTGTTGACTGAGTTTGGTTATGATCAGAGGCTGATTCAAGGGAACTTACAATGTAATTGATTGCAACAGACAAACATCAACAAAATACAGCAAAACTTGGTAATATTAAAAAAAAACCAAGACAAAAATATAAGAGATGACGATACATCCCATTTTCCTTTGCATTGTCCAATCCTGGACAGTGGACAATGCAAAAGTAAGATGAGAAAAGAATTCTCACATCAGACATGATCATTTTGAATGGCTGGCATCAGGAACTGATGATGATGATGAATATGATGATGTCTATGTGTAAAATATTGCAAACAGCGTACCTCACTTTAATTGTAACTTACATTGTCCAACATAGAAGTCACGTCAGTTAACAGGGTTTGAAGTTCTTGCTGTTGATCACTTTTCAAAGTCACGTCTCTTGATTTTAACAATGAGCTGCCTTCATACAGAGTCGTTTCAATTGGAACTTGATTTTCATTCAGTTCAGAAAACAACCTCTGTGTAAACAAAAGTCAAGAGATGAAATACTACTAAATAGAATGTTTCTGCTAAGTACTAACAGTCTCAAGAACTCATGAAACTGGACATCTTTCAATTTAATTTAACTTAAAGTGAGACTTATTGCTTGAGGGAGTAATGGCTCATCAACAAAAAATCTATATAAATAATGCCAGGATGTTCAAGATGTTATTACTACTCTGACAATTAATAAATAATTTCAAAAACTGAAAACTATTTGCAGCACATCTTTAAGATATTTTGTAAAAAAATTCCAAATTACCCCTTTCCTCAACAGAATACCATATTGCCATAACCCTTTCATGCAGGGTTGGGTTAATGCCGGCAACAACCTATTGTTGCCAGGACAGCGGCAATAACCGGTTATTGCCGGTTATTGCCAGTTGTTGCCGGCCGGTTATTGCCAGTTGTTGCCCATTTTCTCCAAAGTAAGGGCAAGGCAAATGAAAATCATATTTCACTGCACAGACTGCATAGTGATAATAAATGTTTCTTGTGGGAAATTAAAACTACTGTAGTAAATCTATATTACCCTTAGTATAAATGTAGTTAAAGTCAACTATGAGATTAAAATACCAAAATTCTGACCTGCAGTTCAACTACTCCAAAATAAACTGCCATTTGCACTGCAGTAGTAATATTCAGGTCAACAGAGTCATTGCCTTTTCTATATACTTACCTGGTAGTATATAATTTATTAATAGTGTATAGTAGCAAGTAATGGTTTGGCAAAATTTCTAATTCATAATTACACAATTCGATATTGACTGTACTTATATGTAAAACTTGTGAATGTCTTTTACTAGGAAGAAATTATATGGTTATTTAAACAGGTGATTTTATTTGGAAAAACTTGATTGATTTAAATGGCAATTAACTCAATTAACTCTGTAAAGTAGCAAGCCAGAAGAAATTCAAAAAATGAAGCTAACTGTGAAGATTCCACATTTTTTACCACAATAATTAATAGTTTCTATTTGTGCCAAAAGGTTTTTGCCATTTTATGCCAAAGGTTGTTGCCATTATTGCCAAGAGGTTGTTGCCACGGTTATAGAATGGCAATAACCGGTTATAACCGGCGGTGGCGACAACTTGCCAACCCTGCTTTCATGACGAGCATGTACTAGAATGCCTGGGAAACCAATGCAGTTCATCGTTAAAGGGTTAAAATCAGTCGCTTTCTGATCATCAATAGAAGTCTATGACATAAACAAATACCTGCACTTGTGTGAGTTGGTCATTCACTGCACTTTCTGTAGTTTGTGCTAGAGAATGCTCACTACAGACCAACCATCCTTGGTGCTCAACCAATTTTCCAAGAAGCTGTTCATAAGGGCTTCGAGATGTCTCCTGAAAGTACATTTCTTTACTTATGTACCGGTATATTATTATTTATTCACCAATCACAGTACCAAGTACAAACAAAACAAAAAGAAAACCGAGACAGAATCTACAGAGGAGCAGTTTCACTTGCAAACAACACAAAATTTACAAAGATTTTATATGCATAACATGAATATTAAGAAAAATTCACCACAAATTTATTTATGATAGAACACTTTTCAGAAATCTAATTTTTTAATTTCCCAACTCTCCCTCACCCTATGTAATTCTTCAACAATTCATACTAGTGCACACATAGAATAGTAAAGAACAAAATTTTAATATCAAGTGAAATAAAATACCAAAGAAGCACAAAGTTGAACAGAATAACTTCAGAAAAGTTATTCACTATTCAATTCTTCTGTGCAGTGCAAAAGAGCAAAGCAAAAACTTCCTAAATAACCCTTTTTCAAATTGATGTCAACAGATGAGCTTATATGTTACAGAAATAACGAAACCTGACAGTCATTTTGGATACAGATCTTCTTGGTTATATTTGGATAGTCACTGATATATAGCATAAGAGTGATGGATTCAAATACTAAAACACATGGACTTATCAAGTTTACTTAAAGTAACAACTATGCAACAAGATAATTACAAAATTACAAGTTTATTAAAGTACATTTTACAGTATTGCAAGAAAATGGCAATCTAGAAACTGAAAAATTATGTATGAGAAATTAGGTTTGAGAAATTAGGTTTGAGAAATTACATATGAGAAATTATGTTTGAGAAATTACGTATGAGAAATTAGGTTTGAGAAATTACATATAAGAAATTCTGTATGAGAAATTACCCAGCGTGTGTTGTCTGCTTTAACATCAGGTGATTCTTGCTGAAAGACTTCTGTGTCATCCAGTTTGTCTGCAGCTGGTGACTCTTCTCCTGTCTGCAATCCTGCTACCACTTTCAAAGTTCCAGACGGCTGAGGAGATTTGCTCTGGCTATCTCCCTTTTGTGTATCACTGATGAGTTCCATACCACTAGGCTCTGTTCTAACTTCAGGTTTAAACTCTGTCACTAGTTCCAATGTACCAGTCAACATTTCTACCTTACCGACTAATTCATCAGACCTTAATTCCTTACCATCCTGGTTTTGAACCTCCACCTGATCAAGTCCCTTTTGCTCTGCGGGACCACTTTTCAATATTTCGCAAACCAACTTTGACTCCAAACCTGGCTTGTTATCCACCATCTGCTTGTTCTCAGCAACTGCCAGATCATCCACGGTCAAATGTTCTGGGACCTCCATCTCCTTCTCAGTGTAACCTGGTGTTAAAGTTTCAGATACCATCTCTCTTTTTGTCTCCGGAACCAAACCCGTGGTTGGCAGCTTGGCATCAGCTTGGTCTGACATTGGCCTGTGGTCTACCAGAGTAAGAGGCGTAGAGTATGACACTGAATCCTCCTTACCTGCAGGTAAACCTGTTTCACTCTTTGTTAGATGTGATGCCTCACCTGGCAACACAGGTTGCTCATCACCTCCCATGTCTGGTTTTCCTTCTGTGAGTATACGTTTCTGTTCATTGTCTGTAAGACTGGAGGAAGTGTCATCAATTCTATGTTCTGGTACCTTATCAAGCCCTCTTTCAGGAACTACCATTGAAGGCTGAAGCTCTGGTACAAGATCAAAACGTGATGGCTCATGCTTCTCTGGAAAATGTCTAATCACCTCTGAATCAGCCGTGTCTGATGCACTTTGTGAACGAAGAATTTCTCCTTCTAAAGATGCTTCCTGACTAGTTGGCTCTGCCTGGTTGTTAGTGGATGAACTTAGATCTGCATTTTCAGGTCCCAATTTCTCATCTTTTGCAGCCCCTCTGAAAACCAACTCTTGTGAGCTGTCGGAAACCTCGGAGCTAAGGCTTAGCTGTGGATCGAAGACAAGTTCATGCATTTCTCGGGGTACATCTGATGGTCCAGCAGTCTGACCTCCTGTAGAATCAACAGTTACAATGCCAAAGCCAAGATCCCTGCTAAAAGTGACACCTTCCGTCTTTTGAATAGTCTTGTCCTCATCAGATTTTGTTCCCTTCACAGCCTTTCTTTTGTCCACTCCATCATGCTGAACAATGTCACTTTCAGAAGCTTTCATTGATGCATCCTCTTCCAGTGATTCCTCCTCTTCAATTGAAGCGAGATTCCTCTTTCGAAGTCTCTCATCCTCAAGCTGCTCAGCTGGTCCTTGCTGAATACCTCTGCTTGTCGCAACCATGTCCTTCAGTGAGATAACTTCTCCGGTGTGTATGTTAATCACGTTTCCATTCCGGGAATCCAGAATTCCACATGCGGTGGCAACTGCTACAGCCATTGCTTTGCCAGTGGCAGGATCTACAATCAAAGACTGTGAATCAATGAGACCATTCTCAATGGCTTCCTCTAAGGCAAAACTAAGCCCAGAAGTTGGGTCATAGAATGTGCCTGTTGCCTCGTTGAAGAGACCAATGTCAACTGCAGTTACAACAGACATAGGCCTTGGAATGACAATTCCTCTTTCCATTGCCTCCACCAGTGAAACCTTCTGCATGGAACTAGTGTCTGTTACATAGCTTGTTTTGCCAGACACTATGCCACTCTTGATGGCCTGATAAAGGCTCAGAACTTTCTCAGTACCAGGATCATTGACGACTATAGACAGAGGATCTAAAAGTTTGTCTTCGATTGCTTCTGAAAGGTTTAGGTACTCGTCAGTATCTGGGTCAACAAAGTTTCCAGTCAGAGGATCATAAAGGTCAAGACTGAAAAGTTGGATTAACTTAAGAGGGCGAATGAGGTTCTTCCCTTCAGACAAAATGCCTCTTTCAACAGCTTCCTGGAAAGGAATGTCAGTGCCTCGAGAGTCCTTGATTGTTCCAGTTTTCAGATTGACCAGTGCCAAGTCCAGAAGAGTATCAAATGGAATGCTTTTCCCGGATGCGGGATCATTGAACAGAACAGAGTGTGATGTGATCAAACCTCGATCCAAGGCCTCAATGAGTGTCAAAGGCCTGCCAGTCATGGGATCTATTATAGAGTTAGACTTTGCATCATAAATCCCTTCCCTGATTGCCTCAGTCAGTGAAAACGTTTCCTCTGCACTGATGGAATGTTCTGATGGTTTGTCTGATGTGACAATTGGCAAGGTTGCATCCACAGCTTCATCCATGATTACACCACTCTCTAGAGCCAATCCAAGAGGCACAAATGTCTCACCATCAATGGAAACCAATCCAGCAACTGGTTCAATCAAGCCACGCTTAATTGCTTCAAGGATACTGATCACCTCACCAGCTTCCAAATCAGCCACAATGTTTTCATTTCCATCAATCAAGCCCACTTCAATAGCCTCTTTCAAACTGATTTCTTGCCCTGTAACTGGATCAATGAAAACATTAGCTTCCTGATTATAAATTGGAGACTGCAAGGCCTCAGCAAGTGACATGCGGGTAACATTACCACGTGAAGAAGCTGCTGGTGCAGCTCCTTTAATTTCACGATCTGACTGGAGATCCAGAAGTTCATTGGCAGGCTCGTGAGAAGTCTTTTGGGCATTGGTCAATTCATGGTCATCCAATAAGGTGTCAGAACCACTTATATGAGACTGATCCCCTGGAATTTCCGACTTTCCCGAAAAAGATTTCTCTGCATCATGAGGAACAGTTTCAATTGACACCTTGCATGGAAGTGGCTGCTTCAATGTTTCGCTACTGGCTTTATTTTCACGGATACTTGAAATAGCATCATAAGCAAGTTTGCCTGCAATTATAGGTGCTCCAATGACCCCAGCAAGTCCAAGAAGACCCATTTGCATAACCTGCTTTACAGAAATTCCGCTGCTTTCATCAGGTGTTTGTTCTTCTTCCATTGGCCTCATACCACTGACTTCAAGTCCTTTCTCAACTGGTGCAACAACCTGTCTTTCAGTCAAAGAAGGAACTTCGTCTTTTGGCTTTTTGTCACTAACTTCCAGACCTTTCTCAATTGATGCAACATCAAGTCTTTCAGATAAAGATGAAACTTCATCTTTTGGCCTTTTGTCACTGACTTCAAGTCCTTTCTCAACTGATGTAACATCATGTCTTTCAGACAAAGATGTAACTTCGTCCTTTGGCTTTTTATCACTGACTTCAAGTCCTTTCTCACTAGAGGAAACATCCAGTCTTTCAGATAAAGCTGGAAGTTCGTCCTCTGGCTTTTTGTCACTGACTTCAAGTCCTTTCTCAATTGATGCAACATCATGTCTTTCAGATAAAGATGGAACTTTGTCCTTTGGCTTTTTGTCACTGATTTCAAGTCCTTTCTCACTTGAGGCAACATCCAGTCCTTCAGTTAAAGATGGAACATCTTCCTTTGGCTTTCTGTCACTGACTTCAAGTCCTTTCTCACTGGAGGCAACATCAAGTCTTTCAGATAAAGATGTAACTTCGTCCTTTGGCTTTTTGTCACCAACTTCCAGACCTTCCTCAATTGATGCAACATCAAGTCTTTCAGATAAAGATGGAACTTCATCTTTTGGCTTTTTGTCATTGACTTCAAGTCCTTTCTCAACTGATGCAACATCATGTCTTTCAGACAAAGATGGAACTTCGTCATTTGGCTTTTTATCACTGACTTCAAGTCCTTTCTCACTGGAGGCAACATCAAGTCTTTCAGATAAAGATGGAACTTCGTCCTTTGGCTTTTTGTCACTGATTTTAAGTCCTTTCTCCCTGGACGCAACATCCAGTCTTTCAGTTACAGATGGAACATCTTCCTTTGGCTTTCTGTCACTGACTTCAAGTCCTTTCTCAATTGATGGAACACCTTGTCTTTCAGATATAGCTGGAAGTTCGTCCTCTGGCTTTTTGTCACTGACTTCAAGTCCTTTCTCAATTGATGCAACATCGTGTCTTTCAGATAAAGATGGAACTTCATCTTTTGGCTTTTTGTCACTGACTTCAAGTCCTTTCTCACTGGACGCAACATCCAGTCTTTCAGATAAAGATTGAACTTCATCCTTTGGCTTTTTGTCACTGACTTCAAGTCCTTTCTCACTGGACGCAACATCCAGTCTTTCAGTTAAAGATGGAACATCTTCCTTTGGCTTTCTGTCACTGACTTCAAGTCCTTCTTCAACTAATGCAACATCATGTCTTTCAGGTAAAGATGGAACTTCATCCTTTGGCTTTTTGTCACTGACTTCATGTCCTTCCTCAATTGATGCAATGTCAAGTCTTTCAGATAAAGATGGAACTTTGTCCTTTGGCTTTTTGTCACTGACTTCAAGTCCTTTCTCACTGGACGCAACATCCAGTCTTTCAGATAAAGATTGAACTTCATCCTTTGGCTTTTTGTCACTGACTTCAAGTCCTTTCTCATTGGAGGAAACATCCAGTCCTTCAGTTAAAGATGGAACATCTTCCTTTGGCTTTCTGTCACTGACTTCAAGTCCTTTCTCAATTGATGGAACACCTTGTCTTTCAGATATAGCTGGAAGTTCGTCCTCTGGCTTTTTGTCACTGACTTCAAGTCCTTTCTCAACTGATGCTACATCATGTCTTTCAGACAAAGATGGAACTTCGTCGTCTGGCTTTTTGTCACTGATTTCAAGTCCTTTCTCAACTGATGCAACATCTAGTCTTTCAGATAAAGATGGAACTTCGTCTTTTGGCTTATTGTCACTGACTTCAAGTCCTTTCTCACTAGAGGCAACATCCAGTCCATCAGTTAAAGATGGAACATCTTCCTTTGGTTTTTTGTCGCTGACTTCAATTCCTTTCTCAACTAATGCAACATCATGTCTTTCAGATAAAGATGGAACTTCGTCTTTTGGCTTTTTGTCACTGACTTCAAGTCCTTTCTCAACTGATGTAACATCCAGTCCTTCAGATAAAGATGGCGCTTTTTCCCTTGGCTTTTTGTCATTGATTTCGAGTCCTTTCTCAACTGATGCAACATCTAGTCTTTCAGATAAAGATAAAACTTCGTCTTTTGGTTTTCTGTCACTGACTTCAAGTCCTTTCTCACTTGAGGCAACATCATGTCTTTCAGATAAAGATGGAACTTCGTCCTCTGGCTTTTTATCACTGACTTCAAGTCCTTTCTCAACTGATGCAACATCTATTCTTTCAGATAAAGATGGAACTTCGTCTTTTGGCTTTTTGTCACTGACTTCAAGTCCTTTCTCACTTGAGGAAACATCCAGTCTTTCAGATAAAGATGGAACTTCGTCCTTTGGCTTTTTGTCACTGACTTCAAGTCCTTTCTCAACTGATGCGGTATCATGTCTTTCAGATGATGATGGAACTTCGTCCTTTGGCTCTTTGTCACTGACTTCAAGTCCCTTCTCAACTGATGCAACCTCTTGTCTTTCAGATGATGATGGAAGTTCATCCTTTGGCTCCTCATTCCCTCTCTCTGGAATTTGTTGACCCTCACGAAGCCTTGATACAGCATCAACCACTAACTTACCTGCAAGAAAAGGTGCACCAATAACACCAGCAAGACCCATTAGTCCCATCTGCATCACATCTTTAACAGAAACTTTGTTACTGTCATCAGTCATTTCTGAGGATTTGGCATCATCATCATCATATTGTTTGTGAGTAATATCAGATCCTTTTTCAAGTGATGCAACATTTTCAGTTAAAGCTGGAACTTTCATCACAGGCTTTCTGTCACTGACCTTAAGTTCTTTCTCAACTGATGCAACATCTAGTCTTTCCGTCAAAGATGGCACTTCCTCCTCTGACTTTTTGTCACTGACTTCAAGCCCTTTTTCAATTGATGCAACGTCTTGTCTTTCAGTCAAAGATGAAAGATCTTCCTTTAACTGTTTGTCAATGATTTCAAATCCTTTCTCCAGTGATGCAACATCTTCTCTTTCAGTCAAAGAGGGAACTTCTTGCTCTGGCTTTCTGTCACTGACTGCAATTCCTTTCTCAATTGATGCAACATCCTGTCTCTCAGTCAAAGATCGAAGATCTTCCTTAGGCATTTTGTCACTGACTTCAAGCCCTTTCTCAGCTGGTGCAATGTCTTGTCTTTCACTCAAAGATGGAACATCATCCACTGGCTTTCTGTCACTGACTTCCAGTCCTTTCTCAATTGATGCAACATCCTGTCTTTCAGTCAAAGATGGAACTGTTTCCATAGGCCTTTCGTCACTGACTGCAATTCCTTTCTCAAATGGTGTAACATCTTGTCTTTCAGTCAAAGATGGAACTTCTTCCTTAGGCTCTTTGTCACTGACTTCCAGTCCTCTCTCAGCTGGTGTAATGTCTTGCCTTTCACTCAAAGATGGAACATCTTCCACTGGCTTTCTGTCACTGACTTCCAGTCCTTTCTCAATTGATGCAACATCCTGTCTTTCAGTCAAAGATGGAACTGTTTCCATAGGCTTTTCACCACTGACTGCAATTCCTTTCTCAACTGGTGAAACATCCTGTCTTTCAGTCAAAGATGTTAGATCTTCCATAGGCTTTTTGTCACTGACTTCAAGCCCTTTCTCAATTGATGCAACATCCTGTCTTTCAGTCAAAGATGGAACTGTTTCCATAGGCTTTTCGCCACTGACTGCAATTCCTTTCTCAACTGGTGTCACATCTTGTCTTTCAGTCAAAGATGGAACTTCTTCCTTAGGCTCTTTGTCACTGACTTCCAGTCCTTTCTCAGCTGGTGTAATGTCTCGCCTTTCACTCAAAGATGGAACATCTTCCACTGGCTTTCTGTCACTGACTTCCAGTCCTTTCTCAATTGATGCAACATCCTGTCTTTCAGTCAAAGATGGAACTGTTTCCATATTCTTTTCGCCACTGACTGCAATTCCTGTCTCAACTGGTGTAACATCTTGTCTTTCAGTCAAAGATGGAACTTCTTCCTTAGGCTCTTTGTCACTGACTTCCAGTCCTCTCTCAGCTGGTGTAATGTCTTGCCTTTCACTCAAAGACGGAACATCTTCCACTGGCTTTCTGTCACTGACTTCCAGTCCTTTCTCAATTGATGCAACATCCTGTCTTTCAGTCAAAGATGGAACTGTTTCCATAGGCTTTTCACCACTGACTGCAATTCCTTTCTCAACTGGTGTAACATCCTGTCTTTCAGTCAAAGATGTTAGATCTTCCATAGGCTTTTTGTCACTGACTTCAAGCCCTTTCTCAATTGATGCAACATCCTGTCTTTCAGTCAAAGATGGAACTGTTTCCATAGGCTTTTCGCCACTGACTGCAATTCCTGTCTCAACTGGTGTAACATCCTGTCTTTCAGTCAAAGATGGAACGTCTTCCTTAGGCTCTTTGTCACTGACTTCCAGCCCTTTCTCAGCTTTCACAGCAACCTGTCTTTCAGTCAAGGATGGAACAAATTCCTCTGGCTTTTTATCATTGACTTCAAGTCCTTTCTCAAGTGCTGCGACACCCTGTGTTTCAGGAACAGCTGTTATATCTTCGCAACTTTTTCCATCAGTTACTTGAAGTATTTCTTTCAGTGGTGGCATACCTTGTCTTTCCATCAAAGTTTGATCAGGTGTTTTGGCTTTGACTTCTAATTCTTGTTCAGTTTGAGCATCAAAGTTTCTTTCAGCACGAGTGGTTACATCAGCTGGCTTCTTATATTCAACTTCCAAATCAATTTCTTTTTCACCATCAGCATCACTTATACTCAGATGGGTTGCACTACCAGACATCGTCTTAACACCCTCCTTTGATGACTCTGCTACATCCGATTTATCTGCTGCTATACGTTGCTGATCAAGGTGACTTGAAATAGCATCATAAGCAAGTTTGCCTGCAATAATTGGTGCCCCTATAACACCAGCAAGTCCAAAAAGTCCCATTTTCATCACATCCTTCACTGACATTTTATCAGCAGAAGACTCTGATGTATCGGACACTGCCCCTAACTTATTGTCCCCGATTGTGGCATCAAAATCAGTAACTTCAGTAGATGATTTTCTTCCACTGGCCTCTTTTTCACTTGCAGCATCTTTAAAGTCTTCATCATCAAGTTTACTTGGCTTCAGTTTAAGTGCTTCCTTTGGTGAGACTCCTCCCTCTTTTTCACACAATGTGGGCATATCTTCACTCAATACCTCATGAAGTCTTTCTCCTGTTATTGGGTCCAGCTTTATTTCTGATAAAGTCAGATTGTCCTTAGGTTTCTTGTCAATGACATTAAACTTTTCTTCAAGCATTACTCCTTGCTTTCCTTCACTCAAAGTCGTGAGGCCTTCATCGAGTCCTTCATTGGTTTCTCCAAGTATCTCCTCATGCAGTGGCTCCTTTCCTTCAGATAAATGAGACGTGCTTTCAACTGGTTTACCAAATGAAATATCAAGTGCCTTCTCAGCAAATGAATCTTTTTTCATTTCTTCTAAGGTCAGAATTTCCCTGTCAGGCTTCTGGTCAGTTAAGTCAAACCTTTCTCCATACAATGCTCCTTCTTTGCCTTCCTCAGTCAAAGTAGGAAAGCCTTCTTTATTCTCTTCATCAATTATTCCAAATACCCCCTCATGCAGGGATTCATCTCTTTCAGTCATGGGGGATATACCTTCCCATGATTTATCATCTGAGATTCCAAGTTTCTTCTCAACTACTGGTTCCTTCTTTATTTCACCTAAGGTCAGAATGTCCTTGGCTGGTTTCTTATCATTTACATCAAGCATTTCTTCAAGCAAAGCTCCTTCTGGTTTTATAATCGAGACGGGAAGGGCTTTGAATTTCTCATCAGGTGTTTCTGGAAGTTCTTTCTCATGTAGTCGCTTGTCATAGCTTAGTGCTTCTCCAGATATCTGGTCAGTGATCACAAGTTCCTTCTCATGCTGCCAATCTTTCCTCCCTTCGGACATGGTGTCTGAAATCATGTCTTCTGCACTAGTTCCATCTCCTACTCTGACTGTCTTTTCAGATAATGGTTCCTTTCCTTCCACGAAAGTAAGAGCTTTTTCTTCTGGTTCCTTGTCAGCCAAGTCAAGATCCTTGTCGCTGTCAGTAAGAGGCTCTTCCAATCTTCCAGACACAATTGGAATGTCATTTTCAGATTTCCTATCATTGACATCTAAATTTTTCTGAACTGGTCTGAACTCCTCTTTGTTCTCTAGTTCTGCTCCTCTGTCAACTTCAGAAGCGACAGCTTGAGAACTCATGTCTGAGTCCGGATCAGGTTTCTCCTCCTTTAGGGCCAAAGGAGTTGCATCATCTTCTCTGACAGTGGTATGCTGTCCTTGGGTGTCTGCATGGGTAGAGGCACTGGGGACAGCATCATGACTTGGATGTCTACGACGGTCCTCACTTGGTGCAGGATGCTTTCTCAGATCAGCTTCCCTCTTGTGATGATCATCCTTGGTTTTCGTTAGAGCATCAGCAATTGCTAACCCTGCTGCAACCGGAGCACCAACAACAGCAAGCAGTCCCAAACCAATAGCTTTGGCAGTCGATAACTTATTTTCTTCAGGCCCAGTTGCTCCTTTACTATCTGCGACTTCTAGTTCTTTTTCAAATCTAGTCTCAGTTTCATCTCTTCGGTTGGTTTGAGCTGTCAAGTTCTGCGCTTCAGTCTCATCAGTTATACCTGGTTCTTTCTCAAAATCAGATTCAACATTTATTTTGGATGTAAGAATTTTGTCTCTGCCTTCAGTCCTTCTTTCATCGTCTGTATCGCTTAGTCCTTTTCTGATAGGAGACTCATCACTTCCTTTGAATTGAGCAACTAAATCCAGAGATTCAGTCTCACTTTTTTCTCTGGCAATTTGCAATTCTTTTCCAAATTTAGTTTCATCGTCTCTTTCTGTTGGACCAGTTGTGTCCAGAGCTAAAGTTCTTCCCTTCTTATCAGTGATCTCAAATTCCTTCTCCAATTCAGTTTCATCTCTGTCAAGTGAAGGAATTGTTCTTTCTGTCTTGTCTGTGATGTCGGACGTTTTCTTAAATTCAGAATCATCTTTAGCCTTTGTAGAAATACCAGAAGATATGTCTTGAGCAACAGTTCTGTCTTTCTCATCAGGGATCTCAAATTCTTTCCCTGCCTCAGTTTTATCTCTTTTATAAGATGGTCCAGTTTCATCTTCTGAAGGGATAGTAACATCTTGAGCTTCAGGTCTGCTTTTCTCATCAGAGGTCTCAAATTCCTTCTCAAACTCAGTTTCATCTCTTCCACGGAATGGGCCAGTCACATCTTGTGCTGCTGATCTTCTTTTCTTATGAGAGATCTCCAATTCCTTCTCCAATTCAGTTTCATCATCTCTTCCAAGCAATGAACCGGTTATATCTTGAGCCACTGGTCTGTTTTTCTTATCAGAGATCTCAAATTCTTTGTCCAATTCAGTTTCATCTCTTCCATGGATTGGGCCAGCAACATCTTGAGCTTTTGGTTGTCCTTTCTTATCAGAGATCTCAAATTCTTTCTCCAATTCAGTTTCATCTCTTCCATGGACTGGGCCAGCAACATCTTGTGCTGCTGGTCTTCCTTTCTCATCAGAGATCTCAAATTCCTTCTGCAATTCAGTTTCATCATCTCTTCCAAGCAAAAGACCGGTTATATCTTGAGCTTCTGGTCTGCTTTTCTTATCAGAGATCTCAAATTCTTTGTCCAATTCAGTTTCATCTGTTCCATGGATTGGGTGAGCAACATCTAGTGCTGCTAGTCTTCCTTTCTTATGAGAGATCTCCAATTCCTTCTCCAATTCAGTTTCATCAACTCTTCCAAGCAATGGATCGGTTATATCTTTAGCTTCTGGTCTTCCTTTCTTATCAGAGATCTCAAATTCTTTGTCCAATTCAGTTTCATCTCTTCCACGGAATTGGCCAGCAACATCTTGAGATTCGGGTCTTCCTTCCTTAACAGAGATCTCAAATTCCTTCTCCAATTCAGTTTCATCTCTATCATGTGAAGGAACTGTTCTTTCTGTCTTGTCTGTGATGTCGGACGTTTTCTTAAATTCAGAATCATCTTTAGCCTTGGTAGAAATAACAGGAGATATGTCTTGAGCAACAGTTCTGTCTTTCTCATCAGGGATCTCAAATTCTCTCCCTGGCTCAGTTTTATCTCTTTTATAAGATGGTCCAGTTTCATCTTCTGAAGGGATGGTAACATCTTGAGCTGCTGGTCTTCCTTTCTCATCAGAGGTCTCTAATTCCTTCTCCAACTCAGTTTCTTCTCTTCCACGAAATGGGCCAGCAACATCTTGAGCTGCTGGTCTTCCTTTCTCATCAGAGGTCTCAAATTCCTTCTCAAACTCAGTTTCATCTCGTCCACGGAATGGGCCAGCAACATCTTGTGCTGCTGGTCTTCCTTTCTCATCAGAGGTCTCAAATTCCTTTTCCAACTCAGTTTCATCTCTTCCACGGAATGGGCCAGCCACATCTTGTGCTGCTGGTCTTCCTTTCTTATGAGAGATCTCCAATTCCTTCTCCAATTCAGTTTCATCATCTCTTCCAAGCAATGAACCGGTTATATCTTGAGCTTCTGGTTTGCCTTTCTTCTCAGAGATCTCAAATTCTTTGTCCAATTCAGCTTCATCTCTTCCATGGATTGGGCCAGCAACATCTTGTGCTGCTGGTCGTCCTTTCTTATCAGATATCTCAATTTCCTTCTCCAATTCAGTCTCATCTCTTCCAAGCAATGGACCAGTTATATCTTGAGCTTCTGGTTTGCTTTTCTTATCAGAGATATCAAATTCTTGAGTTTCTGGTCTACCTTTCTTATCAGAGATTTTAAATTCTTCCTTCAGTTCACTTTCATCTGTACCATGTGAAGGAATTGTTCTTTCTGTCTTGTCTGTGATGTTGGACATTTTCTTAAATTCAGAATCATCTTTAGCCTTGGTAGAAATATCAAGAGATATGTCTTGAGCAACAGTTCTGTCTTTCTCATCAGGGATCTCAAATTCTTTCTCTGGCTCAGTTTTATCTCTTTTATAAGATGGTACAGTTTCATCTTCTGTTTCATCTCTTCCACGGAATGGGCCAGCAACATCTTGTGCTGCTGGTCTTCCTTTCTCATCAGAGGTCTCAAATTCCTTTTCAAACTCAGTTTCATCTCTTCCACGGAATGGGCCAGCAACATCTTGTGCTGCTGGTCTTCCTTTCTCATCAGAGGTCTCAAATTCCTTCTCCAACTCAGTTTCATCTCTTCCATGGATTGGGCCAGCAACATCTTGTGCTGCTGGTCTTTCTTTCTTATGAGAGATCTCCAATTCCCTCTCCAATTCAGTTTCATCTCTTCCATGGATTGGGCCAGCAACATCTTGAGCTTTTTGTTGTCCTTTCTTATTAGAGATCTCAAATTCTTTGTCCAATTCAGTTTCATCTCTTCCATGGATTGGGCCAGCAACATCTTGTGCTGCTGGTCCTTTCTTATCAGATATCTCAAATTCCTTCTCCAATTCAGTTTCATCTCTTCCAAGCAATGGACCAGTTATATCTTGAGTTTCTGGTCTGCCTTCCTTATCAGAGATTTCAAATTCTTCCTTCAATTCACTTTCATCTGTACCATGTGAAGGAATTGTTCTTTCTGTCTTGTCTGCGATGTCGGACGTTTTCTTAAATTCAGAATCATCTTTAGCCTTGGTAGAAATACCAGGAGATATGTCTTGAGCAATAGTTCTGTCTATCTCATCAGGGATCTCAAATTCTTTCATTGGCTCAGTTTTATCTCTTTTATAAGATGGTCCCGTTTCATCTTCTGATGGGCCAGCAACATCTTGTGCTGCTGGTCTTCCTTTCTCATCAGAGGTCTCAAATTCCTTCTCCAACTCAGTTTCATCTCTTCCACGGAATGGGCCAGCAACATCTTGTGCTGCTGGTCTTCCTTTCTCATCAGAGGTCTCAAATTCCTTCTCCAACTCAGTTTCATATCTTCCACGGAATGGGCCAGCCACATCTTGTGCTACTGGTCTTCCTTTCTTATGAGAGATCTCCAATTCCTTCTCCAATTCAGTTTCATCATCTCTTCCAAGCAATGAACCGGTTATATCTTGAGCTTCTGGTTTGCCTTTCTTATCAGAGATCTCAAATTCTTTGTCCAATTCAGTTTCATCTCTTTCATGGAATTGGCCAGCAACATCTTGAGCTTTTGGTTGTCCTTTCTTATCAGAGATATCAAATTCTTTGTCCAATTCAGTTTCATCTCTTCTATGGATTGGGCCAGCAACATCTTGAGCTTTTGGTTGTCCTTTCTTATCAGAGATCTCAAATTCTGTCTCCAACTCAGTTTCATCTCTTCCATGGAATTCAGCAACATCTTGTCTACTGGTCTCCTTTCTTATGAGAGATCTCCAATTCCTTCTCCAATTCAGTTTCATCATCTCTTCCAAGCAATGAACCGGTTATATCTTGCTTCTCGTTTGCTTTTCTTATCAGAGATCTCAAATTCTTTGTCCAATTCAGTTTCATCTCTTCCATGGATTGGGCCAGCAACATCTTGAGCTTTTGGTTGTCCTTTCTTATCAGAGATCTCAAATTCTGTCTCCAACTCAGTTTCATCTCTTCCACGGAATGGGCCAGCAACATCTTGTGCTACTGGTCTTCCTTTCTTATGAGAGATCTCCAATTCCTTCTCCAATTCAGTTTCATCATCTCTTCCAAGCAATGAACCGGTTATATCTTGAGCTTCTGGTTTGCTTTTCTTATCAGAGATCTCAAATTCTTTGTCCAATTCAGTTTCATCTCTTTCATGGATTGGGCCAGCAACACCTTGAGTTTTTGGTTGTCCTTTCTTATCAGAGATCTCAAATTCTTTGTCCGATTCAGTTTCATGTCTTCCATGGATTGGGCCAGCAACATCTTGAACTACCAGTATTTCTTTCTTGCCAGATTCTTTTCTCAAATCACGAGGTTCAGCCTTTCCTACCTCTTCCATAATCTCATATTCTTCACTGGCTCTAGAGTCAACGTTTTGTTTGGATGAAGCAGTTCTGTCTTCGACTTTATTCAGTTCTTTCTTGTCCAAACGCACAGGTTTTATGTCAATCTCAGATTCAGATTTCTCTTTGCTTACAGCAATTGTTTCTTCCTCTTCAGCTCTCTGATTCTTTTTTGCAATGTCAGATGCTTCCTCAATTTCAGTTTCACATTTTGTCTTAAAAGGAAAAGATTTGTCTGTGCCTTTTGGTTCTGCTTTAACTCCTTCATGTGCAACATCTTCAGTTTTATGCTTTCCTTTTGTTGTATCAGTTACAACTTCTATCTGTCCTTCTCCATCTGAGAATTGCACTTTTGTTTTAGGCTCACTTTCATCCTCTCTTTTGGTTAATGCAGTGTTGCTTTTTTCACCTGTCTCTGTGATATCAAGTGCTTTTGTTACTTGGCTTCCTTTGATCAGAGCAGTTTTATCTTGCATGATGCTTGGAACAGCTTCAAACATATCATCAACTTTCCTTTTGTCTCTCAGGTCTAACTGTGAATCACTTGATTCAAAACTGGTCCGATTCGACTGAGCATGTGTTTGTAACTGATCAACAGACTCCCTTTCCCCATTCTTCTGAACTGACAATTTACCTTCTATAGTTTTCGATGCACCGACTATTTCATCACTTTCATGTTGTGAGGCTCTGTTAATAACTCCATCATCTCTTACAGGACTTCCTTCATGGATGTATAACTCTTCAAAATTATCAACTGTCTTAGTAGTTTCATTGGCAGCATTACTATCCACAACTTGTCCATGGCCATTACTAATAAGTTGTCTGTCATGTAAACCAAGGTCACTGGTAACTTCTGGAAGAATTCGAATGCCTGTCATTACATCCATTGTCACTAGAAGCTGGCCACTCAACTCAATCAACAAAGCTGTAACCTCACCATCAAGGAACTTGCATGCAGCTGCCTCTTCATATGTCATCATGTCTTTTGAGCGATCACTCACAGCAATCTTCCCTTCCTTCAAGCTAATAATTTTTCTTGCAATGCCATCAAGGATAGTGACCGCCTGGCCGCTTTTATCCACTAGCTCTGTTGCTGTATTCAGATGATCCATCAGTTCCCATGCAATTAGGCCAGCTTCTGCAGCTTGTGATAAAGGAATGCAACCAACTTTTCTGTCAACATACATTCCATTTTCAACATCAACAAGACCACAATTAATTGCTTCTGCCAGTGTCAAATCACAGTCGTTAGTTAGATCTCTCACAGAGCGCTGGGCAAAAGCCACTTTTCGATTAGTAACCTTTATGATGCCATCGTTCATTAAATTCTGAACTGTTCCGTGTTTGGACTTTTCATTGATAATGTCTTTCTGCAAAGCTTCATTCAAAGAAATCACAGAATTCTTATCAACAAGTATGATACAACGTGATTCACCATCAAGCAAACCATTCTCAACTGCCTGTGTCAAAGAGATAGCAGTGTTTGAAGTTGGATGATAAAACTTCCCATCACAGTCAATATTTCCATTAGCAAGTGCTTCAAACAGTTGCATTGGCTCCCAGATAACTTTGCCTGCAACAGCTTCATCCAAGCTAATGTAACGCTGGTCGCGATCAAGAACTTTGCCAGACTTTGTGCACAAGATGCCTAAATCTCTCGCTTCAGACAAAGTCAGAATCTGGCTGGAGACAGGATGAGCTACATGTGCACCAGAAAGGTCAACCAAATCATTCACGACTGCATATTCCAGAGAAAACTTAGCACCTGATATTGGGTCAACTACCTGATTTGTTTCTTTTATGTACATTCCTTGTGTGATGAGGCTGCACAGCATGAAACCTAACTTTGTATTTTCCCAACATAGCACTTCATGGTAGCCTTGTATGTGCCTTGTCATCTCACATTGTATAACAGCATACTGAAGCTTGCTGGCAGCATCTTGTGTGATCAATCCCATTTTTGCTGCCTGTTTCGGTGGATACAGTTGACGTGTTTGCAATTCCATAACTTCTCCAGAAGATGGATGGATTAATCCCAGCTGGATTGCCCTCAGAAACGTCAGCTCTTCACCAGTGTCCTTAAGAGAAAGTCCACAACGTTCTTGTAGAATGTTCCACGTTGTACTCTCAATGTACCCACGTGTAAGAGCTTCAGCAGCGTCAATATCGCCCTGCTGTGTGACAAAACTCAGCGATGGCAAGTCAAAAAGACCGCTAGCACACGCCTCACTCAGAGTCAGCTTCTGACCAGTGAATGGCACAGTTATGAATGGATAATGAAGCACCAAGTACTTTGGAATGTACTCACCAGTTGTGTTGTAAAGTGCACTCTGAACCAGCCAGTCATCACTGACTGCAGAAACTGACCTCGACGGTGACTTAAGCTCTTTATCAGGGCAAACGACTGTAGGAGAGAGTGACCTTTTGTCTTCTGTCCCCTTGGAAGTTACAACCTCTGCCGTCTGGAACCTATCAACTACATCACTAACTCCATCATTGATTTGAGCATCAGTTGGAAATTTTGTAGATGAAATGGGAAGCAAGCGGGATCCTTCTTCAGATAAAGACGGCGATGAAGAACCAAACCCTTGCGTTCGAGATACGTCAGGTTGAGCAACAACTTGCGGCAAAGAAGACATAGTTGAGTCAGAGTCAGGAAATACTGCAGAAGTTGACTGCGGAAATTCTTGTTCCTTCGTTCCCTGCAAGAAAATTCCAGCATCAGCAAAACTGCTAATTGCATACTGTATCGAAACCAAAATTACCTGGAAAAGTACTGGTTATGAAATGGCAAGTGAATTGAAGCATAAGAAAAGTCAATCAAATGACAAGATTGGCCAGATAAGGTGAGACTTACTGACATACATAAGCTAATGATGAAAATTGCACGCATGAAGGTGATGACTTAAGAAACATTTTCTCGGAAACAAATATGACTGATACAGACCGAGATATAAAATATCCAAACAAAGAAGATCGCATCAGAAACTAACATACTGTCACTGACACACTTATTACCGAAACTGAGACTTTAGAAAATATTGTTATTATTATTATTATTAATTATTATTATTATTATTGTTTTGTGGACTCATTAAAGCACTCCCAGATAATGTACTGTTCAGCTTAATGCAGTGTTGTGTAATATCCGAAGAGCTATCAATTTAACACAGAAAATCGGTTAACGCATCATTCAAGAACTGCAATATTGGCTTTTGCAACCAGATGTAATGTTACTTGCATCACTTGTACATGCCCTGCAAGGTGTTGCTGTTTGTCTCTGTTGGTATGTCTGGGAGACCTCGTCAACAGTTCGACAAGTGTGGGATAAGTGTATTGGCGTTCGACCTGCCCTTTTTTTAGGCCATTTCATCATCATCCCTCTCAACATGCAGCCCGATTAATATACTGTGTCATAAGACATGTTAATGAGTCCACACTATACTATTATTATTAGTTTTATTTATTAATTTAATTATCAACATCATTATCATTACTATTTCTTAATAAAAGAAATTTAAATGTTACACAGAAATACGAATCTGAAGTGCAGTTGGTCAGTTGCCCGGTGAAATGCATTTAGATATCCACATGTACAAAAGGCAGTAACAAATAACTCTTCAAGAACTCTAAACTCTAAAGAATTGTCACCATGATCTTTTCCAAGAACTAATTAAGCCCTCTTACAAGAAATACAATCAAGCCGATAAATACTACTAACCGCATCTTGCATACGTTCACTGGGCAACACATCAGAAGGAATGGTCACGGCTGGGGTCAACGACCTAACAGGTTCACTGTCACTACAAAAGTTGAAGTTGTAACATTAGCTTAGGACAATAATGATAGTTAAACACTTAATCAGCTAAAGTGATGTTAGTGCATAAAATTTCACTATTTACACTATCTTTGAAAGAAGTCTTAGATAATAGTGTATGATGCTTTTCAATACTGAAACTGGTAAATTTGTATCAAGTTTAAGGATTGCACAGTAATTAAAGATTAAATCACAATATGCATGCTTGCACTGTACAAGAAGTGTGAATTACCATCAGTGTGTTAAGTTCCATGAATCTATGCACGACAACATACCCTTACAAAGTCCTGCTGCTAAAATATTAAACTGATACAAATTGATTGAAATCGACAGTTGAAATGATATCGTCCATTTGAAAATGTTTTGATACGCACATTTCAGACAGTCTTTTGTGGACTTTGTCACAGTATGAAAGTTGTTCCCGAAGGCATATACCCGCTGGATCTTTTGGATCATAGTCACTCATTAATTGTTCACCATCTTCTTGAACAGCCTTCAGAACGCATAACATCTGCTCTGGGCTAAATTCACTGTCACCAGAACCCTAATTGGCATAACACATAGCAACACCAGTAATCTAATTACAAAGAATAGGTAAATGAATGACAGCAAAAACAATAACAAAAATAAGAACAGATACAGGCTCATGATTGGCAGACTGAATTAAAGACCCCAGAATTGAGAAACCATGGGACCCTCAAATATCTCCCATTTGCTTTAAATAGTTCCCTGCAGAAATTATACTGGTTGAATTTAGTTCATCTGCATCTGTAACAATCATTTAGTCACTAAAAAGACTGAGTCACAAGTTAATATGAAAACAAAAGTTTTCTTCTGCACAGTCATGATCTCTGAAATCTGAACACTAACTAGGCAAAGCAAGGATGTATAGATAAGAAAAAACCTAAACTAGTATCCTACCTGGCTCTGATCCCAAGATCTGACCAGCTGAATGGTAGCCAGTAGCATTCGATGTTTTAAGCTTCGCTGGCATTCTGTCCACAACTTTCTTAGCCTCTCAACATCCTTCTGAAGCCTAAATGCCAACATAACAATTTCTGAGGCAATAGCAAACAAAGAACTACTGCAACAGCATCCACCTATTGGTGTTTTGGTATATACACTGGCAAATGAACTTGCTTATACACAGATTAAAATCAACTTTCAAAATTCAGTACAAAATTAATAACGCTGCCCACATATTTATAACCAACATCAATTTAACAGCACTTTTGTGTAGCATCCAAAAATGCATTTACTTATTTTTCACTGGCAATCCAAGAACAAAAAGGGATCAAACTAGGACAATATCAAGTTTTCATAAACTGAACTAATGTGAATAGGACTTAAACTCAAAGTGCATGGTACTACATGGACAGTTTTCTAAATCAACATATTATCATTAATCATTACGGTGTAGTCTGATCATCTACAGGTAGGGTAGGCATAGAACATCTCACCCAAGCGAACACTCTGTGACACTGACACTTGGTGGAGGTATACGAAAGCAGATGGCTGGCACAAGGCCTTCTCTGCCTGCAGAGTTACGAACAAGCCATCGCACTGGTTGACTGCTATCCAGTAACATGCATTCTTCACCCACCGAAACACTCATCTGAAACAAGAGAAACAACTCACAAGTTCACATGGAAATACTGTGTACAGTATGTCTGTGTCATTTATTTTTACTTAGTACATGTGACATACATTGTTTAGATTGCTTACATCTGTAAACAGCCACAAGTGGCCTTTATTGCTAAAAAAGAAGACTTACACTTGGCTGTTTGTAGGTGCAAAGTCCTGTGACTGAGGTGACTGGAAAGAGACCTGATTGACCATGTAGTGAGCTGGAAGCAATTGTCTCACTTTCCGCATGCAGCCGCTCAATTCGGGCATCAAAGTCCACTAAAAGTCGACTGACATCCTGTGCCAAAATCAATAAATAAGCAAATGAATTCTAAGATTTAGTCATTTAGTATTTCTTTAGCCTTTCTCAAAACCTTCTTCTTCTCTTGGGCCTTGCGCACTGGGAGCACTTCTGAACAGTTAACCCTACTAGAGGCGCTTAAATGCTTGGATATAAATGCTTGGATACAATACAATACTGTCAGCAGCAAAGCCTATAGCATCAGTGTCCATTCCACAAGACATCCACATGCAGACTGAAATTAACTTATTTCAATGCCAGCTAAAACCCTACAGAACATATTTAGTCTCTTGAATGCAAAGAGCATATACATCTGCTCTGGAGTTTGTGGTTAACCAAATCTCCTTCCACTTCAACTTAGTCGAGCTGGTATGTGAGGAATCTATTTCCTCCAGGATGTATGTATGTACCGTTATGTGTGTATCTAGCTTTTGTGAGATGTAAGCAATGATGCAGTGTGTCATTCTGTGCTGATTTATAATAATAAATGAACATTTGTAAAGTGCCTCTTAAGAACCTCACAAAGGTGCTAACCATGGCATTTAACAGATCTAAAAAGGTGTGCATTAAGTACATGCAACTCAGCAGCTTAAGTATGAAGCTCTGTGAGATGATTACCATAGTACATGATTAAAGAAAGAGACTAAGAGGAGAAGAAGCAGTAGAACAAGAATATGTTGAACATGAAAACTGTTTACCTGCAAAACTTGAAAGATCTGTTCACCATCTTGAATGTTGAGATCTTTGTGGGCCATGCACTGGTGTATGACCTTGGCCTGTTCTATTAATTCTCTTTGCAGTTGGTCAGCAACTTGGAAGAACTGCACAAATCAAACCAAACAAAATTAAACTCACAACCACAGTGAAAATATCAACGAAATACAACACAATTTTGCAAGTTATACTGAGTACTGCTGGATAGTGACAATCATTGTTAATGCAACTGGGAGGCACACAACATAATCTCTATAATCAGGAGAGGTTCTTGCAGCATGTAAGGATTAAGGTAAATATATAACTGACTTTTCTGATAGGTGTAACTCTTGGCATACCTTCAGCAATTGTTTAAAAAACTTAATTTGCCATGTTAAACAGAGCAGCAAAACATTTATCAAAAATCCAAATAACAGAACTGACCTCTTCTTTTCTTGTGGAATTGTCGAGGTGAGACTTCATGCATAGATTAATCTGTTGAAGCCAGTTGTACTGGTTGGTCAGTACACCACAAGATGCCTAACACAGTAAACAGTTGCACAGTAAAACTAGGCAGAAAAATCACAACCTTATGTAATTTGCAAATCTGAGGCATGGGTATTCAGTCGCCAGATAAAGAACAGTTAGTTGCCGGATAGTAGCCAAGAAACGCTTTGTATATCTTCAAGCGAAGTTTGGTTGGCAAGATCTTGGAATATCAGTCATCAATCACTGTTGCCAACAACTACCATACTTCTGGCCCAGTGATTGGTGAGTTCTACACTGGCCTTTTGACTTTGATATCATCTATCTACATTGAGACTGGCAAAAGACATCTGCTCTGTAGCGATCTCTATTGCCCTGGATCTGATGGTCGTATCAATCACAATCTGGCCGATATCTTCTCCATCTACAGCCTTTGTCAGTCTGTTGATAACTTCCTTGATGTCATAGCTTCTGATGATCAGATAACTGTCTACGATACACAGGTCAGCAAGCTGATCTCGTATCAGATCACAAGCGTTTTTACTGTGTAAAGTAATCACTTCCTGCAATCATCAAAACCTCTGAGGCACATTTATTGCAAAATCAATAAATTTCTGTCAGCTGTTTGTTAATTCCGATCTGTTCACAACACCAGCAGTGAACAGGTCTGAATCAATATGTCAGAGTTTCACACGTCTGGATATCCAACTGCTCTTCACTTGATGACTGACTAACCGTGCCTCAGATTCACATTCTGTGTGACTTTATGTGCATTACAATTTCTTAATAATAATAGAAATAATCATAATACTAATAATAACAGATATCCAGCTGCTTCAAAGCCAGTGAAAATGGAGAGTATCAGACTTTTAGAAGGAAAAAAAACGTTTGTAGGAACAAAAAGAGTGTGAGCATCACATAGACATAGGGTTCTATTCCTGGGGCAGCAACAAAGAATTCACGAGAACCCATAGCAGTTCTGCATCATGGCTCAGCTAAAAGACCCTAGGACTTCAAGCTGTGGGAAGGGATATAAGAACAGCCTAGTGGTTGAACATAGATAGTAGTGCCCATGGTGTGGATTTTATGTTTTAATCTTATTTCTGAATTGTACAGGAAGCCAACGCAGATGCTCAAAAGGTTTTAAAGAGTTTGTAACAGCTCCACACACGCCAGATAATTCTGGATGTGTTGTAGTCCATTGAGTTCAAGATCTGTTGTCACCTGAATTGTGCTTGACGCTGGATGCCGGGATTTTATTAAGGTCTCTGCCTTCTGCTGAACAGCTTTTAGCCGTGTGTCAGCAGACTGGAGCACGTCTTCGAGACCCTACAAACAGCAACCACAACACAAACACATTTACGAAAAAATGCTGTAACTCTGTAGCACATATATTTTTATATCTTGTACAGAGTAACTCCTTGTACAGAGTACCTCCAAGGAAAGTATTTCCACATTAAACACATCTACCTATTAGAACCATGAGATAACTACTCTTTAAACACTGTTCTTTCATTTTAATATGACTTAATAACATACCAACAAGGAAGTAATAGCAAATTTAACATGATGTCATAATCCAGTAGTAACATCAAAGGAAATTGAATAATGCATTCGTATATGGAGAAGCCATAAATCTGTCCTTTCCAGAGACATTTACAAGTCCTAAGTTTATAAAAATGAACAAATTAATAAATAAATAAACATGCAGTGTAGCATCAGTGGCAGGATATTGTTCAACTTAATGCATGCGCTAATTAATAGATATGTCAAGTGGACTGGTGGTACCTGGTGGTACTCGTTAATCTCTTTGGCTGACATTGGCAAAGTACCCCAGCCACGAGAAAGTTCTCTGTCTTCAACACCATTCAGTTCTTTTAGTAGATCAGCAGTCAGCAGCATAAACTCCCTCAGCGACTTTGAACTACTGAGTCGAACTGCAGCCGTGTTCTACAACATATCCAGGGTAACACAATAATAAGCAATACAACAGAAAATGACAGAAACAGACGACAGATGAACGGAGGTGAAAGCTAGAGGAGGTAATGTGACACAATTCATGAAGTTACAGCCCTTGGTAAGAATTCAAAAAACTTGTCAGAGGCTAGCTAATATACCCTACATTACTGAGATAAGCAGAAAGAAAAAGGCTAAGGTAAGTCAAGTTTCAGTATATTAACGATGTCATTGTGTGGGTTCTTATGCAGTGCAGACCCATTTATGTGCAGTTGTTGGGAACCAAAGTCAAAATGACCTTAATGGACTATAGGTTACACAGGAGTGTATGATATATGTACATCTTAGTATGTCTAGAAAGCTAAAAGACATAGACTGTCTGATGTGAAGGCAATTCCCAGCTATCCGACAATTTCGTCCAAGTACTTTTTAAGGCTGCATTGCACTGTGCTATTGGGTAAAGTGACAGTTCACCTGCTAAGGAACTGATCTGCCCTCTTCAGGGCTTAAAGTCAGCTGCAGCTATTATTGACTGTTGCCTCGTATTAAGGCAGCTGTGCACATCTTACGCAGACTGGTACACAACTGGTTCCTGACCTGCGTGTTCCCGTTTATATATTGTTGGGAGCCCTGGTGCAACCACCATTAAACAATGGTGGTTGCATCATATTTTTACGTAAATGGACTGTGCATAAACGAGTCTCCACTGTATTACAAACAAGCTTACAAACAGATGTGAGAAGGCGAGCTCCAGTCGTGAAATGTGCTCGTTAAAAACTCGAACATGGTCACCTCGCACAGATTTCTGAAAGATGCACATTACAGTCAATCTATTACAACATTTTCAAATTCAGTTTTACACAAATGAAAGAAGCAAATAACAACACTTAAAATCTGTCCAGTTTAGTAATCTGTCCAGTTAAGTTTGTAATTTTAATTAGAAATTTATATACTGCCACTGAAAGAAGAACATCACAGTGCTCTTGTGCTAGCCTATACAGTATTAACTGTTGTTAAGAAAAAAATTCCATCAGTAAGCAAAACAATGCACCAAAAACTAAGAGCAACTAGCAGTAGTCCACGAACAGGCAGAGCCCAACCAAAGAATTTCATCCATATTTACAGATAGGAACATGTTCAGAGTCTCTGGACCAAGCTCTGTTGAGATTATCGAGGTACTCTATAAGTTTCCAATTATTACATGAGGTCAAAGAGAATGCAAAATTGAGAATAAGCAACCCAAACAACCTAAGAAATATGATGTTTTAGGTAAATCATAAATTGTTAATAAGAATGTCACCTTAGACGCTTTGCACTGTTGAACCTCGTTGCGAAAGTTGCTAATCTCTTGATGAGACGTCTCGAATAATTGCACAGCCTTTGTAGTCGAGTCTAAGTCTGAGCCATACGAGATCCTGTCTAATTCTCCCTGTACATCCAACAAGAGTAATCTTCAATTACCAGGTGTACCCAACAATACTGGTTCATGGTACTTAGCTAAAGACAGTTGCAAATTGTTGAGTGCTGCACATTTACAGACATATGAGTAGTGTTGTTTTCGTCAACGAAAACGAAAACGAAAATAACAATTAACGAAAATTGAACGTTTTCGTTGACGAAAACTAAAACTAAAACTAAAATACGCAGACAACGGAAACTAAAACTAAAACGAAATTTGTAGCAATAAAAACTAAAACGAAACGAAAATTGATCAAACGAAAACTAAAACTATATTTATCAACAAATAATTTTTTCTTTACTTACTTAACTCACCATTTGTATTGTACTGCCTTGTGCATTATGTGCAAACAGTATGCTCTGCTAACATTTGTTCATATATTTTAAGACACTCGAGGAGAACGAGAACGAGAACGAGATGTTGCTATTTCCAGTTTTTCTTTATTTACTTTCCGCTAAGAATTCATCTATTTCGATTTTAACAATAGCTGTGGTACTTTACTGCGACAAGTTCACTTAATTAATGCAGTAATGTCTAAAGCCTCGCTCGTCTCTGACTTGTACCGTGACGAATATCAATGGTTGACCAAAGGACCGCCCTGTTTGGGATTATTATTATTATACTATTGAGCTTGATGCGACACAGTGCTGTGTTCAATATAGGCTGAACACAGCACTTCTACTTTCGCAGTTTAGCGTTCTTAATTATTCGTCCACTGTAGCATTATTATTTTTCATCAATCCAACTTCGACTTGGGCAAGAATTATTTTCGTCAATCCAGGTTCTATTTAGCAGGAATTCTTTTTATCAATCCAGCTTCCATTTAAACAACAATGATTTTTTATGAATCCAGCTTCTATTTAAGCAAGAATCTTTTCATCAATCCCACTTCTATTTAAGTAAAAATTATTTTAATCAATCCGACATCTATATATTTAGCATGAATGCTTTTTACCATCTTGGTGCTAAAACCCATACAATAAATACTAGGAACACTAATAATATTATGCGAAATTACTTCAAGTGACTGGTGGTGCTGGTATAAACAAACCCTGAATATTTAGTTTTTTTGTGTCTAAAAGTTAAATGAATTAAAAATTGGTAAAACTTAAACTGAAATTAAATTACTACAACTAAAACTGAAATAAACTTACTAAAACTAAAACTAAAATTGCTAATACTAAAACGAAAATTAATCCATAAAAACTAAAACGAAAACTAAAACTAATATTGACACACAATAAAAACTAAAACTAAAACTGAAAATGAGGACTAACAATCATAACTAAAACTAAAACTAAAATTGAGGCATTATTAAAACAACACTACATATGAGAGGCTAAATATTCATGCATATCATTAGGCCACTTTACATTTTGCAAGCTACTGTCATATTCTGTTAGCCTACATCAACATCAATGTAGCCAGATATTTATATATATATTGGCTGTTAAGAACTAATCAAAGTTGCTTAGAGCTAGGTCATGTTCCACTAAGTATAATAACCAAGAGCACAAAATGATGATGATGATGATCTCGATGAGTATTTTTTTAAATTGGTGTATGAGTGGCTTTATAATTATATTGATAAAAATATAAGTATTTTTCTTCCAAATCAGTTTGGTTTCCATTCCAGTCTATCCGCCTCAATGGCACTCAGTGGATCTACAAGATAAAATCTCCCAATCCATTGATGATCATCAGTACTCTCTCTGGAATTTGAATCTGTCTGGACTTAGCCAAGTGATATGATGAATCACTTGTCAATCTTAGTGAAAAAAGCTGGAACATTATGGGATACATGGATTTCCGCTACCTTGGTTCAGAAGCTACATTGATTACAGACAACAACAGGTGTTAAAAAGTAATGGAACACTTTCCAAAATTAAACTTACTCATTGCAGAGTTCCACAGGGTTCAACTCTTGGACCTTAATAGTTTGTTACATAAACAACGTCCCAAATTCATCTATATTGCTCCATTTCATGCTATTTGTGTACGATACAGATGTTTTCTCATCTCATAAATAACTCAATATTCTGATATTCTGAATCCATTAACTAACTACTATGTTGAATGCCGACTGGTTTCGATTAAACAGATTATCCTTAAATATTAGCAAGACCAACTTCATTCGGTTTTGTTCACATAGGAAACCAGTCCCTGATACAAATATAAATATTTGCATATTATTCATTAAGCAGCATATTGTTCAATTGAACTCATGTAAATTTCTTGGTGTTTATATCGATAGTCTTGTAACTTGGAACGACCATATATTTCCTAAGAGCTATTCGTTCAATAGTTATGTCAATTTGCCAGCTCACTGCTTAGAGTCAATATGTGACCCTAATTATTAAGCGATAGTTCTGTTCTTTTTGGGTATGCCTTCTGTATCCCCAACAATTGTATTTTTTCATGTAATATGAATCATCCTTGAATTGGGATCATTTAAAATGAAATGATGATAATGATGATGACGATGATGATGATGATAGTTGTGATAATAAGCTTGTAACAAATAACCTTGGCTATAAAATGACAACAATGATGGCACTGAATGTTTATGATTCATATGCCTGACACAGAATCAATCGGAACAGTTGTGAATGTCGCAAAATAAAACAGACCTGTTTATTGTTGATCCATTCTAAACAGTTCTGAATGTGTCGAAGCGAAAGCATGGTTTGTTCGTATGTGTCATCTGATATGTTCTCAGTTGACCGGGTGATGATAGCCATTGGTGGAGCCAAGCCCTTCCCTGATACCATCGCCAGGAATTCCTTCTGCAGTGTCACACTAAGTGCAGCAGCCCTCTGGTGATGACCATATGCCCTAAACACATGACCAACCAGAACGTCATTAATTTCAACTTGCCTCTCTCCTATTACTGATTTCATATAAATTTAAAACTTCTAATAAAAGCCAGCAAGCAAAGATAAGCTTAAAATGTGTTATGAAAAATTGTAATTGTGATTGTATTTAGAAATTTATTTAGTGCCACTACAAGAGAAATACCCTAAACAGCATTAAGACAGATATTTATAATGGAAAGCAGCAGAATTTACAGCAATTGGTGGAGCCAAAGCAATAAGAAATTGAATAATTCAAATATGATGCTACAAAAGAAATGACAAATATGGAAACTAGTAATAATCATCAGCAAGGGTTGCACAGTAACAGGTTAGAACAACCCACATGCAGCAACGTAACATATAATGTGCTAATGGAATGCTGCTAATAGCAATGGAAGAATCTTCGTAGTGAATCTAACCGTTTTTGAATGTGTGGTGCTGTGTGGAACCCAGCATTGGCCAATGCCTGGCCATCTGACATGATGTTGCGAATGGTGTTCTGTTCCATCGAAAGCAAATGACCCATGGAATCACAGAAGTACTTGGCTTCAGAGGCAGACATGGCATCGAACTTCTGGCCATCCTGTGTTAAAACAAATGCCACATAATGCTCATCAATTCTCCAACAGGAAGACAAAACGTATCACACAATGCATGGCAACTGTTCAACTAACACTTGACCCATTCAAAAATAGTCCTCAGAGATGTGGTAGTTCTGAAGCTGAAAGATACTTCAGCAAAAGCATACCCAAAAGCCACAGAGAACCCAACAAACTTCCCTAACGAACTGAACAGATTTTTCACTTTAATGATGATCTGCATTGGTTTCCCCGTCACTTTTAGTACACTCTCATCGTTAAAGTGTTTAAAAAATCAATTTCTCATGGCACACCATGACTGAAACTCTACACACAAAGAAAAACACATCAGCGACCAATCACAATGTCACCATTACCTTCAAGTCAGGTAACATATTAGCATCATTATCATAAACACATAATCAATTTATAGTCAAAACAATGTGCTTAAATAATAAACTTTTGTTTTGTTGTTTCTCAGGAAAATCACCAGTTCAACAATAACAATCCCTCAACCAGACATTTTTCTCATTGATGAATTACTGATTACTTTATATTTGGCATTCCTATGCATCTGGAGTACCCTTTACATGATTATTGACAGAGCATAACCAGCAACACTATTTAATTCCTAAAACTGTATGATTTATTAATTGCAATTACCATAGTGCTATAAAAGTCATTAAAAGTCATGAAGCTACTTCTAACTCATCAATAGGTTGCTGCAGCAAGAGACTTGTGACATTAATCAGACACAAGCGGTGAGTGTACACATCGCTACTTACCTCCAGCAGCCTCTTCTCGATGTTATCGAGGTGACTACTACATGTCTGTAGCTCTCGTAGCAGTTTGTCTGAGGTGCGATTGAGTTTCTCTAATCTGAAACATGCAACAAAAACAAAATCTAAAGAATATAAACAACAAACCATAAATAATAAAATAAAATAGATACAACATAATGCAACATTCTGAATGCCAGGTCAGTTATTGTAAGGTTTCATGAGAGGAAGAAACTTCTCTTTTCCCTTCATTACGGAGCTAGTTTGAAAAATTGCAGGAAGTAGTTATGAGAGAAATAAAACTGCAGTTACCAGTTTTCAACCCCATTTGTTTTGCAAGCATAGTAATGGACAAAATCTGTTCATTCCATTTCAAACCACAGAGGTAACAGACTAAATGAATAATGACTTAAGTAACAGTTTCACCGTCTATCTCAGCATACCTTGTTATTTCTGCTTGAATGGCCATGTCCTTCTCCTGTTGCGCTTGAGCAAACCGCGTCCACAGTCGATTGATTTGGTCCATGTGTAACTCGTTGTCTTTTGCAATGAAATTTGGAGTTCCTATTGACAACTCCTAAAAAGATTAAAAATTCAGTTGCACAGCCAATTTCTAACAAATCTGATAGCTATTATCTCAATATTCTCTAAGGACTGGTTAGTTCTGGATCATTCTATCCATTTATCCAACTGGATATTTAAGCAATTTGTTCTGGTCACTTCCCTTATTATTGAATCAAGCCCCTCTCACTGCTGATAGCAAGTGCAATTGTGGATATCTGAGCCTCTGATTTGCCAAATCATAAAGTGCCATGCAATATTACTGCATGCATTTGTGCAGCCTGTAACAAAAAGCAGGCAGCTGTGGGATAGCACTTGCTGCACTTGGCTGTTAGTGTTAGTTACAAGTACTTCTATGCTGAGACAGCAACTGTCAGCCATGCAAGGAATAACTGTTGGAACAGCAGAATTACTCCATGACTTGCAGTGGCTGTGTTCAAATCACATGAACTGTGGGATCATCATCACAGATAAGAAGCACTATGTAAATTTCTCTCAAACACTAAAGAATATACTTTTATACCCGACTGGCAAAAGACAGAAAGCAATCAGCTTGCTCATACAGACAGAAAGAGAGAGTAAGGAATTCTCTTTAGACTAACCTGTACATGTTCAAAGAGTGTGCCGAGTCTGAGTTTGGTGCGTGACTGGCATGGAACGTCTTCAGCTCTGAACCGGTTAAATTCAGAAAGAACAACCTACAGAAAAACACGCATGTTACCACAAAACAATCTGGTCCAACAACAATAATCTAAATAATAATGTTCCAGGTTGAATGTCTCAAATTACCTCTACAACAGGTAGCTTAAATTGGCACTCAAACCTTCCAGTATTGTGTTTCTCCTGGAGGGCTATACATAGTAGGCTGCAAGCTGCAAAGTCTTCACAGAATTTGTATTTGCCAAATTTATGTTTCAACAATGGCAGCCATGGTAATACAAGTAATACAGTGAGCAAAGAGATGGTAGCCTTCACATTGACATGACAGGAGAAAACATACAGATATGATGGGCTGTATCCAATGTACATGAACATACCAGGTGCATAATAATAAACAGCCACTGCATGATCCTGTAGAGATCAATCCACCTCAGAGGACTCAGGTCTTATAAACAACTACTAGATGTTTTGTTAATGTGTTGGCTGAAAGCTCACTCTCAGATATCTAAAGCTGTTGCTCAGCAGTGAACAAAATCAATCCAGTCCTATTCATACTAATCCAAGCTAATCTGACTTTAATATCATATAATATCTAAACAAGCACATGATATGATCCTCATCCTGTTACTCCATACCAACCTTCATCTCTGTCAGTGTAGATGGAAAATTACGATCAACCATGGAAGCGATTGAACTGATCAGCCAATGCCTCAGCTGAAGGGCCAGTTCATGATACTCCTCTCGTTTCAGAAGACGTTCCTACATTAGAAAAGAGCAACTGTTGTTTATAGAGTCCGTGTCTTACACTGTCTTTGTTTATCCACTCTGTCAGCATTTACTTCCATTCTTTTCTTAATCAATCAATCAAACAATCATTTTTATTGATCCAGTTCATCGTAACGAAAACAAGTGTTGAACATAAACCATTCAACCATGTAATGACATAAAGTAACACTTAATTACACACGTTAAATATGAAGTCCAGAACAAAAGGCACACCTAGAAGGGAGAAATTCCCACTGGATGAGATTACTTGAGTCAAGAAAACAGAAAAATATTTTACTTGAAGTCAATGTCTACTCCATTCTGTTGAGGTGAATTAAGAAATAAAGTAATCCTTCAATTTACGAGCTTAAAGACTGATCAATGAGAATCCGGTGAATGCTTACGTTTTCCCTCAATGACTGCTCCAAAGTGGGGACATTTGGAAAGCGGTCGTAAAGGGAAGACACGTACGTAATGATCGACTTTTCATCTGGCTCCGGAACATCAACATCTGAGGAAAGATAAAGAAATAAAGCAGATTAAAGTATTTCATAGTCTCAACATTCTTCATTCAAGCACAGCAGTCATTATTATTAGTCCAATATTTATATTTTTGCTAATTAAGAATTCACCACAAAAGTAACCAAGATGAACTACAATTACACCTGAGTATAATATTAACCAAACTGCTGCCACAAGTGATTTGGCAAAGCAGTCTCAATGGATATCATACCTTCAGGATCCAGGAGTGGAGTGACACCAAAGACTTGATCAGCAATGTCGAATGCAAGTCGAAGGTTCTCTCGAGGCGGCAGTTTTCTAACTCGACCAAAGTCAACAAGATCTGGCCTACATGGAAATACAGAAATCTCTGTACTCATGACATATCTTCACCAAGTACAACTTTATATATGATCATAACAGAGCCGGTCAGTAATGTAGGCACCTGGCATAGGTGCCATAAATATTTGGTTATCTACAAAAAAGTGTAAACTATAGGATACCCACTCCCATTGGATAAACTGTCAGAAAAAAGATCACAAAACTATCTGCTTTAGGGAATGATTTTCTAATAATTGTGTACACAAATATACATATACATACATATTATGCATGTATGTGTGTATGTATGTAAGTATGCATTTGTATGTATATTTGAAAGTATGCATATGTACTGTATGTATGCAGACACACACATCTTTATGTGTATATTTGTATGTTACGTATTGCATGCCTATCATGCGATGCTAATAAATCTCCACCTGTAGCAGATTATTATAAACGTTCCTATATAAAAAACGATATTTCGGGTTAAATCTGGATCACTGTCACTTGATATGAATTCCCTCAAGGTAAATGCACAACAGAAGTATTGATTCACGCATGCAGCCAAGCAATATATTACATTGGATCTTTCTTAGAAACGCAATGCTGCTGCTGCTGCAAGATGTGCAGAGAACAGAGGATGCCACAGGCACACATAAAAATACTGGTTGCAAACACTTTTTTCATGGTACACATGAAATGTGTACTATATTATAAGCTGAACCAGCAGCAAGCTAATAGTAAACACCATAGTCCACTTAGAACCAAGGCATCTGCTCTCCTCCCCTCTCTCTTTCTCTCCACACACGCACGCACGCACATCAATCAATCAATCAATCAATCAAGTTGTTTTATTGCAACCAAAACAAAACATTACAATTATGCCAGAGAATGTACATTAACAAAAATGCATTGGCGACAGAGGGAGGCCCAAAAGGGATGGAGATCCCGCTAAGGAGGGTCACCCAGATAGCAAAATTACAAACAAAAAATTCCAAGTTAGCCAAAAAACAGAAACTGAACCAGAAGGTGACTAGAGACAACAAGAGTTGAATTATCCAGAAACAAGTGATAACACGATCTTATCTATAAACTTAACTAAATCCTTAAATAAACGCGGTAATATGCACTTTAGTGATGGTATACAGCCGTTTAAATTGAGGAAAGAAGAAATGCACGTAACCTTTTTTTGAAAACCTGCAGAGTATTAGAGGAACGGATATCTATTGGCAAAGCATTCCACACTGCAGTGCCGTAAGATTTAATAGTAAACCGTCGAGTGTTTGAATGAGCTTTGACAGGACGATATGCTGCTAAATTCCTAGTGAAGTGCGTGTGAATGTCGGAGGCATGTGGGAGGAAATCCTTAAATGCAGGTGGGAGTAGGCCATGCTCAAGGCGAAAAAAGAATTCACCAATTTGAAGATCTTTTATCTGGTGTATTTTCAAGAGTTTGAGCTCGCTAAAGGATGGGCCAGTGTGCTCCCATTTTCGAATACCCGCAATTATACGAACAGCCCTCTTCTGTAACAGAACTAGTTTATGCAGCCTTGATTCATAAGTCGATGCCCAAATCAAGTTGCAGTAAATGAGGTAGGGGTAGATGAGGGTATAGTATAAGTTTATTCTAATTTCCTTTGGTAGTTTATATGCGATACGGGTTAGAATACCTACATTCTTTGCGATTTTGACTGCAATTTGATTAATATGCACCTTCCAGGTCATGTGCTGATCTATGTATACACCTAAAAACTTCGTTGACTCAACTTGAGTGATAGGAGTACCATTAATAAACAAAGATAAATCACCGCTGGGGTTAATTTTCCTGTGGGATTTAAATAAAATAAAGTTAGTTTTATCTAAATTAAGCGTGAGTTTATTTGCTTGGAACCAAGCAGCTATACTAGAAAGCTCAAGATTAACAGTTTGAATCAGCGTCTGCCAGGAACCATTGGAATAAAAAACGTTGGTATCGTCAGCAAATAATATGAAAAACAAAGTTGGGGAGACACTGGCCAAGTCGTTAATATAGAGCAGGAATAGGAGTGGCCCAAGATTGGAGCCTTGCGGAACTCCATATCTGATCAATCCCAGCTCAGAGAGGGTACCATTACAGAGGACTCTCTGTGCACGGTTCTCAAAGTAGCTGGCGAACCATTTAAGCTGTGTCCCCCTAATCCCATAGTTTTCTAGTTTTTTAGCAGGATATTATGATTGACCGTATCAAACGCTTTAGCGAGATCGAAAAACACCCCTACTGAGTATTCATTATTTTCGATGGCGTTAGAAATCATGTCCTGCATATTCAGCAAGGCCATGTAGGGGAGTGACCTGGTTGGAATCCATGCTGAGATTGGTAGATAATATTCGAGTTTTTTACAAAGCCATAAAGGCGGTTGTACATGAGCTTTTCATAAAACTTAGAAAAGTAAGGGAGGACAGAAATAGGTCTATAATTGGTTACATTATCCTTTTCGCCTTTTTAAGTATTGGCACTACTTTAGCTATTTTTATGGCTTGTGGAACAATTCCAGTAGTAAAAGAACAATTTATTATTTCCGCCAGGGGTTTAGCAACCAGGTGGAGATTGGGTGACGCTATGCACGGGTCGATGTCATCAATCCCTTTGCTATGTGTCAAACGTATATTACGACTAATATCCATTATTTCCTCTGGGGATACCGACAAGAGGCCCATAGAATTCTGCAGAGGGGCTTGTAGATAGCTGGAGTATGGAAGAGGTGGATCTGATATTTTTTCTGCCAGCGATTGAGCAATGTTAGTGAAGTAACTATTAAAGCCATTTGCCATTTCTTGCGCATCCTTCACGTTCTTCCCATTAATATTTAGTGACTCAATTTGCGCCTCTCTATTCTCCAATTGCATTATTGAGCGAATGAGCTTCCAAGTTCTTCTTAGATCATCTTTATATTTGCAGAACTCGGCTGCATAATAACTTTTCTCAGCTTTGATTCTAATAGTCTTAAATTTATTCCTGTATTCAGTAAACTTATTTTTATTAACAATATTGGGATTTTTTAGGTATTTTAAGTGCAAGGAAGCTTTCTTTTTGCTGGACTTAAGAAGCCCCGCAGTCATCCAAGGTTGTTTAAACTTGGGGACGTTACTGTTACATGTTTTCGAAGCTAACGGGAACGCCTTATAATATGCATTTTTATATATATTCAAGAACACTTCATACGCCCCATTAGCGTCTCCTTTTTGGCTGGTCGTCATGACAGGGTCCCAATCACTATCAGCGAGTAGAGTTTTAAATTGCTCTAATCTTTCCTCATTGACCACGCGATGGTCATAAGAATTCAGGGTCCTTTTCTTGCTATTATTAAAGGCGAAACATGCAAGTACCGGTAGGTGGTCAGATAAGTCAGATATAATAATGGTCGATTCGATCAACTTAGGCCATGCATTAGTGAATATATTATCTATTAACGTAGATGAGTCCGGAGTGATACGAGTAGGTCTCGTGATGGCTGGAATAAGCTGATGGGATGTCAAGCAGTTGTAAAATATGTTAGTTTCTTTATGTTCATTCATTTTCAATAGGTCAACATTAAAATCCCCCAGAAGCATCATATTTTGGGTTCCCCTAGTTATGCTGGAGAGTAAATCGTCTATCTCAATGTTGAACTCAGTTAAGTTCTGCCCCGGAGGTCTGTATAAAACTCCCACCACACACGTAGTGTTAGATAAGCAAGTTTTAACGAATAATCCCTCATAGGTTTTATGCAATCTCTTTACATCATATAGTTGATATTTAATTGAATCCCTGATGAACATTCCTACCCCTCCTCCTCGGCGCTCTCCTCTTGACTTATGTAAAAATGTAAAGCCAGGTATATTAATAGTATCCTCCAATCCCGGTTCCAACCAAGTCTCCGAGAGAGCTAGAATAGTGACAGGTAATAAACTAAGAATATCACGGATCTCACCTAATTTATGTATCATACTTCTACAATTTATGTGCATCATCGAAAAATTTGACTCAATGAGTTCGAATTTATTCTTCCAGGAGTTCAATGTGGAATAAGGGCTGTTCCAAGCAATATTAGAAAAGTAGTTTAGATCAGGGTCGGTATCTGTATTATTAAGTAGGATACGGTTGCCGGATTCCTCCGGGAATACTTCAATTTCAAGATTAACATCATTCAATCCTATCGCAGCAGTTTCATCATTCAATCCTATCGCAGCAGTTTCATCAGTCCTGACAGAATCATTCTGTATAAATTCTTCAACATTCTCGACAAAGGGAAATACTTCCCTAATACAATTTGTGCAAAACCAATTAACTATGTCGTAGGGTCCATCCTCACTTTGATTGTAACACTCAGAGTGGTACACTCCACAGCATATAGAACAGGTGATTACATCAGTTGTTTCCTCAATTATGTGCATGCATATACCGCAGAAAGGTTTGTCGCCACTAGACATGTCAGGAAGGCGAAGGCACAAGGATGGTGCACAACCAGTTCTCATTAACATATCATACAGTAAATAAAACGAAAAGGGTCTACACTCAAAACTAAGTAGAAATAGACCAATAATAAAATTCACAAGGAATTGCACCAGCATATTTAAATCAACACCAAACAAATAAATGCTCAATTAGCAAGTTAGAGAGTCAAATGATGTCGAAACATAATGTGCAAACAGATTTAGAAAGAAGTGAAATAATAAGGAACTCAACAATCTGAAAGCAAATAGCATCAGATAAAGCAATGCTCAACTCGCATGTTAAGTAAAGAGTCGAATAAATTCAAAACATAAAGCATCATAAGGAGTGAAATAATAAAGAAAAATAACTCAACAATCGGCGAAGTCCAAAGTCCAGGTAGAACTGTGTCCCCCGCAGAGATCAGGACGAAACACCAAAGCGTAATCGAAGAAACCTTGGTCGAAGTCTGATGGCGTGCGAAGATCCTTTAGTATCCCCGTGGAGGGGCATCGGAGGAGCAGTCGACGAAGGAGGGAGGATTGAAAGCAGAGCTTCTCCAGGATCGATCAAGTACTGGGAAGGAGAGTGGGTAGTTCTGGAACTGCCGTCCAAGTGTCCATGAGTCAATGAGTCCATGTAAGACGAGTAGCATTCGATCCCGATCGCGCAAAAGGCGCTAATGAGATTTAACAAGTGTCGTGGATTCGGAGACTGCACACTCGTCCACGTTCTTCAGTGAGGACATTCTGATCGCCTTCCCACCCTGTGCCTCAGGCAGCCTCACATAGATTTTTCCTCCAGAGGTCCAAGCGGATGTTGCTTTTTTCTGGCTGACTAGTCTTCTGGCTCCGGCGTATATTTGAGCGTTGAGCTTTGAGAGGTGCTCATTGATGTATATAGCCGAATCTGCGCTGCCCGAGGGTGACTTTTTCAGCGTTAGGCGTGACATGTAGACCATGTTTCTCACCCGTAGACTGATGAATTTGACGATGATCGGACGATGTTTGTCTTTACCTCTGCGTGGCATTCTGAACGCTGATGAGATGTCTGCTTCAGTAACAGATAAGCCGAGGCGAGAATTGCACAGAGAGACGACCGCTGAGGTAGCTTCATGATTGGCTCGATGGGTAGAAAGACCACTTCCGGAGTTCTCCAGTCCAGTTTGTACGTCTGATTCTTCGAGTCCGTGTATGAGCAGATTGTTTTGCCTCAATTCCACCTCAGCCTGATCCAGTCGAACCTTCAAGGATTCGTTCTCCTCTTCCAAGGTGTTCAGCCTCTGAACCTGTGACTCACAATGCTTAGTAATTAAGTCATACGAGGATCTTTCGACTAGTGACTCCAGTTTTGTAGAGAAGGCGTCGACGAAACGATTAAAGATGTCTTCTATGACTGGCGTGAGGCAGACTATGAGTCGCTCAATGACACGTTCGTCTTTAAGTTGTTCGAGCAAATCGTCCACTTTTGCGCTTTTTCTCGCCATTATACAGTACTCACTGTTTCTAACTTTTAAACGTGCAATAAGGTAAATATCCAAGTAGTGAAGCAGTTCTGCGACGTTAATTAGGCGAGACTCGAGGGTATACTATGAGACGGCGTACACGGCAACATTCTACGGCGTACACTCAATTCAGTTGTACGTATGTCACACGTAGGTCGATTTACTTTCGCATTTTTTCGCCAGAGAATTCGCTTTAACAAAACTTCAAACGTTCAAATTCATTCTTGAAGTGAATATGCAACGATTTGCAGAGTTTATTCGACGAAATTAACTGAGAGGACCCGAAAATATAACATTAAACGAGACCGGCTGCGCACCTTGCACTTCAACCGTCAACCATCCCTGCTAATACATATGCACGCGCATGTGTGTGTTTGTGTGCATGCGTGTGTAAAGGCACAACAGAAGTATTTATTAATGCATGGAGCTAAGCACATGTATAGCACCTTTTTTCAACTCCGTGCTGCTGCTGCTGTACGATATGTGCAGATATAAGAGATATACCTGTGCAATATGTGCTGTGTGTGGTTAAATTCTCAGTGCCAAATAGACGCATAAATCCCACCGATCAGAGTCATTAGATCTTTTGGCTGAAGCACAGATGAAACCAACGCAACAAATGTGCATCTCTGACTCAGATGTGTTTTATGACATGATAACACCAGCGCATGTACCAGGTACACCTTCTTTCTAACACCTTGTCCCAGTGCAGCTGGATCAGGCAGTTGTTCAACAGATAAACAATGTGGGTTTTCAGCAGCTTTATAGTCAGTGACCCTTCAAAAGATACTTGCTGTTCGCCCAACTCCTGTCGTCAGTGCCATGAAACTCTACATCCTTACATTGCAAACCGTATTGGTCACTTTCTATGATACAACAGGAACCAATTTCGAAATACATGCATTTAATTATAACATGAATTCTGATAAAATGTGGTTGGCAACATGGACCTCAAACAAAATTGAAGAGGACCTCATTCATTTGTAAAATAAACATGAATTTCGATTGGAGTCACTGTAGATCTATGTCACTGTTAAAATCTCTCAGGTTATTGATAATAATGAATTCTCAATAGGAATTTTCTTTGATCTAGCTCAAGCTTTAGATGCTGTTGACCATCCCTACCTATTGAAAAAAACTTGAAAGCTATGGCATATCACATATATTCCGACTTGCTGGTTCAAGTGAAAGTTGTCTCGATTACAGACAGTTACAAGTCATATTATCAGAAGTAAAACCAATTCAGTGTTGCGTTCAACAAGGATCTTATTTGTCTGCTGTTGTTCTACGTTCTGTCAATGATCTTCCTAATTCATCTCATTACCTTCATTTTATTCTCTTTACAGGTGTCTTTTATTAAATAAATCTTTTTACACATCATTCACTCGTCAATTAAGAAGTCGCAACTGCTTTTGGCTGGTTCTAATTTGTCTCAAACTAGTTATATTCTGTTTCATTCTCATAGAAAGCCACTTCCACATCAAAATAATAATAGTATCTACTGAAAGTACACCAACTTTGCAACCCAAGTCATTAAATTTCTTGGTGTCAATATCGATGACCACTGACAACTCACATCCCACACAAGTCAACTAAAATTTTTGTCATCTGCCTGCATGGTTGGGTTAATGCCGTATTATTAACAACCTATTGTTCTTGCCGGGACAGTGGCAATAACCGGTTATTGCCAGTTGTTGCCGGCCGGTTGTTGCCAGTTGTTGCCCAGTTTTCTCCAAAGTAAGGACAAGGCAAATGAAAATCATATTTCACTGCACAGGCTGCATAGCTATAATAAATGTTTCATGTCGCAGGAAATTAAAACTACTGTAGTAAATCTATATTACCCTTAGTATAAATGCAGTTAAAGTCAACTATATGAGATCAAGATAAAAAATTCTGACCTACAGTTCATCTTCACCTTGTCACCTTGTGCTGTCGATTCGCTGAATCCTAGCGACTGCCATAGTCAGCCTTCTCCATGTGTTCCGATCTCTCGTCGCCTCTCTCAGTTCCGGAAGATTCATCCTCATTGTCTCGTGTATCTCCTCCATCCATCTCTTTTCTTGGTCGTCCTCTTCCTCGTCTTCCCTCCCCACACGCCAGCATCATCTCCTTTTCCATGCCGTCCGCACGCATCACATGGCCAAAGTACATCATTTTCTGTCTCGCCGCTCTTTGCCTCAGTGTCATTTGTCCTCTTAGGTGTCCTATCTCTTCCAGTATATGTTCATTTGTTATCTTCTCAGTCCAGGAGACCCTCAGCATTCTCCTCCAAATCCACATTTCACATGCATCGTACCATGTACTGAAAAAGGTGACCGATGTACTACTTTCAGTATCTTGGTGGTAGCGGTACTATGTGGCTGAGTATCGGTAGGCGTGAGTTGAATCGCTCAGAGACATTTAACGACGAGACACTTTTGACGAAATTCTTATAGGCATACGAGAAATATATATACACGGCGTATTTACAGAACAGTCGTTGTTGGAGTCAGGTTGTCGTCTTTAGAGGTCCGCACTCGCATCCCTCCGATCCTGCTCCCTTGGCCCTCTCGTTGACCCTCTTCTCTCTCTCTTCGCTCCCTCGAGAATCCTTCTCTTCCGAATCCGCCCGCCGAAAATAATATCTGATTCTCCTCTCTTCCGCTTTTCCCTGTCTTTTCTATCGCCCCCGCCTGTCAATCAACTCTTTCGCCCCCCAACCGCGCCCTGCAATTCGTTCCCTCTTGCCTTGCTCTGCTATCTGCCTTCTCTCTCCTTCACCCTTGCACCGATGCATGTGAACTACTCCAAAATAAACTGCCATTTGCACTGCAGTAGTAATATTCAGGTCAACAGGGTCATTGCCTTTTCTATATACTTACCTGGTAGTATATAATATATTAGTAGTGTATAGAAGCCAATGGTTTGGCAAAATTTCTAATTCATAATTACACAATTCGATATTGACTGTACTTAATATGTAACACTTGTAAATGTCTTTTGTTAGGAAGAAATTATATAGTTACTTAAATCAGGTGATTTTTATTTGGAAAACCTTGATTGATTTAAAGCATGATATATTTAAATCAATCAACTCTGTAAAGTAGCAAGCCAGAAGAAATAAAAATGAACCTAAATGTGAAGATTCCATATTTTATTACCACAATAATAAATAGTTTCTATTTTTGCCAATAGATTTTTGCCAAGAGGTTGTTGCCATTATTGCCAAGAGGTTGTTGCCGGGACGGTTATTGCCATGGCAATAACCGGTTATAACCGGCACAGTGGCAACAACTTGCCAACCCTGTCTGCCTGTGCAAAAGATAAACTGTATGTGAAGTTCGACTGCTTTCACCAATCAGTGACAACTCCCTGTACCACATGCAGACACAACAACACAGTTCTGGTAAAGGTAACAACCTAACTACTACTCACTCATCTTCATAGCAACTCCTGAAAATGAGGTTCCAAGTTTGAAAGAACTTTTGGCTGAAGTACAGGCGCAACTGCAGCAATCTAATATTCGTACAACTTTTCATATTCCCAATTTACTGTCCTGTCATTGATGGAAAGTGTAGTTGGCTCAGTTGGCCCCATATTCCCACCAACACACTAATATAGTAGAGCACCTGCTACAGGGCTTCACTGTTTTGTGTTACCACCAAGCCACCAGATACATTACGATAAAGTTAACCAAGTTTTTAAGACTGTTACCTTTGCCTGTGAAGAATGGCAAGAAAAGCCTTGCCATCTCGCCATGACTTGGAGAAGTCGTTAACTGTGACACCTGGATAGCCTTCGACCATTCGTTGACACCACAGCAACAGCGCATCTTGGACCGAACTGTTGTTTGTTTGTCCAGTAACCACAACATCACCAACCTACACAAACAACAAAACAATTGAATTCTGCACAATGAGCCACCCCAACTGCTCTCAAAAGTTATGTTCATAGACCTTTAGGCCTTCAGAACTCTTTTAGAACACCTAAACCTTCTAGCATCAAAGAATTGCATATACGCATTGTAGCCACTGCAATTGTTGACAGTAGAATGAAGAGATGGTTGGATGGAAACAAAATCAAGGCCACCTGCACTCATCTTACGATTCGACGTCGTGCACTTCTTAGGAAAGAGCCATGGATACAAATGCCAAATATACCACAGATATCATGAACCAACAATCAGCATGTAACAGTTGCATGTATGTATGCACGTATGTATGTATGCATGTATGGGTATGTATGTATGTAAGAATCTACTTGATATATAGCATGTTTTAAGTACCTTTCAAAGGAACTGAATTATGTCACATAAGTCTTTACACTACAGTCTTTAAGTAAACAAATCAGTATAGTAATATTTGAAACAGACAAATCATGTTTCAAAGATAAACAAAACTTTCTGGTTCTATAGCACTTTGGTAAACAGACCCAAAGTTACAATTCAGAGAAATACATGGTCATGCAGAAGTATTAATGGGCTCTATGTCAAGGGCTGAAAGATAATGCAATATTTCAGTATTCACAATAACCTTTTATCAATTGGAAAACTCAGCAAAAAATTAGTGCGATGGGTTTATGGTATGAGATCCAGATGGAAGGGAAAGGAATGAGCACTGACTCTTATATGCTAAATCATGTAAATGATAATAATAATAATATTTATTCTTTAATGAAGCGCCTGACAAACGCACTGTACATGTTGTGACGATGCCACACGATGCCTGCTTAAGACATTCGTCTTCCAATCAATGCCAAAAATAAGAACGTCAAATACGTCGACAATACTTATCTTATATAATCGGCGCCGAGACGAGAGATACAGTGCAAGAGAAACTGGATGGAATAAGAAATTGGGCAGCACAGTATAATCTGAGACTAAACATCAGCAAATCACGAGAGGTGCTCATACCCCGTGGAGGCCAATGGAGGGTCCCACCACCACCGCCTCTTGACATGGAAAGGGTTGCCTCCATGGTAATAATCGGCATCACAATACGGGATGATCTCCAGGCAACCACCCATGTTGACAGAGTCCTTGCTGCCTGTTGGGATCACTCCACGTCGTCCATGTGCTTAGAGTGCTAAGAGTGCAAGGGTTACCATTAATAGCACTTCAAGAGGTCGCGGGGCGACAACCATCACTCACCTCTTGAACACCGCACCAGCCTGGTGGGGCTTTGCCAGAGCAGAAGATCGTCACAGGATCGAGCATTTCCAGAGAAAATGCAGTCGGATACTTATCTTCAACTACCAAGAAATCAAGTGATTGGAGAGGTGGAGAGAAGACTTCAGAAGGCAGTGATTTGGAATGAGAGTCATGTGCTCCTACGCTTATTTCTGGTGGAAGTGCAAAGGCCACGTGATTTTAAGCTTCCAGTCAAAGACGATAAGAACTATTACCACGAATTCTATACAGAAAATAGTATAAACAACCCTTTCTAATAAGAACAATGATAATAACTAACTCATAAATGTTATCTTAATTAATTGTACTTATCACTCAACTTGTACCTGGATGCGGCTTGACATCTAGATTGGTCAATATGCGAAGATATATATATATATATATATATATATATATATATATATATTATATATAAAATATATATATATTGGTCAATAAGCGAAGATATATATATATATATATATATTAGTCGTGGCACTGGGCCTGGAGCGGCCCTGAGTAGTTTCTTGAATAAGGCGCTATATAAATGCTCTGAATGAATGAATGAATGAATATATATAATTATATATATATAATAAATTGAAAAATGTCATTTTACAAATCATAGAATTTGCTAGATAACTAACTTTGTAACTAATCACAATTTAAATGTCATAAATAATAAATATATCTAGAGTCAATTTCTTCCAGTCCTGAGTAATGTTTGAAACCATCAGTTAAACCAACACAATAACACATAGTAGTGATGTTGAAACAGCATTGGGACATGAAAATGGTGGTTAAACTGAATACAACAGAAACTGGTAACCCTACATAGAACTCCCTGTGAAACTGATAACTGGATAGCCTGTAGACACTCAAAGCAGAAGAATTAAGAACTTTATGGCTGGATAAGATATTATGAATATCAATGCGTTCAATTCATAAGAAGCTCTTTTGTTAATTGAGCAAACATGAGAAAACATCAAGTGCCTGGCATATCAGCCACCAAAACAAAACCCACATCATTATTCACCAATACAGTACTTCCATTAAGAATTTCATTAGGCCATACCTCAGCGTTTCCACAAACATTCCACCAAAAATGCAACGTATGAAAGAATGAAAGCAATGGTGAGAGAGACAGCACAGAAAGAGATAAAACGTATTTACGGTTATGCCAGGGTACACCTCCCACATTACTCAACAACATCAATAAATAGCACATGCACAGTCCGCCAGCAAATGGCACTTGGAAAAATAGTCCTGGGACAGCAATACTGACACAAGTCACAAATACAGCTGCACCAGCAATGAACAAAAAGAAATGCTTAGAGGAAATTTACAGAGTGCCAGACACAGAGGACAGACGCATGGACAGAGAGACAATATAGCCAGACGTTATTAAGACATACCGACAACTACTTGGCTGTCATTTTGGCTTTTGCAAGCATATAATATTACGTTGAGAAATACATAATATTTTACATGTAAAAGATGAGAGGAAGGAATACACAGAGGAGCTTTTAGATTTAGTTTATTATAGTGGCTCCCTACACACCACAGAGACACTACTTACTTATTTATGACTAAATACCTTGAGGAATCAAAAACTCTAAAGCATCGCAGGTTGTGCCAGTGTGTTAACGGTCAATGTGTTAACGGCAACATGACTCAACACAGGAAACTGGTTTCTGATTCACTGTATACCATAAACTCTGCAAATAAACTTGACCTGAAATTCTATAGGATAATTAGGTTAATAGGATTTCTGCCTACAAAAAGTTTGGAAAAAATCAGCCCCCCTGACACCTGTATACTTTGCACCTTTCTTGTTTAGTTAGTTCAAAACTTCGTGGTTTAAGCGTTAAGTTTTCAAAGAGTACAAAATCTTTGGGTAAAGTTTTAGAAGCTGCCTGATTTCAAAACCTTGCACTGAATGAACAGAAACATAAGGACAATCAAAACTGGATAAAATGTAAACAGTGCGAAGAACCCCTCGAAAGATGAAAAGTCTTAAGAGAATGGGCAGAAACAGTAGTGCCCCTAGATAACATCACTGCGTGAGTTATAGCAGGAAGGTCATTGCACAGCAAAGGGTCAACAGACACCTGGCACCTGGTGCTCCCATTGACACCTGACACATGTATACTCCAAAACTCTGCTAACTTTTTCAGGATACTGTGCTGTGGCAGTCCGAGACTGCCACAGCATCCAATAACTGTGCTATAGCATAACATTTTCCTAAAACATCTTTCTGATCATTACTTTATAGTTGCACTATTACTCAGCTGCACAAAACAGAACTGATTAACTTATTGTTTCAGTAACTTCCAATGATCTATTGTTTACACTGACTAAACTGGGATGGTAGATTTAAACCATCATCAAATTGCTTGTTAACCGTTTACTTTTTCAGCATTTGCATCATCATCTACTCATCCATAAATACACCCAATAATATCACAACTCAAGTCCATATGCATGTACCTAACTTCATCAGTAAGATTCATATACATCAAGAAACCGGAGTCTCACTAAGCAATGAATTGAGGTAATTCTTTTATATTACTATGGCTTTTGGCAAAGCATTGAAAGAACTAATTTCACAACAATTATTCCCTCAAAACCAGTCCTCAAACCACCCCTTTATCTTTTTCATCATTGGTTGCAGCTGTAATAATGTGGAGGATTCAAACTCAAAATGTGTCACTGCCAAATAAAGTGTATCTAAGGCATAAAAATATATAAGTCAATAGACTGACATATTTAAACAGCAAATAAACGATCTGATTACCGCATGAATTCCTGGTAAAGAACTGCCATCAGTGGCGCGTTTGGACGGACGATGCCTTATATGATTGCGCTTAATGACCTCTGGTCTTGTCGAAAGTCCATCTCTGCAGAGAAGTTGACCATCACAGCACTTGGTGTCACCACCGCAACTGAACCTCGAGCCAACGCTCTCTAGCGTTCGGACGCGAACCTGGCCCGGAACGACGCATGACGGTGATTGCTTGTAGGACTCATCAGCCTCGTTTCCTTCATTTGCGTTCCATCCACAGAACATCTTCAGCACAGATGGCGATATTGCTTCATGTAGTTTAACTTCTTCCACAGGTCAAGTTCACCAGGCATAAATGCTTCAGCACTAGTTAGCAGTAATAACTAAGCTATTGACTTCTGCATGTAAAATGTGTCCTTTAAAACAGCTCTTCTTGACAACGCACCTCAGAGCTGAAAACTACCGCTGTTTAACACTCCCTATTAGTCCTAACAAAGATAACACTCACGAGTTAACTTCCTACAGCAAACTGTTCAGCTGGATTTCTCACGTTTTCTCCAGATAATAGAGCTGAAAGACTCATTTTCAATGCAGAGTCAACCAGAGGCCATTCCCTTCCTTCCTGAAGACCACACGAAATGCTCTAAACCACAAGATTACACAACGAGAAAGATCGCAGACAAGTGGGACGGCCCGACCACACCGGTCACCTAGACAACACATCCACTTCAACACCGCTGCAGCAGCCTTCACACATCCAACGATTCGACTACTACAACCATCTGAGTGAAGCACAGGTGATGATGAATGCCTACGATAACAGCTCCCCATCAATGCCTGAAATATTCATATATCCAGTCAACATGGAAGAGCCCCTTGTAAAATACGTTCTGTGACAGATGAGATCAGACAGCTGTTCCTCGTTATACAGCCAACTTCAAAGTTCTCTGCGCAGCATAAGCTACTGAAACGTACAAACCTAGCACTTCACCATATAAATAGTATGCGGGCCTTGTATTTTGGCTCATATACTGCTGCCCTGCACTCAGGGAAGGCCTCAGCCTCCGTAAGCAATCCCAGCAGCCTATAACTACAGGAAACGAAAGCAGCGAGGAGGCATTTGCCACGAATTTGAGACTAAGCTGCAAATGAACGATAAGAAAATCTGAGAAGTCAGTTCGTGCATTTGAGACCAGAATCCCTGAACAATAACAATCGTTGCTGAGTGAAAGAACATTACGGTTCCAGGAAGCAAAGTCAAAAGTACATTCAGGAATAGTTAACCATGAAAGCATACCACTTGTAGTAAACAACAGAAAATGATTAGAGCTACTGGAAGAAGTAGTTTCTCATATCATACATGACAGTACCTGATATCACTTGTCAGACAGTGTATATAATGTCATAAATGAAAACTTGAAACATGGCTTCTGCACCCTTCTCCTAATAAATAAATCAGCTCAAGCTGTCAATACTGTAATACTGCTGCAGCATACCAAGAACACATTTTTAACAAAGAAGAAACAATCCATTACGTCAAGCAGAATTCTGTGAAGTTTGCGCTGTTGAGCATAAGGAAATATTAGATACCAGAAAAGTATTAACATGCTTTAATATGCAGTAACAGAATTAGTCAGCCAAATAATAAGTCAGTATAACATAAACCAGTCTGGCATCCACCCAAACACTTCCATCCAGACAGTCAATGAGTCAACCAGCCAAAGTCTTCCTTCAATTAGCCAATCAGTCAAATTTTGTCTGTCAATCAGCCATTCTAGTCATCAGCCAGCCAGAGTCTTTCAGGCAACCAGTCAATCACCTATAGCCGATCTTCCAGCCAGCCCTACCTACAACCAGCCAACTACGCCATAATGATAAAAAGTAGACAGAAGGGAGTTTTTTGAGCACCAGGTGAACCTGAATAAACAGCCAACTTTACAAAGGCAAGTTAATTCCAAGCAGCCAGACTAGCACCCAACACCACCACCACCATCTACCCACAGAGCCATTTGAAGGTTCAAAGACTTTCTCTTAGTTTGTTCCCGTGTCACTGTTTTTAAGTCTCTGACTCTGTATTCCATCCTAAACTTCTGCGCTCTTCAGTTGGTTGTTATGAAACCATCACTTGTGACTGTCCATCCTGTCCTACGTTCCTCCAATACTTGAACCCACTACAAAGAATGTCTGAGTCAGTACGCAACCTACGTCACACATAGCAACGATACGGCGCCATCTAGTAGACTAAAGAGCACCTTGAAACATCAGAGCAGTTAGAAATGTCCATTACGAAATAGTCCTTGCTAGTCATGTAATACTAGATGCTAAGTAGAGAACTTCTTCCATAGAAAGATGTATATATACATATTGGTAGAAGTTAAGAGAAATAGTAAAATGCATACAAAGACATTAACAACAGCAATTCAGAGGAGAGAGCTGTAAACCAAGTGCAAGCAATAACTAAGTTTTGTGATAGATCTTTACCAACATGCACAGACAAAAAGAAGAAGAAATGCCAGTATTCCAACAACATATTTCTGATCTGGACTCTAGGCAAGTTGCTGAGTAATACATAGCACTACGTAACAAGTTCCTGTCCCGTATGTTAATGCATCTCGAGTGTTAATCAAGTATTGTCGGGAGAAATGGCATAACCGCTTGTTAAGCATACGTACGAGTAAATGTGTTGCATCTCAAAGTGTCAACAATGCATATGGAATATCAGTGGCAAACTAAGTAATAGCTCATCACATAATTACCCTCTGTTTTTATTACATTGAGCATTATTGGTAAGCCCTATTGGTCAATTCTCAAAAGCTTCTGTTTGATTTATTCTTTGTGATAAACTTTTAAAAACATTTAGTTAATCCCTATCATGGAGCGAACAAATATATTATTACAGTGTTCATATTGGCCATTTTTCTATGACACTGAGCACTTATACATGACTAAGCTACAGAGCAACGTAATTTAATTACAATGTAATTTAATTACATCCACTAACACAGAGCACAAATCATGTGCTCTGACCAACATTATGTAGCAGCCACAGAAAACCTAATAATAGGCAGTTAGCCTAATGATCCATGATTAAACGGCATACACAGGTGATGTTTTTGACAAAAGCAGACACCTGGAGGTATAAACCATGTCACAGACCAAATGTATGAGCCATCTGATTACAAAGCACAGTCAGTTTGACCTACAGCCAAATTGTAATGTGGCGTTACAGTAATCAGACAAAACTATATATGGCAGTGCTCTCCTGCCAAACAATTTCTGTCTGCATAGATAATCCACACTAATTCTCTGAAGGTTCCCAACTACATGTTCAAACTATCGTATTTTATATCCACTATCTCAGAGATCCTGAGTGGCAGTGGGTTGGTAGCCCGCTCTCCACGCCGGCGGCCAGGGTTCGATTCCGGGTCGGTCGGTTTATCAGAGATTAATTTCTCGGATCTTTACTGCGGGTGACTCGGTCAGCGCAATATAAACGTGGAGTACAATACAATACAACACAACACAATACAACTGGGGCGCGGTGGTATAGGGGTATGTTCGGTGCCTTGCAGCTGGAGGGTTGCGGGTTCGGATCCACCTCAAAGCCGCCGCGTAGGGACCCCTGGGCAAGTCATTCACTGAGCAATTGCTCATGCGCTTCGGCGTGGAAAAACTCCGATTCAGCGTCATGCGCAGTAGTCGGGAGCGCCTCTGAATGGGCAATCTGGTAGGGGCGCTATACCAAGTGTTCAAATACAATACAATACAATACAATGTTAAAATTTCACATTACCTGTAAGGCGTGCGGCACAAAGTCAGTTTTCCACGATGCATACCTCCGAAACAAACATTGCCTTCGATTGGCTAATGCTGCCCTACCCACCAGTCGTCTATAAACTGTAAGAATGCATCTTTTCGAAAGAAAATGATACTGCAACACCTCAGAAATCTGTCCACTGCGACCCCATTCGAGATGGCAGTGCGTCCAAGCCGGTGAGTAGCCAGCCATCATTAAGACTGCGCTATAGCTGTGTCTGAGCGCCGCAAATATGCAGATGGAAATATCTGTCCAGGATATTGATTGTCATGGACGGTTGCTGTTGACAATGCACCGTCCAGTACCTGTCGCATTGCAATCCAATGTCAACACTGATGGAATAATATCAAAGTTCACAGCAGCAGCTGCTCCATCTGCCCTTTGAACTTCTACATATGTAAGTGTATTTGAGAATTGCATGAAATCACAGTCTCAGTTGGATTAAACATAGCACAGTTGTCCAAATATTCTCCACACACAAAATAAATCAAAACAAAGAGCAGAAACTAATTTTAAAAAAGAGAGTAATTTCCTAAAAGAGAGATTTGCTTATCAGACATCAAAGGACAGGACTGGCCATCCACCCTCATTGATTGAAGCTAAGCTGACTAGCCACCCACCCATCCTCATTGGCTGAGGATAATTGGCTAGTCATTAAGACATCACATCCATGGCTGCTTCTTGGGACTAATTTAAGAGACTGCTCTTCTTATTTATAACTGATATATGCATAGATACAGATAAACAGAAAGACATACACACATAAATGTATACATACAGACATGCGCATGTGATTAAATACATGTATACAGACAAACTCGTCTGTACTGCTGTACTTTGAGGATGAGCCGTCTTACCCCATTGAATATCTGCTATTGGGTACTCTGCAGCAGCTTAAGAAATTTGGATTGCTTAATCTTTTAAACTATACGTGACTCACTGGTTGAGTTGGCAGATGCTGTTCATAACCTTGGCATTGTTTTCCGTTCTACTATGTCTCTTATCGACTATGTAAATGTTTTTTGAAAATCATCATATATATATATATAGATTTGTGACATACACAGAATTAGGCACTATGCCTTATGTCTTCAAGGACCTCTCCGACATAAGCATTAGTCTATAGTAACCTTGATTACTATAACTCGCATCAGACGCTTCTTGTTGGAATAAAAAAGTCAAATATGCTCAAATTCCATAGGATTCAGAACTCCTTCACCCAAAACCATAACTAATACGCCAAAATATGAACACATAACTCCTGTGCTTAAATCTTTGCATTGGTTCCTGTATTGCAAAGGATTTGTTTTCAATTGGGGCTCATAGTTTATAAAACATTGTACTCTGTCCAACCACAGTGCTTAATATCTGTTGCTATTCCACAGACATATCATCATTCAACCACGGTGTCTGATTATCTTTCCCTGGTCATACATACATAACAGTACTGATCTGATTATGGCTTGGTTTCAGTGCACACTATAGGTTAATACCTGTTGTACTTGGCTGCCTGCTTTCACGTTTCACGTTTTGTTTGTTTTTGTGTATTCATGGTTAAAACTAGGGTTCAGAACTCTTTGGCTAGAGCCATAACTAATACATCCAAATATGAACATATAACCCCTCTGCTTAAATCTCTGCATTGGCTTCCTGTTCATGAAAGAATTCGTTTCAAACTGGGGCTCATAGTTTATAAAACTTTGAACTCTAGCCAACCACAATATTTAAAATCTGTTCTTATTCCTGTGACTTATCATTATTCAATGAGGTCATCTGATTGTCTTTGTCTTGTCATACCTAAATCAAGAACTGTTCTCGGTGAACGAGCTTTTTTTAGTTTGCTGGGCCTGCCTTTTGGAACTCTCTTCCTGTATCTGTGCGCTGTGCTCAGTGCTTGTGTCTGTTTATTCCAACTAAAAACTTATCATTCAAATTCAACCACGGTGTCTGAGGCTCTTTCTCTCTCATCTCTTACGGACTGATCTTCTGGATGTTGACCTGATTCACGGCACAATATAGGTTAATACCTGTTGTATCGGTTGATGCCTTGTGCATTGACGTTTCACGCAATAGAAGTTGCTAATTACATTACATTACAAAACTACCAAAGATGAGTGTACACCAGAGTGCGGTTATGCAACTGGTATAATAGAGAATATACTTACTAACTAACTTATTAGACATCAACGTGATACAAGTTATTACTACAATTACAGTAACACTCTTACACATAGTGATATCATCAATTTTACTTTTGCTAAATAATGGCAGCAGTTGGTAAAAATAATCTATATTCTTCTCCAAACAAATAATTAAGTCTACAATTCGCTAGATGGCATTGCTTCTCATGCATGAGGTAAACCGACAATGTTTAACTTATCATTCACCAGATGGCAACACAACCAGGCACCAGTGTTTACTCAATGTTCCCTAGGTGGCAGCACCAATTAATTGTCTGAAAGTCATATATTTAACTAATTGCTAGATAGCAGCAGTCCATACAAACAGGCCAAGACGTAAAAGAATAACTGTCACGTGTATTGAATACAATCTGACACCTTAATCATTCAACTTCACCTGTGTTTAAGATTCATTCTTCATCAATGTTCTCTTTATTGCCTCAAAACTACAGATACATAACTAACCATGCAGACAGAGGTTATTGGCAAACCGTCAGAAGCATTAGTCAGCAGAATGAGAAGCAGCAGCAGCAGGATCCCTTCCCTCAACAGCTTTTGCTAAACAAACATGGTGAAAATTGCACAAAGGTTCCAGTCGGTTCCATGTATCCACACGTGCATATATTCTCTCCAACTGTCACCAGCAAATCAGCATACTCATCAAAACAATGATCTGTTAGTTCAGTATCATCATCATCATCATCATCATCATCATCATCATCATCATCATCATCATCATCATCATCATCATCATCATCATCATCATCATCATCATCATCATCATCATCATCATCATCATCATCATCATCATCATCATCATCATCATCATCATCATCATCATCATCATCATCATCATCATCATCATCATCATCATCATCATCATCATCATCATCATCATCATCATTTCGTGACACCACCCATTTGGCAGTGATGGGTATGAGTACATGATCTCTGTTGTCCTTGATCATGTGTTAAGTCCATTTCTCCCCTTAGTGTTAGTCCAAGTGATAACTAACTGCAGGGTCTTAGTGGGGATAAGATACCTCCTTTCATACTCCCATTTTCAGTATACATTCACTTACATCTGCATCTATCTACCACCTGCCAATCATAATTGCCTTCACCTATTCATCCACACATAGATCCATAGATGCATTAATAGAGCAATCAATCATCTATACTCTTATCAGCCAAACCATCCATTCTATATTGTCATCCATTCATCCTTCTATCCTACTATCCAGTCCTCTATCCATCTATAATTTTGTCTATCTATCTGTCCAACCACAAACCGCTCCATACATCCATCCAGCCAACTATCGATCGAAAATGCGCAATAGACAGATGTTGTTGGACAAAGGAGGACAGTACATCAGTCTTTGCAGCTAACATGACATGATAGAATAAATTCACGTCACTGAGTTCAGCAGCTGATGCTATCAACAATATATGAGATGCCTAGTGTTCATGTTGGTTCAGAATTTATTACCATCCTCAAATACCCTCATGGAATTAATACTGAATCAGTGTACATCAACCTGGTGATCAAAAGTCAAACTAACTACTTACCTACAAAAATGTGACACTGGTTCTCAAAACTCAAAAAATAAATTATGGGATTTGCACTGGACAAATGCTGAAAGTTATAGAGGCTGAAGAAGATAAAAATGGCAGGTGAATTGATATTCAAATTCAAATGAATTGAAATTCAAATGAACCTGTTTCCTACCTAGTCATGTAAGCTTCTGCCAGCTGTATATACATGCATTTAGTATGTTGTGCATAAGCAATGTCCCAAAAAGCAATGTTGTGTAAACTTTGAATTGTGGGTCCCTTGCATAACTAACAGTGGTCTCAGAAAAAAGACAACATGTCATCCAGGCACGAGCAATCACAAAATGGTGTGGCTGCTGGTGTGGCCAAAAAGAGGTGCACTACAGGTGCAAAAATAACTAAATTGAGAATGGTTTCATAAATTATTCTATTCCACTATTCACAAAAAATATGAGAATGGAGAGATGGAATCCGATGATGAGCTTATAGACTCAGAAAGGTGCACTCCTACATGGCTACAGTTTTTGGGTTCCACCAAAGTTCCCATCTTTATTCTGAAGAGAAGTTGCCAGAAAAATGGCCAGAAAAGTTGAGCTTGATAACAGGAGTTCTGGTTTGGGCAAAGGAACCTGGAAATGACATCGGCAAGTATGTATATAATTATGTATTAAATGGCCTTCATCACATTAGTCACTTAACAATTTAACTATAACAATCACTGTGGCATAATTTTCACCAATTTTTGCATAGCGCTTAGAACATACATAGCGGTGACAGAGGGCATCCTTGTCTCACTCCTCTGCCCACCTTTCCTGGTTCCGAGAACTCTCCATCTATTCTTATTCACACCTTCTGCTCCATGTACAAGTTTCCTATCAATCTTCTGTCTCTCCAATTTATTCCCATTCGCCTCAATGCATGTAATAGCCTTCTCCAGTCAACTTTATCAAATGCTTTTTCATAATCCACAAAGCATATATATACATCCTGACCATTCTGTTAGCACTCTTACTGTTCCGATCGTGTCCCTAGTTCCCATGCCCTTTCTAAACCAATAATGATCATCTCCCAGCCCCTCAACTGCCTCTGTCTTTGCTTGCACTCTCTTTGCTAGTATTCTTATCATGACTTTTGACACATGGGTGAGGAGCTAATGGTTTGGTGATCCTCTCATGCTGTTGCATTTGGTTCTTTTTATTTGGTATTATGATGGATTGCAAGAAGTCCTCTTGCCATACTCCCATTGTATAAATATCTTGGCATATCCTTATCAGTTCTTTCATGGCTCCTTCCTCTTGACTTTTGAGCATCTCTGCTCTGGTATGTTATCTAATCCTTCTGCTTTGCTGCTTTTCAGTTCCTTTAAGGCTACTACTAGCCAACTTAAATCTGCAACAAAGTGCCTGATATTAGGCTAAACCCCATGACTACTACAGACATTTCAGGCTCAGTTTTTTATAAGGAAGCCGTTGAAATACAATATAAGTCTTATTACAAAACATTGCATCAGCACAAAAGGCATTGCTGGTGATATGCCAGTATTTCAACCAGTAACTGTTCAAACCCCTGGACAGCAGATCTGACATGTGCAACCATTTGTCACAAAGTCAGAAGTAATACAAGGTTATCTAGGCATTTCAATACCTTTCCCAACTTTAAAGCAGCTTCAGTAATGATCAACACTTAGAAGGTCAACAGCAATGCAGGTGACAATAAAAAGGTGAGAAATGACAGTTGATTTATAATCACCAGGACACATTAATAAGACTAATATAATAGATAGCAATCTTCCATTGAAGTGTTTGCAGAACAGAAGAGCAAAAGGAGAAACAGAAAAGTATAGCAAAATGCCAGCAGAAAACAGGCAACATGAAAAGCAATAGTAGGCCACAAGGCAAGCAGATAGAAAAGGCTGAAAAGACACAGAGAGATACATCAGACAGTTGCCAGTTAAAGTTGGCCAACAGACAACTTGAATGACTGTAGTAGCATTCAGTAGAAACATTTAGCTTACTATTGTTCAGATTCTATAGTAGTGCCATTTTATAAATAGATGTTTTATAATATATTCTGAGGATGTGTGAACTAGCATAGAATAATTAAAGACATAGGACCTAGACATGTATCAGTCTATTCAGTTAGCCTAATCAGTTTAATGAATTCAGTTTTTTTCCAATTGTACAGACAGTGACATACAGATGTACAGACCAATCTCTGTTTAGGTATTGGATAGCTGCATTGTTAAATAGATAACATTTGAGTACATTGGTGTAGCCTAATTTAGTTTTTGTACATTTAGTTCCTGCTGTACACTACTGATATATAGATGCATGGTTTTAGTAAATTATATATATATATATATATATATATATATATATATATATATATATCCATTTGTAACCCCAATCCTTAACAGTGAAGTGAATCTTTCCCCATCTCGTTGATGCTTATGAGCGGAGCATGTGCCATCTTCCATTTACTCTTGTGACACAAGACAAGACCATGCAAGGTCATACCTGTCAGGATTGGAATGTCAAGGCGCTAGACACAATATGGTCTAGATAAATCCATGTGGACAGTCCCAGGCAGGAAGTTTCAATTGCTTTATAGAGTTGAGCCCTAAGATCATAAAATGATCAAGTCTTAGGACATCATCAGGAACTCTGTTCATTGTTTGAGGGGTCAATGTCCTACCCATGAACTCTCATTCAAGAAATCCACCTCGACATCAAGCGACAGCAGACTGACCTGTCATAACTATGCATGATCCTATTCTCTGCATATTGCTCCACCCAAATCTTGGGAACCACAGTACTGTGTAAAAGTTACTTGTTGTATTATGTTCAATTGTTTAGTTGACTTTGCACTCTTGAGTTATAGAATTTGTAACATTGCATATGTTTATATGGATAATGTAGATTAATAATAACTTTTGAACAATCTCTTTCCTATTGTGTTATACTTTTCTTGAATTTCTTAGGTAGTAGAGATTTGATATTGCAATGACAGTTAAGCAAAATATAGCTTGCTTCTCATCAAAGATTACACAGAACAAAGCCAGAATGGATTTGTTAAATTGAGTTTATCTAGCATCACTTCTCCACTGTCATCTGCCAAACACAAGACCTCCACCTGTACAGCTAGAACCTCAGGAACTTCCTCATATCAAAGTATTCAAGAACTTTAGACAGGGAGCAGAGGAGGTCTTCTCTTTAGATTCTAATCCATCAATGTACAAAATGCCAAGCACAACAATTGTCCTGCAAATATCTTGGTGCATATTCCTAACTCAGCCCAGCGTCACATTCTAAAGACTGATGGGACAGACAGCAATTATCGTTGCATGTAAACAACATATCCAATGAAAATACAAAGCATCAATATCACAAAGTCAAATTGAAGATAACCTCAATATAGCCAGGCATACTATTGATCTGATCACTGCATCACATTTGCACCAGATGCTCTTTTATTGCATTCAGCATTTTTGCTTACTACATTAATACTATTGCATATGTTTGCTTTGCATAAAAAACTGAAATGACTCATTCACCAACTCTGATTCTCTACTGTAACTTCATAGTAAATATAAATAAACATAATAATGTCAAAGAAGAAACAGCCAGTCATATCCCTATATGAAATAAACTCTAGAACCAACAAGGACAAACTCAAACTTCCTGGTTAACCAAACTGTTAACCATAAGGAGTTTGAATAAAAACAGAGTACAAATAGCACAACCATACTTTTAAAACCGAAGCTGTAGCAGATATTTTAAACCTTTTACTACTTAAGACTTGACATCATGACCTTCTCATACTAAATCTTGTGTGCAAAAGTTTCAGCATTCCCATATACACCGACTACACATATGATGTGAGAGGCTGATGTGAGAGACGCATCAGAAAGGGGTGCATCTTTAAGAATGCAACGTTGACCTACCTGGAAATGCAAAATAAACGTCCAAATGAGACCGAGTGTGAGCTTTGGATTGCCATCAACAATTTCATCTGCACGTATATTCACCATCTTGATCTAACAGAACAAATAAAATAGATAAATGATTAAAAAATAAAATGGCATAAACTTCTATCAGATAAATAAATGTCATTTATCATTTTGAGTGGTTTTCAATAAAACTATATTAAATGAGGCTGTCATATTTCTTATAACCAGTGATGGTAATGAGACCAAAAGCCATCTGAGGAAGACTAATCTAAGGAAGACACAACAAATAACCCTAACATGTGGTATTTGACTTGATCTAGATGAGAGTGAAAGACAAGAACCCATGACAAAGAAAGATTTTCCCTCCATCTTGGTCTATGCATTGTCAGGGGCGGACATTATCCCCCCGGACATTATCCCCCGGACATTACCCCGGACATTATCCCCCCCGATTTTGCGTAGGACATTATCCCCCCGGACATTATCCCCCCTCTGTGTAAATATATGTATATGTACATATAATGTATTTATATATACATGTACATATGTTATCCTATATATATATAGATATATATGGATATATATATATGTATATATGTATATAACTTAAGACTTGTTAATGTCGCTCAGTTCATAAGCAGTACGAAACACTTTGACCGCCAGACCATTTATTAGCAGTACGCCACAGCCCTCTAGAACATTTTAATCCCGACAGCCCTATTGTAAATTTGACACGAGGCATTCCTGGCGTAAATTTGACACGCGTCAGCCCTGTCGAAAAGCGTCGACAAGCCAGGGCCAGACTCGAAATGTGAGCTATCATTACAAGAGGCAGCGTTGATTGGCAGCATATATTTGAAGTACGAGTTAACTCGTTCGTACCTGGCGTCTCGGCAATCCCATTCAAGTACGAGTTGACTCGTACCTGGCGGTCAATGTGAAGACTTGTTAGTGTCAGTCGGTGAATAAGTTATAAAGTGAAGACTAGTTAGTGTCATTTAGACGAATTTATGTCGTTCATTTCGGCAAGAATATTATACGATTATATCTTAGACTGGGGTGGATAATGTCCTACCCTGGGGGGATAATGTCCGGGGGATAATGTCCGGGGGATAATGTCCGGGGATAATGTCCGGGGGCATGTCCTACTATCGCATTGTCAGATGGTCCTTTGCAGTCCTTGGATTGGGTAACCTATTGTACAAAACTCCTGGCCTTGGTATCAGCCAAAATGCAATGTCCTTGTACTAGTACGCAGTAACTCCATTTCTTTCGTGACTTCTTGGTAGTGTGCCTGGCAATAGTGATGTAGCTTTTCCTAGGGAAAAATATTTTGGGAAAATTTTCGAGGAAATTTTCCAGAAATTTTCCGGAAATTTTCCGCAGAACCGGAAAAATACATTTAACTCATAATGTCAGATTTTCAGTATGAGACGACGCTAGAAAATTTAATTTCTTTGAAATTCCTTTTATTTACAGTATTTCTGTGAATGTGGGCAACGTTCACCTTAAAAAAATTAAAATAAACATTAAAGACTGTTCATTAGCAGTTCAGGCTAGAGCAGCCTAGTTCGATATGTTGCTAGCGTTATAAACTATCAATATATACTGTCTGGCAATTTGACATTTTGTCAGCTGCCCAGCTATTTAGTCAGCTTTGCCCTTAGTCCATACACCGCTCACTGAAAGCAACAGCTCATAGGCAAACAAACTAAAACACATTCTTTTGAGAGAGAAAATTTCATCATTAGGATGATATATGGGATCTCGGATATAGGATAATATGTGTAGTTTAGAATATTTGACTGTCTTGATCTTCTTAAAAGTATGAATGTATGTTTATTACCAAGTCTGTAGACCAAAATGCGGATAGCAATTGGTCAATAAAAGAATATTCTTATCTTCTCTTTTTTTACTACTTACCAAGAAAAGCATATTTGAAAATAGATTAGTGTCAGACTGCAATGGCAATGCCAATAACATTATATTTTAAGACATAAAATAATAGTAGGGCTCATAAGAATTAATCTGTTGCAGTATTAAAATTGTGTCTGTAGTACTACTGCATCAATTGCTGTTTTTGTCTCATATTTTCATAACTAAAAAATATTAAGGCTACTAAATCATAACAAATATTTTCTCTAAATTAACAGTGAAGTTTAATTCCAATTAATTCTTAAATGTATTGTCGTTGTTGAGACTTGTGAACACACTGAACAGTAAGCACTAACAGTGCCATCTATGGAATAAACATAAGGGTAATGGGTTAGAAACCGTTAGATAATCTATTTGGGGCCTATAATATGGGACATAATGACGAACTGTAGCTTAATCATCTTTAATGTTATTGATATGCTTGAGTTTTTGTACACCAAAGTGCGGTATGCATTATTTGTTTCAATAAAGAATATGTCTTCTTCTTCTTCTTCAGTTATAACTACATAAGACAGTATAGAGTGAATGATGTTTAAACATTATTATGCATTTAAATTGTTATTTAGTAATATTATATTGATGGAAAAATATTGGAAAATTTTCCTGAAAAAAACACTGGAAATTTTCCGAAATTTTCCGGAAAAATATGAAATTTTCCGGACAAATTTTCCGCCTCACAACACTACCTGGCAATGATTCTGCATAATAAATTAGACTAGGCTCATTTAGTATGCAGTTCAAGAATAAATGGCCGAAAAGAACTGTCTCCCTATACGTGAATACAACTTTTATGTGCTGCTAACATAAGGCCCAACAGCGAAGTCACCAACACACACGGACCTATCTTTAGCAGACACAGCTGATGTAACTCTGAACTGATTCTGTGCTTAACAGTCACAGATTGTATACAACTTCAGTCTCAGCATTCATCCAAATGGAAAAGATTAGAAGTGATATAATATTATGTAGAGTACATGAGCTAATGAATGGCAGTCAGACAATGGATGTAGGGCCTCAGTGAGGGAAGTACATTTAGTCAAACTATTATTTAAAAGACCAAAATTTTACTCTAAAATGTGGAAGCATCCACAAAATTACTCAAAACTAAAACATTTACTGAGCAAACAATTAGGCCAAATTCAATGTAAAATAGCAGAACTGTTTAGGTCAGTGAAACCAAAAGCTTACCCCTTTACGTTGAAGGTAACTTAAAACTGTCTGTACATTTTGCATTCGATGACATCTCATTAGACCCCTCTCCCTTGGCTGAAAACATAAATGAAATCATGACAGCAAATGTCACTACTCCAAATACCACAAACAGTAAACCATATAGTTCATCATCAAGCAAATCATTAAACTATACTCCTTCCTTCCCTGAGTTCATCATGGGCTCAAAGCCCATTGGTGTCAATAGCAAACCCTTAACTTGTGTGATCATCCAGGGTAATCCATCTTGCATAATATTATATTATCATCATCAATGTCCATCCACTGCACACTTAATCATTTCACCTCATACTTCCCTGCCTTTCACCATCCATTCCAGTTCAATAATAAATGGAAATGAAACAGTCCAGCCACGAAAAGGAAAAGACATCAAGGTATCAACATATTAAGAAGGTGTTAATGCATTTTCTATAAACTACACATGACTGGGGAATCCATTAACAAAATGAAATTCACATCTAAACACCGGTTCATGTACCTAAGCAGTTATAAGTGCAAAATTGCAATAGAACTTGAAATTAAATTTCTAGACATAATTTGAGTATAGGCCATGTTGTACATCCTCCATAGATATAGAGTGCTCAAGATCCTCTCTAAAGTCAACAAGTGGACATGACGGCTACCTCTTCAGACCTGAAGATCAGGAAAACACAGCCACTCAAGACATTCTGAAAGCAGCCATGTTTTCAAAGCCTACGTATTACTACGCAGATTTATAAATAAAAAGTTCAAAACAACTTTCAAAAGTACTTTAAAACTAACAGTGCTACAATAAACATTAGAAACAGTAGTAAAATAATTCCTCTTTAAATTACACAGAACTGCTGTGAGGGCTGTGTTCTGCATGGAAACAAGTTGGTTGCACATAGGTCATAGGTGCTTAAGCAAGCGTGTCCTGATATGTTAAATAGTATGTGTGTGATTTAAATTCACTGCATAAATTAAATAAGAACTTACGAATGTCTGATGTGAGAGTACTTCCAGAAGACTAATCAGATTTAAACCATTGCGAAGATCCTCAAAGAGATCTTCAACGAGATAATGTTGAACCTTTGATAGAAAATCAAACACATAATATTCAGACACTGAACGAAACCAGAAAAACAAAATTACAGCTGCATATATGAACGCTTAAACAATGCACCCAAATAAATCTCCTTTACAGCTCTTGAATCTACCACTGAATGTTCTTCATTACCTATTAATGTCAGCACCCATGCTGGTGGTTGTCTGGCACCCAGTGCCACACTGGTGGATTGGGCATGACCTCAGCCGTCAGCCGCAGTTGGCCCTTCGACCCACTCACCGGCATGAATACCCTTCTGTACAAATCAGACAGTTAGATAGATTTCTGGACATCTACGATCAAAGAAGTTCCACTGAGTGATGGCATTATCGTGTATGAATGCATTATCATGATGGCATTATCGTGTATGAGCGATGCTATCACCTGTCATCACCCTACACTATCAAAGCAACTTGCTCCAGGAACTCTGAACATGGAGTCATCTGCCAACTCAACAGAGGAATTCATTGGCTCAGATCTGAGCCCACCACTGGAGATTCTTCTAGTTATCTGTACATTGTGTTTTGCTGATGCACTTTCTATTCTTAATCATATTTAACTCATCATATAGGGCTGCATAGGCAGCACCTTGAGATGCATATTAAAAGTGAACCTAAACATGTATGGCCCTGTATGGGCCTATTCTCAGATGTTAAACCAAACTGACTTGGTGATGAGTGTCAGCTGAGGTGGACTTAGTTTACCCAATTTCCCTTTTCCATTTGGTCTTCAAAGAATCATCTCCACAATCATCACTATCTCTTCTGGTCTCGACCAAGTGTTTGCTATCTACTCATACATAGGGACTGTGGGCCATTTTCCACCTTCCAACTCTGACTCAATCCTTCACAGCCCTCTTAACCTTTTATTTTCCTATCATGCTTAATAGGTGGCTTTTGCATCACAATTTATACTCAAATGCACCTCTTTCTAGTTTTGCTAACATTTTCTTTCATCTTTAGACGTTCTGCTCCAGTTTGCCTCCACAGACAGTAGTACAGGTCTGTTGCTCTTATTCCATGTCTCTCAGCCTAGGCAGGAGATGGCAACCAGTAAGAAAGTATAGATGTAATAATAGATGCTTTTTCTGTGATGAGTTAGGCAAAACTCACGACAACGTGCTCAGGCCAAAACAAAATAATGGTGTGTTTCCGGTAACGCGACCGACCCACTTTTTTGCCGCGACTCGGAAAATTTTGTAAAAAATTTTTTTTTTTTACGGAAAATTTTATTTAAAAAAATTTTTTTTTAAAATTTTTTTTTAAATTTTTTTTCTACTTCACATACATTAAGCCTTTGCATGCTGGAGATGCAGAATCGCGACATTATAGGTGCATTCACTATTCGGAAACTAGCGGTCTTTCAATGGAAATAATGGTGCCATAAATAACAGCAATAAAAGGGCTAAAGTGTGGAGTTTGGGAGAGGGAGGTAATAGACCCGAAAGTGGTGGATTTTCTCACGGTAATTTGACAGGGTTATTTCACAAATCTGACCGCCATATTCATTGTATCAGAAATACCTATTATCGTACATGCCATTATAAAAGTAAAGCCTCTTAATAGCAATCAGCCTACTTAACAACCTCCGTAGCATTTTACTTTCATAGCAACCAGCCTTCTTAGCAACCAAGCTTTGTAGCAAGCAGCCTCTATGTCAGCCTCATTAGCAACCAGTTTCAAAGTCAGACTTGGCCCCTTTAGCAACCGCCTTCCTTAGCAACAGAATAGGGGACTGCGGGTATACCCGCACCTGAGCGGGTTTACCCGTACCCGACCCGTACTCCGCTGGTCGGGTACGAATTTCACGGGTCGGAATGCGGGTAGGGTCATCACGGTACGGGCATATACCCGGTTTTACCCGTGCCGACGTGAAGTTTTGGGGTTACAATGTCACCGTTACATATAATATAGAATGTCGGCGCACAATGACCCTGACCGTGTCTGCAACGTACTATTAACAGTTACTTAGTGTTCTAGCTTACAGCATATGTACCAAGGAGATAAAATGTACTATGCAATTGAGACAGCACAGCAGTTGAATGTGACAGGTTCCATAAGTTTACTGCCTATTATCATTACTACTACTACAACTGCTACTGCTGCTGCTGCTACTACTACTACTACTACTGCTGCTGCTGCTGCTATTATTATCATCTACTGCTGCTGCTGCTACTGCTGCTGCTGCTGCTGCTGCCACTACAACAACAACCACCACCACCACTACTACTATCTCTACTACTAGGTCTACTACTACAAGAACAACTACTACTACTATCATCATCATTATCAGCCTATTTATTATTATCACTGCATGCTGAGTTGTAAGCCTATTGGCCTGGTAGGAATAGGGACTTTGGGAAGGCGTGTTAATGACGTGACGGGTACTGTACGGGTACGGGTTTACCCGCGGGTACGGGTAGGGTCGGGTAGTAATTTTGAGTACGGGTACGGGTAACGGTTCTGTGTTACGGGTACGGGTCGGTTAGCAAAAATGCTGTACCCGCAGACCTCTACAACAGAAACTGTCCTGCTTAGGAACTGCCTTCATTTAGCAACTAGTCTCCTTAACAACCAGTCTTCGTGAGTAGGGCTGTCAAAATGTTAGAAAAATGTGGCCCGGTACCCGAGCTCATTTTCAACGGGGGCCCGATGGCCCGTCATTGGTAAAACGCTTAAGGAAAGCCAAAAATAGTTGAGTCACAGTATAACGAAGTTACAAAATTTGATTTAATTAATTACATTGAAAGACCTGTGGCGTGTGTCTAACGGCGATTTTCGGTATTAATACTTCGATCACGGTCCACTTAGTTCGTCGCCTCGTATCGCCGATCGACGGGAAAGCGTGGGATAGAAATTGTCGCTTCGATTACATACGTCGTCCAAAAGCTACAAATAGCACGGTTTTCGTCTTTTTCTCACGCTTAAACTCACCGGCGGTCTGTCGCCGATACAGGGTATACTGCGAAGGCGGCAGATTTGAAGAGGGGAACAAGGCTCTAGCAGCACATGATGCACAGGTCTGGTAATAGCAGTAATACCTCAACGCGCTGCAACGCTTGGCTGGTCTTAGTATAGCCAGCCGACAAGTAAACAGGTACGGGTGCCAAGTTGCCAACTACCCCCGCGCCGATGACTAATACACCACTGTAGCTGGCCAACACATCTTCAAATCCACAGCGTTTTAGGCGACAGAAAGTCTGTATTTAAGCTTTTAAAATTTACTTAAAATAATATGCTGATTCAAACGGGTTTTCGGGCCTTGATTTAAGGGCCCGGGCCGGGCCCTTCGAACGGGGGCCCAGGGACCCGGGGGCCCGTTGACAGCCCTACTTCAGTAGCAACCAATCTTCGTAGCAAACAGTCTCCTTAGCAGACGACGTTAGGAAACCATATTTCTTTCTATGCAGTGTTGATAATATTATAACAATAAATGGGCTAAATGTTTCCAATGGACAGTTTACACACATGTATGATGTTGAGGAGATAACAGACACCAAAAAGTCAGCGATTTTCTCACGTTACCACTCATGCATATTTCCTAAACAGTCGTTGTCTGCTACACGTTTATTGTTTAATGTACATAATCCATAATTCCTTCCCCACCCCTGCCCCTTCCATTTCACCTTGCAAGAAAAACGATGTCAACAAAAATGAAATAAATAAGATTGTTTTCTACAGCAGTTTGTAGGTACATTCTGTAAATAGGCATTTTTAATACTCCCATAGAAAATACATACTGTGGTACAGCATGTACCGCTGTGCATAAATGGGCAGTGGCTTAATTTTCGGAAATCACTGCATAAAATTATTTTAACAAAATAAAATTATTTTCCTACCTACCTACCCAGTTTTTTTTAACTCTGTTACCGGAAACACACCATTATTTTTTGTTGGCCTCACCAAGGTTTTTGCCGGCTGAGTATACTTCTGCCACAATAAATTGTGTTTTGGTACAGATAACACATAAATTGCAGCATCCATATCATAGAACCAATTCTAAAATGGCTCTTATAAACATCTTTACCCCATTATATCCATAGTAAGGCACCATGAACTCACCAATGCTGAGTTTCTCACAGAAAACTCCAAACTGCATCAGAGATTTATTTGGCTGATCTTATAGTGGCACTCTAGAATTGCCAAGAGATCTGCTGCCAGCCATTTGGCAGTACTTCTTTATTGCCTGAAACCTGCTTTTAGGCACTGCAATTGCTGCTAGATGGCATACCAAGTCCTCAGTAATACTCCTGTAGTCATGCTCCGTTGATAGACAATGATATCCAGACATAAGAATTATGCCAGTACAACATGTGAAATTCATCTACATCCAATTTGAAGTCAATTTGGAAATATTATCTCCAGTGGTATAAAGGGTAAAACAGTCTTTTCAATGGATATCGAATGATAACAGTTGAAAAGACGCTTTCAAACAGTTGCCTTGGAGACATTGAGACAGGTTCTGGAAATGCATTGATCAGAAGTGCAGCCACACTTGAGTCCAGACGATTTATGAACCGATCTTCTTTTCTCCATCTCTGTCCATCTGTTTCGACTGCTGCAGATGTCGCTCCAATTTCTCTCCTTTTCTTGGAATATCTATCGCTTGGTTTACCAAGGATGTACCTTCTTTATGGGGAACAATTGGCTTTCCGGTGATTTAATTTCTCAGCCTCCTTAGATTTGGTCGACTATCTTGGTTTACCTCAATTGTGGCTGTTGGTTTGTCCTTTGCAATTATATGAATTCCTACAGCATTGCTTCTAGCTATCAATAAATTTTCTCTCACTAAAGCGTAAACACTTCAGTAATAGGGGATATACAGTATTAGGTGCAATTAACATAATTCTCAACTCCACTTACTCATATGTAGGCACTAGAGGTCTGCGGGTAGAGCATTTTTGCTACCCGACCCGTACCCGTAACACAGAACCGTTACCCGTACCCGTACCCGACCCGTAATCAAAATTGCTACCCGACCCGACCCTACCCGTACCCGCGGGTATACCCGTACCCGTACAGTACCCGTCGCGTCAATAGCACGCCTTCCCATAGTCTCTGTAAATACCAGGCCAATAGGCTTACAACTCAGCATGTAATAATAATAATAATAAGTAGGCCGCTGCTTATAATGATGATAGTAATAATACTAATCGTAGTAGTAGTAGTAGTAGTAGTAGTAGTAGTAGTAGTAGTAGTAGTAGTAGTAGTAGTAGTAGTAGTAGTAGTAGTAGTAGTAGTAGTAGTAGTAGTAGTAGTAGTAGTAGTAGTAGTAGTAGTAGTAGTAGTAGTAGTAGTAGTAGTAGTAGTAGTAGTAGTAGTAGTAGTAGTAGTAGAAGAAGAAGAAGAAGAAGAAGAAGAAGAAGAAGAAGAAGAAGAAGAAGAAGAAGAAGAAGAAGAAGAAGAAGAAGAAGAAGAAGAAGAAGAAGAAGAAGAAGAAGAAGAAGAAGAAGAAGAAGAAGAAGAAGAAGAAGAAGAAGAAGTAGTAGTAGCACCAGCAGCAGCAGTTGTTGTAGTAGTATTAATAATAGGCAGTGGAACCTTATGGAACTTATGGAACCTGCCACAGGCAACTTTACATTTTATCTCTGTGGTCTATATACTGTCACCTGGAACACTAAGTAACTGTTAACAGTATGTTGGAGACCCGGTCAGGCCTATTGTGCGCCTACATTCTCTATTATATGTAACGGTGACATTGTAACCCAAAACTTCTCATCGGTACGGGTAAAAACGGGTATACCCGTACCCGTGATGACCCTACCCGTACCCGACCCGACCCATGAAATGCGTGCCGACCCGCACCGATCCGCGGGTACGGGTCGGGTACGGGTAAACCCGCGGGTACGGGTATACCCGCAGACCTAGTAGGCACCTCTTTAATAGATGCACCTGTCTTGGTTACTGCTATCATTTTTAACCAATCCCTTCTGACTCAAGCTTCAAAAGCAGTTCTAAGCATAATATTTAAATATGTATGTAATACTTCTCAAATATAAAGTCTTTAACAATCTGTTAGCCTGTAATGCTATAAAGTCTGTTTAGGTATTGACATGCAGCATCAACCTATCCATAATGGATATTCATCAACTCAAAGATAGTCAACACTACCCAACTATGCAGATTTCTTATCTATTGGTTAAAAAGCTTAAAGCTTTCCTTCAACCAAAGCCAATCTTTACCTGTAAAGCAAACCTTGGTTCAGAGGCAGCAGGCTAAAGGCAGGGAAATGAAAGCCCAATGATAGCTTTAAATTACCATATCCTTATAAGCATGGTATTACCATTCAATATCAACAACAAAATCCTCTAGAAAAGCACAGCATTGCCACTCAACATACATCACAGAACAAAAAAATCATAAAACTACAACCATCTGAAAACGAAAATAAATACAAATTATGAATTCTTGCATCAATTTTTAAATTCTTACAAGTTATTAAAGCAATTGTACAACACAATTTACATTCCATGTCATAAGCAATAGAATTACTTCTACAATTCTCCATATGGTACATTATCTGTGAAACCAATCACCAACAAATTAATGTTAGCATAACTGAAAGAATAACACTAAATAAGGCCACCAACAGACATGACAGAAAAGCACAAGACAATAAATCTATCCCAATATAAACATTCAGAATGTTCCACATCCAATTTACGAAAAACACACTGGATTGGCTTCCCAATTGCTCCTGATCACCAAACCATTACTGATTCCAAATCAAAATAGAATTGTGGTTAAGAGTTATTTTGGAAGCCAATCCATGATATATCACCAGGTATGCCTCTGCCCTAGTTAAATGCACGCAAGCACACACAGGAGATGTACCAAACTGGCTCGAAGAGCTTACAATAGCGAAAACTGGACAGAATTTTTCTATTGACATCAATACACTTTGATGCCATAAGATGTTGTTAAATTGTTGCAACCCATCCATCCACCATTCAAACTTGGCATAAACTATGCATATGATGGTCTAGTGATGCTTCTGCAAGTTTCATTGTAACACATATAATAAGCAATTGTTGTACTTATTAACACAGACATGAGTAATCAATTATAGAGTTCTCTATGATTACCCTTAATTTTACCTGGATGCAGCAGTCATTAACATACTAGACAGTGACTCCACCCGAATAATCTGCATGCATGGCAGTGACATATTTACTTGCATCCTGTCCACAGATCTGCTTTCTGTTTTACTCCCATCTGTGACAGTTTGACCCATAGACTGGCATTAGATTGTGATGCAGAACAAGAAGAGACAAGATGGCAGTCATCTAAGACAGTTTAAGTTTAGTGACTAATGACACTGTGCCATGAAGAAGATGATTCGCATCACCCTCCTCATTTATCAACGTTTGGTACTGTCAAAATTAGAAATTGGAGTGGAAAAGTAGAAATAATAACATAAGACAATAATTATTATGTATCCAAACAACTCTCCTGCACTAAGTCATTCAGCAAAGCCTCGAATGGTTTGGTCAAACAGAGAGAATGCCAACTGATCAAATTCCACACAATGCACTGCATGCAAGATTCAAAGAAAATAGAAACAAAGGTCGACCAAGTAATAAACGCTGTTTCTTATACATGTGCGATGCCATAAAAGAAACTAAGATGTCAAAAACATTTTAAACTTACTCTTGAGCTTGTATTATTCTATTTGTGCACTTACTATTACTATGACATTTATGATCAATTTAGCTATCTTCAGTATTTGCATTGTCATAAGGTTTTGAGGCTGACAGGAATAACAAACAACACCAAGTAGTTTCTATGACCTTTAACGGATCCCAAAGTTTATAAATGGCTGCCTAAGTCGAATCTTTTTATGACTTTTCTGTAATTCACTGGGACCCAATATGACCATTTTGGTTTTGCCTCTATTTCATCAAAATTTCTGATGACATTTGTTTTGCTGCACAATCCATAATGTTTATTACGGGCTATTCAACTATTACTACTTGCATCTTTGTTGTACCAAACTGTCTTTGTGAAAATGTTGCTTCTGATTGTTTGTTTACACTAAATTCAATTTTTCTTCCCCTGAAATTATCTACTGTACATGGTGCATCACGCCCTCTCACTTCCAGTTTAGACCACTCTGCACAAACTTACAAACAGCAACACACGTACATATCAAGTAGGCAATGGACAGCGAACAAGACTATCGTGGAAACGACATGCAGAAAAGCTTCTCTGTACATCACTTCAAATGGTTGATGACTCAGGGAGAACGTCTTAGAGGACTTTTTAACCACACTAGACTGATATGGGCAATTGACGGACAGAGGCAAAGCAAAGAAGCTACATTGTAAAACTAGCACCTTGAACATCACATGAGATGGTGTGCCTAGAACTTTAGACGCTGGCAGCAAATCATTCGAACTGTAGCCAATGTTAACCAGTGAAGTTTTTATTATAATGACTCTGAGCATTGCAGTTACACAGCTGTGTCTCTAAATCGCCAGACAACTCTTAAGAGTGTCCACTTAAAGAATGTCTCCGCTATCAAAAGAACCTACATGAAAACCAAAGCCATATGCACACAGTTTAGCTAACTTCACACTGTCTGTACGTAGGCTTATCAAGTCTCCATTCACTTCTGCTCAAGATTGACTTAATAAATTACTCATCAGTTCTACAGAGGAGTAGAGCAGCAAATACCACCATATTACCAACTGAGTAAACATGCTTAGCACAATGTTCTGAGGCACTCCTCTAGTCACTTCCCAAAAACAGGTCATCACAAAATTTAAGAAGATTATCAAAACTTCTTAGCGACGCCTTTGAGAGGTTTATAAAAGTCACCATATGAATATCCAGATACAAACATAAACATACAAGACTTAAGGTGAAGTGGCCAAGCCAGCTCTGGCAATGGACTGATCTACATATCAAGTACACTGTGGGGCGCAGTGGTGTAGGGGTATGTTCGGTGCCTTGCAGCCGGAGTGTTGCGGGTTCGAATCCACCTCAAGCCGCCGCGTAGGGACCTTGAGCAAGTCCTTCACTAGCAATTGCTCATGCGCTTCGGCGTGAAACTCCGATTCAGTGTCCGCGCTGTAGTCGGGAGCGCCTCTGAGTAGAAATCTTGAAGGGGCGCTATAACAAGTGCTCATACATACATACATACTGTGGAAACAACATGACACTAGGTTGTGGCAGTTTTAAAATCCATGACCTCTGACAAGTGCAGGATATGGCCCTATGATCACTACAGCTGATGAGAAGTGGACAAATGCCGTACTTTACATAACCATACACCTGAAACAAGGTATATCTCTAGGGAGGCAAGGTGAAGCTGTGTCACAGTTGGTGGCCGAGCACTGTAGTGAATGGGATCGATTACATAAATAATCTTTAATTAGCATTTCCTGCATCAGCCAAATTCATTTTAGCGATAGGGTTTCTTCAGCCTAAGCCCCCTACATTCACAGGTGCACTATAGGCGCAGGGCAACCTCTGCAATTGAAACCTGTTACTGCCACCCACAAGCTAACTCTCTCAGGCACCCACGCATTCTAATTTTTCACTCGTGTTGTAGCCTGCCTGGTTTTACTTTATTTCTCACGAAGCCATGGCCAATTCAATACAGCATCAATTACTAACCATTCTGTCCAAGCCATAACATGTCATTACCAACAGCTTTCCGAGATAGAATAAATATTTAATATGAGACATTAATTTATTCGGATTAGGTCAAGTTGACTCAACAGAAGCCATGTTCTGAAGTCACCCCAGTGGCTCTGACCATAATAACAATGCTTCATAGCACAGTTTGAGGCAATGCAGCAAAAGGTACTTCAGATTTATTACTCTAATTAAATGGAACTGAGAGTGACATTCCAGCAGTTAGTCTCACAAAAGTGATCATGTAATCAGTAACAATGATGTTAGACAGTTCAAAAGATGGATCGGATTGAACCAGAAGCTATTAAATGGGTCACAGAACCCAGAGAAGAGAAATTAATGACTACTACAGAAAAGCACCAGATATACATTGATTTTTCTTCTGACCAACCATACAGATCAAACTTTTTTATTTTTATCCTCTCCAGCAGCCTACCTTTCACATCTACATTCTAGCACATACTGATACATCAAACAAAACACAAATATTTACTACAGAAATAATTAGAAAAGACAAAGCATTACTCAGACAGTACAGAGAAGAAAAACGCTATTCCACAAGGAAGTAGTAGTAGTTTCAGTTTAACGACACTGTGTTATTACAAAGATCATTAGCGTTGCCCACCTCCTTTATGCAAGCATGGGACTGGCACTATCAGGGTACAAGTAAGAGTAGCTCTAAATCAGCAGTTTGGTTTAACTAAAAGCAGGTAGATAAATAAGGGAAAGGAAGTACTTCTGGTTGGTTGATTTTGCTGGCTCCTGTTCAGACATGTTTGATTCTCCACAGATCTCATATCACCCAAGAAAACCTCAGCTAATGATTTTCTGTTTTCCTTAAATTTCTAACGACTGCGCACAACACCATTGAAAGCCTTTAATAATTTTTATTACATTTACTTTGTATACTGCTTACAGCCTCCATAGTAGCATCTCCATTGAATCAGACACGTTGCAACACAGCATACCATTAGATATGGAAAATGCAATTTGGCATAACAGGCTCCTCTTCCTGTAGTAGGCTCCTCTCCTCTGAACAAGCACTTCTCCTTAGGGTTGGCACATCGCACTACCTGACTCAATAGCTGTACCTTATGGAATTCCTTTGAGCCAGACCTCCTGATGCCTGCTGCATTTGATACTTGCACCACAAAAATCACTAGATAAGATGCAATTAAAACTGAACTGATCTTCTATAACATGCCTTGTTAAATTTGAGCATATTTTTATTTTGGAAATATTCAAAGTAGAGATAAATGAAGAAGACACATACAGGTGGTGGCACTAAACAACATGAAGTTGAAGAGGATTGTTTTCAGAGGTTCTTTGTAAATCAGTCATCCAATTTCAACGACCAGATTAGGTAAGCAGTCTATTAGTCTACAACCTTATCTTAAGCTGGCTAATTAATATAGTTACTAGGAATGAATAACCTTAAAGCAGTGGCATATTAAAAGAGCAGCAGATGGCCACTTGCTGCTCTACAAAACCCATTGCAGACCCCACCTGCAATTAATCAATCAGAATTTATATAGTGCCCCGAAAAATTCCTACTCAGAGGCACAATGAGTCAAATATTACAAGCAGAACTCCAGCATTACAGCACACCTAGAAAGGAGTTACTGAAATTACAGCTCCATTATAGCTCTTCTACATCATATAGCAGAGGTGGCGTCGTGGCGAACCTGTTTGAGGTGAATGCCAAAATGCCGCTAAAACGTTTTTAAAAATACCATCGTGTGCTCTCGGAATTTTGCAGTATATGATTCTTTTTCTTATGTAGGTCTAAATTCACAAAGCATAAAAAAGTGAATTAAAAGACATTATATTAAAGATGGTTTTCGAATGGTGTTAAAACCGTGTTACAATAAAGTCATTCATAAAGGACAATACGGATTCCTACAGTGATTTTGTACTTCTAAGTTTGAAATTTTGGGGGACGCTCCAAATTTCACATGCCCACAAAATTTTTAAGTCCAGTCATACAGTTATGGCAATATTTTAAATATTCATTGCTCACTACTATCAGTAGACTATTCCTTACTGATCTCTTACATATATATGCATCCTTTGCAGGTCCTATTGCTTTGTGGAGTTATGGTTTCATGGTAATACGTAACAGATCAATAAGGAATGGACTACTGTACTAATGAGCCATGAATAAAGTATTACCAGCATTGGACTGCAACTGAAATTCAGTTAATAAATCCAACAGTATACGTAGACTGCATCTCTGATTACTACCAAAATGACCAGGGACCATAGATAACTACACTGCCTCCAATTCCATATCTCTACTGTTTCACACCCATATCTAATTACAGTCAGAAAGGTAAGACTTTCATAACCATAAGGCCAAAAAGAAGTAACAGAGTAAAAAAAACTGGGTAGGCGAAAATCATTGGTAAAATAAGTTGCAGTGATTTCCCAAAATTACGCCACTGCCGAAGGCTGTACCAGAGTATTAAAACTTTTTGCAAATGTACCTACAAATAGAAAACATCTTATACATTTTTGCTCGTTTTTCTGCAAGGTGAAATGGAAGGGGCAGGGGTGGGGAAGGAATTATGGATTATGTACATTAAACAATAAACGTGTAGCAGACAACTTTGAAATTGCATGGGTGGTTTGCGAAAATCGCTGACTTTTTGGTGTCTGTTATCTCCTCAACATCATACATATGTGTAAATTGTCCATGGGAAACATGAGCCCATTTATTGTTATAATATTATTAATGCTGCATAGAAAGAAATATGGTTTCTAACGTCGTCTGCTAAGGAGACTGCTTGGAAATTGGATGCTATGAACACTGGTTGTTACGGAGACTAGTTGCTAATGAAGGCAGTTGCTAAGCAGGACAGTTTCTAAGGATAACTGTTGCTAAGGAAGGTAGTTGCTAAAGGGGCCAAGTCTGACTTTGAAACTGGTTGCTAATTAGGCTGACATAGAGGCTGCTTGCTACAAAGCTTGGTTGCTAAGAAGGCTGGTTTACGAAATAGAATCCAGAGGTTGTTAAGTAGGCTGATTGCTATTAGGAGCTTTACTTTTATAATGGCACGTACGATAATAGGTATTAATAACCCTGTCAAATTACCCAAAATCCACCACTTTCGAGTCTATTACCTCCTTCTCCCAAACTCCACACTTTAGCCCTTTTATTGCTGTAATTTGCACCATTCTTTCCATTGAAAGACCGCCAGTTTCCGAACGTCTTTGCTTCAGTGAATGCACCTATAATGTCCCGATTCTGCATCACCGGCATGCAAAGGCTTAATGTATGTGAAGTAAGAAAAAAAAATTTTTTTAATTTTCCGGAAAAATTTTTATTTTACAAAATTTTCCGAAAAAGTCAGACTGGGTCGCGGCAAAAAGTGAGTCGGTCGGGTTACCGGAAACATACCATTATTTTGTTTTGGCCTAATACATAACATCTTAATATTTAATCTTGTACAGCAAAACATGACACAAAATAAACAAAGGCCTAACTTTGCAGCTGTATGACACTGAGAATCAAGGTTAAGCAAGACCTCTTCAGTGTTGATATTGAGGTCTATCTCTTATTACTCACTATGATAAACTTCAGTAAATTATCTAAGCTTTGTATGTCAGAAACCTATCAGCTTTAGTGGCAATTAATTATTACCATTACACGCTGCTCATGACATAAATAATTATACTTAATCGCATCACTTGGCATCAAGCAAGCACGGCAATAAGCTAGCAAGAACAATTTCCCACTGATTTGGAAAAATTAGTTTCTATATAAAGCTCCATTTTCAACAGCAATGCAGAATAGAGAGCTGCATCAACTTTTCAATTACAATGTCATTGTAATCAGAGAATAAGCAAAATGAGCTCTGCGACAAAGCTGACAAATTTACAACACACAGAATAAAACAGAAGTAAATTATAAACTGATACAATAGTACATGGACATGTGAAACAAAAATTAATCTGAACCAGTGACATATATAATGAACCAGGAACAAGAAATCAAGGCATAAAATATAAACAAAACTTCATAAAAAGCCCCTCAAAGCAACAATTTGATAAGATAAACTGATTGGTATACACCAGATACAGCTGATTGTAACATATCCGAACCAACCTTTCCGGCATGCCAGTGCTAACGGGCAGATAAAACAATAGACAATATCATTCTACCATATGCATTGTAGTACAAGCAAACAAACAATTAATAAAATGCTCAGATGAATCCAGTTTAAAGCAGATATTTTAATCCCATTAGTTTCAAAAGTCAAAATGCTCTTTCAATACAACGAACCAAAACCGTATCATAACCTGCTTCGTTATAACACACATTCTGACAAAACATATGGTTGGAGATACGGACTACATATTATTATTTAGAACTTTCAGCTTCAGAAAATGACTTAATTATAGAAGAAGAGCAGTCCCCTTAATTCTGCATTGGTTTTCCACTCACTCTTAGTACATCATTAAAGGGTTAAGCTAGCCTGAGACGCCAACGCAGTCACTTAAAATGTTTGCCCAAAACAGGATTCAGCAGGAACTCAGAGAAGGTAGAGATTCAAACTGTGTTATTAACTGGATGTGTTATGCACAGCTGCTAGTACATAAAATACATAGGTCTGCTGGCTCATTATGTTTATATTAATAGGTTCCCTTATTAACAGCATTGCTTACCCGAATGAGATGCTTGTTAACCCATTTAGTAAACGTCTTCTTTTGCACTGTATCCCTTTCATCTGTTAAAACAAAATAACAACCGAATTAGTAATCTATCATAAAACTAGTCAATTTCTTAAAAGTCCTTTGAAAAATCAATAGTATATAGTCAGTGGCTTAGTCTAAAGAAAGAGTCTTATAAGGTTTCGTCCAGCAGCTGCAAGATGTGCCTGAACTCTTCTCTTGTCATTTTCCTGCCATCAATTATACAAGAATCAATATTTCACTATAGTGGCAAACCTGACAATGCTGAGACCGGGCTCCACCCTTCTAAGAGGGGCACTGACAAAGACTACATTTCACAATAAAGAAATATTGTTTACAGACCATCTAAAGCAGGATTACACCTTCTCCATCAACAGGCTTTACAGGCAACTTAACTCAATACAACTGTATATTCAAGCCAGTCAAGCCACAATAAGAATTGGCACAATGATTTAGGCATTGGCTTGCTGGACTGTCTACATCCTACAGAACACAGACAGATATTTCAATGTTTATTCCACTTGTGCAGGTTTTCTACCAACTCAGCTATAAAAAGAGACCACCATCTGCACAACATCGATGAGAAGATTGCACAGCAAGCGAGAAGACTGGCCATGCAAAGGCTTTATTTAGGAGATGGCCACATAAATGATCTTTGTGCCACAATATTGTCATTGACATGCTTACAACTAAAGATTTCAAAATTCCAAGGTAGTTTGCAATAATTAGCAATACATATGTTAATTGAACAAACCTTCTAGACAATCCTCACTTCATCATACACTTAAGACATTACTTTAGTTTACTTAAAAGTTTTAAAAAATACAGTGTTTACTATTAAGGCCAGGGATGGGCAACTGGCGGCCCGCGGGCCGGATCCGGCCCCCGGGGACCTTTACCGGCCCTTGGCATGTCATTTATATTAGCACTGTCCCTGGCACTTAGGGGACCTTTTGTCAGGCCCTAGTTTGGGAACCATTAATCCGGCCCTACACAAATGAATTTCTGTACATAGACCTACATTAAAACATCTGTTTCTTATTTATTAAAAATCCAGCCTCTAATCCAGGGGTGGCCAACCTTTTTTGGCCTACGGGCCACTATAGTTGTTGGCAAGCATGCGGCGGGCCGCAAATGTTTGTCCTCACAGGCTCGAAAGAAATATAAATGTTTATTTCAAAATAATTTTTTTCAAAAAACAGGTAGTCTACGACTACACTATGTCATTAGAACTACAAAACTACATTTTGGGTGTTTTAGACATCATTATTATCCAATGTTGTAGATAGTAGGCCCAATAGGGCTAAGTAGGCATAAAATAAGACACACATTTTTTTACAAAGGGGTCGTGAGGGCCGCCAATCAACAGCCCGCGGGCCACATGTGGCCCGCGGGCCAAGGTTGGCCATCCCTGCTCTAATCTATAGTCAACTAGTTTACTACTCAGTCATCAAATGTAATCTTCTCTACATAAAACAAGACCGCAAGTGGGTAGGTTCGCTAATTTAGAAACCATCTATCAGACTTTTCAAACGAAGTTGCTACTGGGGAAATCAAATATCAAAAGGCAATACTGTGCATTTTCCATGTTTTACTGATTCTGCAACAAATAACTGTATTGAAAGTAGACTTTCCAGTCCAGGTTTGCTGATTTATTGCTCATGAACTAGACTTAAATTGTTTGAATCTCCCTTTCCATCGATGCAATTCATCACCAAGCTCCATGCAAATGGAATTGATTGTACTTCAATGCAACAGTGAGAAAGGAAATTTCGTGAGAAGACCTCTGATTCAGTCCTACAAACTTTACATTTCTCAGGATTCTAACCCTTCATTCAAATTTTCATAGCCTGAAACTGCATGGTTGCACTGTTTCCATGCACGGTGCACCTTTATCGGTATTTGTGAACATATCTTCTCAGATATGAAACTAACAAAGTGCAAAAACAGATGCAGACAAACAGATGACAATCTCTCCAATGAATATCGAATTGCCACATCGAACTTCAAAGCAAACATTCCAGATGTGTGTCGTGAGAAGAAGTGCCAGATCTCACATTAAATATAGCACACTAAACAAATGGATACATTGTACAGACTAACAGTTTTATGTATTTTTAAAACTGAATAAAACTTATTTTTTTTAATTTTTAGTGTAGGACCTACATATTAGGATAATTAGATTTCCATCATAAAAATTATCTTCATTTGCTTTAACGGTTATTCTGTAATATTTAGTTTGAATAAAATTAAAAGTTTCATTTCTGGGGCAAATGAATCTGCAAAATTTCGCGATTGGCGTATGGCCCCTGAGCTGCCCTTCAAACCTTAAACCGGCCCTCTGCTAAAAGAAGTTGCCCATGCCTGATTAAGGCCATCAAACTTCAAGCATAAGGCTCACAAACTGCACTAGCAAAGAAACAGACAGTAGCAGCTGGGCAGTGGTTTCACATGAGCTCAATTATTCGGTTGTTCACATCAGATACACAATGGGATTCAAACTGATGGCAAAGCAGTAGACCGTTCAGCAAGACAATGTATGAGAGTTACAACCAAATAGTCTAGTTCAGCAAAAGCACAGTTTCCTGTGAGACTTAATAGATGATCAATCAGCCAAAGTCTTCTTCAAAAGACAGCTGCACATGAACTGCTTGCTTCATAGCACTGAATCATTTATACACAGAACATGCAGTGATATATATTACACTTTACATATATACATACAAATATATATATACATATAGTCCATACATTTTCTCTGAGACTGAATAGAGTCCATACAATGTATACATTTACACATATATAGCATGCAGCAATATATATATATATTACATTTTACATATATATATACATATAGTCCTCGTGCACCAGGAACAATTGGTGGTCAAAAAGTAAATCAATGGTCCAGTTCGTTGCATAATGCTTCAGTGGCACAGACAGGAGACAGACAGTTTCCCCAACTGAAGACCAACATCCAACCAGTGATAAATTACGCTGATGTCGAAATACTCAGCCCATGACCAAATTATTGCAACAGCTATACACGAACGTACGAACGTAGAGCAGAGACATCCTGATGAACCAATTGGATGATTTACTGAACCATATAAACTATCAGTTCATGACATTTAAACTAACCACAGACACACACTGTCCATAAAAGTTTCAATGATCTGAATGCAGCTCATGAAAAGCAGATGGCCAGAACGGGACTGAATACCCTGCTCAGCTTAGTTCATGTAATGCATTGTAACCGTTTAGTGCCCTGAAAGGTTCACTGCCAAATACTGTATGTCATAATTAGAATAGCACAGAATGGAACAGAATAGAACATAACATTTCTAATTAAGGGGACAGATAATTAAGATAATTTAAATATTTGCAATACTGTGGAAACACACTGAGCATTGCTGATAACACAAAGTAACTGTACACAAAATGTATGCATGCATGTATATACATATGATTGTATATATGTTAGCATGTATATATGTATGATTGTATATATGTAATATTATGTATCAGGGCCTTATACAAAACAGTTTAACAACCTCTCAAAAGTAGATTGTGAACACGGCTGTCCTCAGGATTTAAACATGTGCATCTTAACAAGCAACGAGAGTGTTACTTGGGATGAGTGAACAGGAATAGTGTGGACATTCACAGGAAAACTGTTCAAAAGAAAGGGACCTATGCAGTACAGTGTGCAGTGTTGTCCAAGTTCTCATGCTGATGTATGGAAGCAAGGACCCTGCAGATCTCTCTGGGCAGCCGAAATGATTGACGACCGACTGGGCACAATGGGCCAAAAAAACGCTTGTATATTTGCTGGAGTGGAGCTGACCGAGGAGGTCCTAGAGCGTAACTTAAATCTGGTACAATAACCACTTACATACCCAATCACTGTGACACTCTGACTTCAAACAACTGATTGTTTTATTCCAACAGATAGAGATATTAAAGACATGGTAAATAAGTTGGGCAACCGAGATTTCCTTGGACCAATATGTCGGCCATTATTCATTGCCAATCATTGCCTTAGTTAACAGTGAATCACCCTGAAGAAGAAGAAGAAGAAGTGCATCCTCTCAAGAGGCAGATCAGATGGATTGGCTCTGCATAATCACTTGATAGAAACATCAAGAGTGCTCAGCATAGGTCTTCTCTACTGAAGCATAACAGTTCAGATGACACCTTGAAATACCATTCACGTACATACTACATTAATACTGCACCACTGAAACTCTTCCACATGTCACTCTGCTCTAGGTAAACAACCCCTTATAGAATGTAAATCACTAAATGAATGTCAATAGAAGTTCTACACCTGTATAGATTGTGCAGGATTAATGAAAATAGAAATTCATATAGTGCCACTACAAGAACACTAATCAGAGACACTAGCCTATATATGATGTCAAATGTCATTAAGAACAGAAATTCATCAGTATGCAAAATGATGCACTGAAAACTATTAGAGTTGCCAGCACCACGCCCACAATGCCACATGCATACACGGAACACAACGAGCGGATTCCCATTCACAGTTGACAGATAGCATCATGTTCAGAGTCTCTGGACCAAGCTACATCAACAGTGTGGAGCGCTAACAAGGTGGTCCATGGCACACAGTAACACCACTGCCAAGCATTTCCTGAATGGTGGAAGATGAAGCACGTACGGCTACTCCTCTTCAACCATTGGGCATTGGGTGCACTATAGAGCAGATGTTCATCACCTGCCAGCACTACCAGTGTATAACCGTCTAGGTCACTACAAACACAAGTGTGGCTTCTTTTCCCCTACCAAAGCAAAAATTACCCAGCTGCAGACAATCAGACAATGTACGTTGGTCTGTAGATCCCAGTGACTCAACTGCACATCAGAAGCCCATCCCTCATCACGTAGTCATGTATGAAGACTAAGTACTTACTATCTGCTAACTTAATTTTAACTATACATTAATTATGAGAAATTAAACAATTACGTATAGTGTCGTTGGCCAAAAATGCTGGGCTGCAAGTCAGGAGTTTGAGACCATGGGTTTAGATGCAAGCGAGCAATCAACCACACTTGTGTTAGGATCAGCCAACCACCATCGAAAGCCTCAACATCAGCTCAAACTAACACACACAACATTATCAGCCAAGTTGAGTCTTGTCACTACCAATAACTAAGCAGTAATTGTTAGAAACTTGAAAACATCAAACCCTTGCTATGACTGGCATCAATTGATATCACGCAAATTAGGGCATAACATGGTCACAATCTTAAATTTATGAGTTTAAATACGAAAGGAAATTTATGACTTGCACATGTGTGATCTTTGAAAGACAAACTCGTATAGCGCATATATTATCACTACGCTGACCTTTAGTCTTGCTGTTCGCCAATCTCTTAGTTGGTCAAATGGTGGCATAGTATACCAAGTTGGTTCCTATAAAGTCTCAGCATCATATTTCTGTATATTTTCACTGGTACCAAACTCTCCAAGGTATGTGCAAGTGTTTGATTCTACTAGCATTGCCATTCGAATAGTTGTGTAAAAGATATTATTTAAGGCTCTATAACCTATAAACAAATGTAATGTAAATAAAGAAGATTAAGTGGATGATATTCCACTACCTACTGCAGCTGTAATTGGCTTAGTGACTGCTTCGAGATAGTTCAAAACACCAGTTATAGGGCCCATAAAAATAATACAGCAATGGATGGACTGTTATATTCCAATAATCTACTAAGCAGACGCAGTACAGCAGCAAGAAGCAAATGCAAGTTTCCAACTTTTTCAGTCAGTCTACACTGGACTAGTTAATCTGCTTGAATTAAATGTCCAAATAAAGTAAGAATTCTTTATTATATATTTTTTCTTCAAAATAAAACCTTCTTTTGTGTTTAATATGTACTTCATTGATCAAAATAATACTTGTCATCATCGTCATCATCATCATTTAGTAACTTCTGTCACGCTGTTGTCGGTTGCACAATGCATCAAGCAACGCTGCATCAAAGCCAAGCCATGAATGAGGTCAATATCCAGAAGATCAGTCCACACCACAATGGCACAGAGACAGATTATGTTGGATGTTGGAAAAGGAAAGTCTTATTAAGTTCAGAATGAAATGACGTAGCAACTGAGCAGAACAAACAGATGCAAGAAGAGCATTCCAAAATCTATGCCCAAAAACCAAAACCTTTAGGGACCAAGCAAAATCCACTTGTAACCAACTAATCTATCAAAAATGACACATTACAGGAACATGTAGCCATCTTGGCCATGATACGTGCACAAATTCACGTAAATTTTAACCATGCACACAGACATATACATGGTCACAAATTATCATTTCAGCTTAAAGTGGCCCATATCATAATATGGCACTTGATATGGATCTCAATCCCGTGTAATAGTGAGGGTACGGTGTATTTATAAGCTGGTTATAAGCATTCAGTCGTCATAGCGATTCTGCAAGCTATAGATCCACTTAAACAATACTTCAAAAGCACAAACTACCTACATACAGAAATGAGAAACTCAGACTCTCAAGTGTCACTGGAGAAAATGAAAGTGAAACTGCCAAGAAAATCAATAACTAAATCTCCGATTTTCAGGAAACTGCAACCACATTTTTAATAACCATCAATTTATCAGCCATGAAAATACAGAAGGCATACAATGATACACGCATCCAATAATAAATTTAATATAACCACAGGTAAACCCATCCAAAAGCACATTGCAAACAACAGGTGATACATGTTGACAAGATTCAAGTGGACTTCAGCCTCAGTCAAAGGGAATGACTTGACACAGTTACCAGATCAGACTAATTCAACTAATGATGCTGATATTCAACATAATTATACAGCTATGGGTTAGGTATTTTAGCTTCTTGCTGTGGTGAAGTGGATCAGGGAGAGCGGACTGAAATTACTTATGGGTTAATTCAGAAAAAGCAATTCATGTCAAACCATGTACCAACAAATACAATAAGCAGATGGATGGATGGATCCCTTAATTTCCAACATGGCTACATGTAGCTGCCATCCTTGAGGAACCATAACTGTAGCAATGACATGAAACTGGCTGTCCCTGATGAGACATTTGAAACTCATCAAATGCTCAGCTGCCACAAAGGACTCATTTTATGACCCATACATAGCAGAATATTCTCAAGAAAAGGGAGGGATGAAAATTCAAACAAAGACAACTTTTTCTATCAGTTACTGCTGGAGCCCTGGTAATTTCTACGCACCATCGTGTTGGGCAGGAGAAGTCTTATAAAGCCAGTGTATTGCCTTAGTAGAAGAAGTACATTTGCAATATTGCATAGCAGACTCCAATACATAAGACATTTGACACACTGGAAATCAGGCGGTGGCATGTGAAGTGAAAATCTTCCTTGATCAAGAAGCCACCTCAAAATAAGATAGTGATGCTGAGATGTACTTTTTTGGAAGCCTATCTAAGAACCCCAAACGTAAGCATCAAACCTTTTACCTATGTCAAAGAACTATTTCTGTCTGAGTGAACATTAACAAAACATGTAGAGCAATCAGTCAGAAGCGATTTCATATGAAACCTTCAACTCTTTGAGGCATACTTTCCAAATGGCTCGACTGTCATTTATCAAGCGTCTGAGCTCATTCAGTAATGACAATATCATACAATCATTGACTACAGTAGAGAGACTAAAACTGCATAACACTTTCCATGATCAGTGATCTGTACAGACAATCCACCTCTGCTAGGCATAATCTAAAGCTTGCAGAATCTCTTAACTGCTACAGCACAAACATCTTCCAGAAAACTCTTTAACTTAAAATAGACACCAGTGAGTCATGAATACATAAACCATCTGACATCAACTTAGCCTGAGTCTGCAATTCCTTGCAACAGTCATGACCTGCCAGGAAACAATGCACATTAACAATATCTGCTGGTCAGCCACAGTAACTGGCATGACTTGATAAGTTCCACCAACCAAACAAAAGCTAACAAACAGGCCAGCCAGAAACAGAAAGCACTGATAAAAATAGATTGAAAGCTTCACTGTTAAAGTTGCTAGTAAGAATTCACTTCAGCAATCAGCATACTGGCTTTATTTGTTATCAACTGTTGTCACAACAAAACATCATCTGCAGATAAAATGGCTTGCTGTGGTCTGCTTGGTATAAAATTATACAACTATAAAGACTATACTCAAGGGGCCAATAACATATATATAGAATATAATTACACATACCTGTACACACATTAAAAGATTATAACAATTGGATTTCAATACAAAGCTTTGAGATTAAAATTACAGGCAGTGAATACATTTCTGAAGAATTTCTGCTCACTATTCAAACACAGTTAAAGATAGCCCTTAGCAATGCTAGCAACTGAATGTCTTGTGCAGTCATTGTTTTAAAAGCTATCAGAGTGGAGTATTAAGTAGTACAGGTCTTGTACATAAGAACCTTAAGTTGTCACATATCACATACTTTTCAGAACATGAAACACGACAGTAAACATACTCTCCCCATAGAACAGAAAACTATTTAAAAGCATATTTATTCAAATAATGTTTTTAAGCTAAAACTGCTTAAATCAACTAACCTGCCACACGAAGAACCGCCCTGTCGGCCGGGTCCAACTGCAAAACACTGAGCGGCAGAAAGAAATCTGACTGATTGAAACTGAATGCACCGCACCATGAATGTCTGTCTAGATCTCGACTATCCATTGTGTCAAGCACAACGATGAAGACGATGACAAAGCAGAAGGTGCTCTGCAAAAAAACCAGAATCATTTGAAAAATATATTTATATTACGCTGAATAAAGTGTCTTCATATAAGCGTCTTGAGTAAGATGTCAAAAGAACTACCGAAGCAATGACTGCCAACTGTCTCACCAAATGTGCAGAAAGACTTCCTCTCTTAACACCTAAGTCAACAACAGTCACTGCACATTTCTGTTAGATACAGATCTGTGTGGCTATTTTCAATGCTGTTAAACATGAATTGCTCCCATTCAAAAAAGAAATCAACATCACTATATGCAATTAAAATAAGCAAGTTTTTCCATGCAACCAAAAAGCACAAAGTTTTCTCTTGAAAACTAAAAACTTTGAAAATTTGTCATATGAACCATAATTGTAAGCCATGGCTTCAATGGACTGGATGCTAAATAAATTTACGGCATGAAAGTATGTACGAACAAATGAATGAAGCCAAATAACTAATACCCAACAAATAAATAAGGCTTGTAATTTCGACAGCTACAACCCTTACAGTTACCTAATATTCATTGAGCACATAAGATGAAGATTGGCAGCAAAGTTCAGACTGTTTCTACACTCGGTGCTAAGTCAGAAAGGTCTGACTTGATTGGAATAATGACTGATAGATGTTCTTATATAAAGACGATCAGAAACTAAGAGCAACTGGACTCCACTGCACTGAATTCTATTTTACTTCAGTGCATAACAATCAGCTGAACAGCATTCCTCCTCTCAGTATCACAGGATTCATCCAGATCACTCATTCTCATCATTTTACTATAACCTACAGTCTGTTCTCCATATAGTACTTAAGATGGGTGCCATAACATGGACTTCTTTTGTAAGGTCTGCATTTCACACTTCATCAAAACCATGAACCGCACTGTAAGCAAACATATTCTGCAACTCTATGCAAAGTAAGGCTTTCTTGAATAGTCAAGTAACATAACTGCATCAATGCCTCAACTGCTTTAAAAAAGCACAGATACAATACAAATTCTACTTCACAACTGTACTTAGAACAATATACATGTGTGTTACAACGAGACAAAACTGGAGGCCTGAAAAGAAAAAAGCACAGAGCTCTGTCTTCTATGTATGCACACAGCCGAGACACAGGAAATGTCAATTCCTTTAAATGTCAGTCAACAAATATTTGATCAGACAAACCTCTTTTTCATCCATCTATAAAATCATCATCTTTCAACTAATCAATAGAGCCAAACGCACACAATGCACAGGTAATACTATATAACACACTCTGATGCATACATAAAAACACAGCTCAACCATTTTCCACGTGCAGCTGGTTTTACCAGTTCTTTAGAAGCAAATATGTAAAAAATGTTGTGGATGTTTAACAGTAAGTATCTTCTACATTGGGTTCTGCTTCGTAAAGTTATCCATAGTATCAGCCCTCTTATGAAACAGACCGACATTTTTCTATAATCTGAATGGGTTTGCATTGGGCTTTGGTGCATACCATGAACTGATTTCTTATTCATTGAATACCACAAAAGTCACCAGATTAGATATGCAAGGAAGACCAATATTAGTACCTCCAGTTTCAGCAATTTTAACTGTAGACCATAAAGACAAAGCCATAACTATCTCAATGTGCTTCTGCTCAACATAACATTCTACCCCAACACATCATAATACACTAGGTACATGTAAGCAGACATACAAACACATATATTCATGCATAATTTTCCGTTCTTTTGACATGAATTCACAAATTAGTATCTGATTAATTAAAAAAACATGACGTTAAAAATACCAAGTACATGTGTGGTATAAGTTTGAAGGTTAACCTTTTGACCCCATCTTCTCCCTAGACTAATAGATGAATGCATGTGTATAGGTATTCTGTGCACTGGAAGTGTTCATCATGATGAGCAATTCAACTGAGTCCTCTGTGAATCATTCATAAGGTTCATCGGATGACCTGCCTTCGAAGCCACAGAAAATGACTTATCAATTCCAGGCACAGCTCTGCAATTCCCTCTCTCAAAAGCGCTGTCTGCTAAATGCAAACACTAGAATACTCATCAACATTGTCTGGCACCCTAGAGATTCATTGGTTCCCAAATGCCACACAATTTTATCTACTTACTACAAATACGCATATCGCTGTCTGGGTATACAGGCCACAATGACCAAACTTAGCATTTTTACGATGAGCTGTATTGGTTTCCAAGTCGCTTTTAATACACTCTTGTCGTTAAAGTGCTAACGAACAATTGATGTCCATTAGCATTTAGCATTCTATCTACATTAATGTCAGCTGCATTGAGACTAGTTCCGAGAGCAAAGCACAGAGAGAATGCCACTGCCCCAACCAGACATGTTCCATCCATTTCAACACAAAACTAAAGTGTCTTTCACTAGCACACACGAAAACTGGCATCTGTTCCAACTCAATGGACAAAACAGATTGCTCCCCTTAAATTCCTTAATCAAAATTCTTATTTCTCATTAATTTCACGAACCAGACCGATATGGGTACAAAAAAGACACAGGGTCACACAAGAGCCAATGCCAAACAAATTGAATCCCATAATGCTAGAAAATTTGCCTAGTTAATTTGGCAATTGCTCTATCAAATGAGAAATTCAATAGTATTTTATGCTATGTTAGTTTATTATTACACAACTCCTCAATCCTTCCACATATAGCACACCATTTTAACTGAGCAACAACAAATACAGCAAGTTTTAGACAATTCTTAACTAAGTCAAACATTTTACTTAACCCTGTCTATGCAGATCTGTTCACAAACTCTTACTATTAAATCTTTCACTACTCGTGAACTACACCTAGAATTAACTTAGGTTAAGTTATCCCATTTACATTTAACTGCTAAGTGTTTCTACTGCTCCAACAACATTTGATTAGAAATACTCTGACTTAGCCCCAAGTCACACCAACATTTTCATTCTGTAAAAAATGTTCAGCTTTATGTCAATCTTAGTTGTCCTGAACAGATACAATAAAACATCATCAAATCCTGTGCAGTGTCTAGCAAGAACATCAAGGCAAAAACTTAATGTAGGGATGATATGCACTGGCAAAAAGAGCCAATTTCCACCACTGGTTCATTCAGAATTTATATGCCGACTGTGACTGCTTAAAATAATTAGAGGAGCAGTGTGACAGAGAAATGGAACACAGAGACCATGGGGATATTGCACAATGGTAGCAGAGTGCTATAGGGCTGTCCAATACTATGTAGTCACATTGGGGGCTGTTGAATATGCTAAATGCTTAAAATGCTAACCTGTCTTCAGTTACAGTAGTGTTTGAATACAACTGAGCAATGCCTCTATTTCACTGCATCACGCCTTGCGAGTAACATAACTGTCATTGTCAGTCTACAATAGCATTCTTACTAATATTGCATTCTGCTCATAGGTCTGATCAAAACCATGACAAGTACAGCCAATGCTATAACAATAATAACATGCAACCCTACATTGACACCCATGGAAGTCAAAGGCTGTATAGTTAGCCTTAAGTGACAACTTGTTTAGGAGAATCACATTTAAGCTAGAAGAACTCAAGAGGGAAAAGAGCCAAGACTAGGTTTGGAAAGAACTATGTAAACACAATCAGAAAGGTACTCACTCTCCAATCTCGATGCAACTGCTGAGAAGACTAGATCTGGGTCACAACATCTGGTAGCCAGACAGAGACCTACACGCTGGCTGTGCAAGCACAAAGGTGCAGCTGGCAAGTCAACAGAAGAGGAGGCACACACACATATTTTTCAGGATGATGGCTCAGGTCGCCATGATTGCGGATCAATGGCCGTGCATGAGTCATCACAACTTTGCATTTGCCTACTACTGTTAGGACGCAGGTGCACTAGCGTCAGAAGGTCTTATGCAACCCAGAGCATACCTGCCAATCAACGATAGAGCGATAAAATGCAATACCTTCACTTGGCCATATCCACTAGTGGAAAAACTGATGAGCCATCCAAATAATCATCATCATCAGTCCCAGCTGCTACCTATTAGGCAGTGATGGGGTGGAGGGGGGGGCTGTGGGCAACTGAATGGCCTCTATTTGGTTGATAGTTCTATTTGGTCGATAGTCTGTCAAGTCCAATGCTTTCTTTGCGTTCAGTCCATGCCTTGTTATGCAAATATGTTCTCATTAAAAATCAAGTCTACGCCGTCGACATGCACTCTTGTGAATGCAGCTTATTCCGTAACACAGGAGTCTGGCTCTGGATAAGAGTCATGCTTTAGTCTATGCTTTAGCCTGTGTTTTGCCGGTGTCTTAGTCTATGCTGTGTATGGCCAACTGCCAAAGCAGTTCCACATTCTTCTCAGCAATCTAACCTACACAAATATCTATAGTGAGCACTGCTATTGTAATAAACAAAACATTTACTGATGATTTCAAGCATCAAAGTAAAACTACAGTCCACAATCATTGATCCACTGAAGATCCAGAACCTTCAACTCCCAGTTCTTATTCATGTACAATAAGAACTGTGGCAATCACTCAGGCTAAAACTCTGCCAATCAGAAGTAATTGGTATGAATTCAAAATTAAGACCTGAACTAGAAAAGTAAAGCAAATCTTAAAATTACAGAGTTGTCAAATTGTCAGAGGCTGCTATCAATCAAACACAAACCTCACTTCTATTTACGATGATCAAAAGATTATAACCTGCAGAGTAGCCTCGGGTTACAAATATACTAATACAATCAGTCCAGCATTCAAAACATTGTTACTTTTTCATGCCAAATAATATCAAAGCACTAAGTGCAACCCCTGTGATACGTCAGCCCACCCTCCCTCAGGCACAGACATCACATGCAAGCCTCATACTATATTTCCTATACTCCTAAAGGAAACTAAATTTTAACATAGTTTTTGTTAACCTTCAAATACCGAAGTATCGAGTACTGATGATCATCGATTACTCTTGTAGATCCAAAGTGCCACTGAGGTAGATAGACCGGAATCGGAACCAAACTCATATGGATGAAAAATATTCATTTTATTAATATAATTATAAAGCCACTCATACACCAATTTTTCAAAGCACTAAGAGAAGAAAGGTACTTATGGAAATTGGTGTGTAGTTACTGACATTCACTTTGTCACCTGACTTAAAAATTGGGATGACCGTCGCTAGTTTTATACTGCTAGGAACTACAGCATGTGGATCTGCCAACTTGTCAGCTAGAGTGGACAGTGCTAAACTCAGCTTCCTGCCTCAACTATGGTCAATCATCACCTGATCACGTCACCAATCTGCTGCACAACAACCTGATCTCTGCCTTGGTTTGGTGCTGCCTTGCAGGTGTGGTTCCTGTTTACTGCTGCTCCACCCTAAGCGTCCAGCACCACGGATCTCTCTGCTCTTCTAAGCAGGCTGAGCTTCTTGTCCCCCGGTTGCGGATTTCTATTATGCAGTGCAGTGCTTTTTCCGCTACTGGCCCTGCAACCTGGAATGGGTTCCCTATGGCACTACGTCTAATGCCTAGAGCCCTTGCGGCCACATTCTACTCTAATCTCAAGACTGTTCTCTATAGCCAGGGCTGGGTCGGGAGTGCTTCTGAGTAGATAATCTTGAAAAGTGGTGCAATATAAATCTCTGAAATGAATGAATGAATGAATGAACCTGCACTGGTTGCAGGTTCTTCAGCAAAGTCCAGACTATACTTCTGACTTCTGTTTTCAAGAAGCAGACAACATGAACAGAGGTCCTTTACTGTCTTCATCGAGGATCCAACTTATGTCCCGCTTTCTTGCACAATGTTTGGCGAATATTCCTGCACTGTTACTGGACCATTTATGGACATATTCAAGTCACTGTTCAAACCTATCTCTATAAATATCATCACTCACTTCTGAACTCATGTACAGCGCTGTAATATGGTTTTATTATTGCTAAAATCATTAGGTATTATGTCTTTACAAACAGCATTTGGGATTATGAAGTGGTTTCAGAAAGAGCACAGTGGCCTGTAAAATGTAAAGGCAAATGTAAAGTCAGATATCTGGGTTAGTGGATAGATTTCCTCCAACTCATACCACCGCAACCGGTGATATTGCTCAAATATCTGGTCACTTTTTTTACAAAATACCAGATCATATAAAAACTTTAGCAATAGTAATCTATGCCAGCCCCTGCATGATCAATGTCTTGCATTGATTTTTCATTTGACTCCCGGCTGATCAATTTTGCAACGCACTGAAGGACCCGTCCATACAACCCTATGATGTCATTCGCTAGTTGTCTAAAGATAGCACTAAGGTCAGCCCACGGTCTATACAGCAGCCAAAGTAATATCGTCTACATACATGACATTGGATCAATCAGTGTCCGGAAGCGTATAAGAAACGGTGATCTCAACTCCACTTTTAACGGAGACGAATCGGTAATTCGATGATCGCAAAGAATAGATCGCATTTAGAGACTGGTCAGACCCGGTGAAATTATTCGCCACCGTCAACACATTCAGTCATCATTGACTGCCTCCACCAATCCACCACGTTATCCCCGAAACCACTGCGCCATCCAACGACCAACACAACAGAGCTTGGAAGGTCCGCATAAAATGGCGCGACGTATTATAACACATACACGGCAGTGCCTCTGGCGGCTAGGGAGTTTCACATCTAACGTAATGGACGAAAATTACGAATTATTATATTTTGAGAGAAATCCTGTGTGGGAAAAACGCATAAAATCTCATACTTAATATGTGTTATAATGCCTATAGATTACCAATTGATCTTTCTTTAGCTCTACTCCGCATCTTACCCAGCTCCTGAGGTAGCCTAAGTTGTTATTAAATACAGCAGTTCCTCCGTGCAAACAAATCTCATTGGGGGCCTGCAGCCATGGGCGTATTCATAGGGTAATTACGAGTTCAATCCCCTCCCCAAATAAATTGCCGAAACTTTTATATGCGAAATACAAAAACTGAACTTTTGCGGCCATGTCCAATGGAAACCCCGCCCCAAAAAATGTTTCCTGGCTACGCTACTGGTGCAACTAATAATAATAAAATAATATTTATTCTTTAATGAAGCGCTTGACAAACGCACTGCGCTGTACATGTAGCCTACATGTTATGGCGATAAAACAATTCACAAGCACACAAATTACAGAAGACATAAAATATAAACAAAGTTGCAGCCGTGCAAGGCGCAAGCTGATTTTACATTTGCTGCCA
>JACEVL010000593.1:515000-595910 GCA_020284085.1 Aporrectodea caliginosa
TATCCGTAATCACGGCAATTCGTGTAGGCTACGTGTTGATATTTCTTGAGAGGCCGAATGCCGTATATGTTTGCATCAGTTGTGTCCATGTAGGCCTACTTAGGTCTCAAGTAGGCCTACGAGTACGCGTAGACGGTAGACCTACAAGAACTTAAAATCTGTAGGCCATACTTGAGTATGAGTACTACAGGTACCAAGTTCTACATCTCTGCGAGTCAGTGCAATAGGCAGTGATCCGGCCAGTCCTAAACAAAAAGGAACCGGAACGTCCACTTCAGGAAGAATCGGAACGTCGGCTTCAGGCTCCATGTTAATCAAAGTAAGAACCGATAGGAGCCTACGGCGTTGCGGTCGTCCAAATAGAACCGGAACGCGTTCCGGTGCATTCCGGTCCCAACGTATCCCTGCCATTCCCTGGCAATAGGTCTAGAACTCTAGACTAACAGTCTAACAATCGGTCGCTGTGAGATCACCAGTTGCTGTCTATATATAGTCTTACTAAGTAGGCGGCCTACTGTAGGCTTATCTGCCTGAGCGGTGTCTGCCAATTTGCTTCATTACATAACCCTATCGTGAAAATTATAAAACTGTACTTTAGTATTAAACCTGCAGCAGGAAGCGATTGTAGCATGTTAAACTCTCTAGACCCTTTGAAACTGAAAGTCTGAAACTCCAGGTTTTTACTGGTTTTACGTTCATCCAGTTATTTGTAGTGTTCAACTGCTCAACTGCTGCTAATTGCTAAATCCAGTGTTTCCGATCTCAAGTGCCACAGCATCCAAGGATGCTGTATGTGAACCTGCTCAGAGTCGCCGCGGCTGAATGACAGAATAGGTCAAAAACCTGAAAAATACCAAAGACCCCTGCTGACATATAGGCCTAATGACTTACTATTTTTAAAACACAAATAGTGCAGTAGTCGCAACACTGTGACTGAAAATAAGAAACGTTGCTCGTCATTAAGATAAGAAACTAGGTTAACTGGAAGAAAATTAAATTAAAGCAAGGCAAGGTGTCTTTGATTGAACGACTTTTAAAAATGCCCTTCTCTGAACAAGGTTGAGAAACACTTGATTTTATAAGTCAATACGGAATGAATTCCATGCTGAACGATGCATTGCAATGCAGCCTCGAAATTAGTCGTGAGTTTTACTGTTTTATCATTCTATGCCTATAGGCCTACACACCCACATGCACCATCACATTCTTTCGTAATTCACACTAGTATTTCAGTCATTGGTCGGTCGGTACAGAAGGGGGCAAAATGCGTTACATTATTGGGTAACTACCAGACATACTATTATGCCTTGCTACTACTATCCTGCACAGACCCAGAGACATGGCAATATCCGACGTTACATTTTCTACCAGCAGCAGGGGATTGCCAGTCGCTCAGTGTTACCGTGCGCTGCGCATTTCAGTTGGCTGTCGTCATTCCTTATACTCAACGCAACATGGAACTGGAACCTTAAAGATAGCACTGACTTTCTATTCTTGATGGGATTCCATTAGTTGGGCTCTATAAATTATGTGTGCAGTTAATTAACAATTAAAGGATATATGTAATTGTAATCTCAATATTTCTACAGCACTTCTGTCCTTACGAGGATTCGAACCTCTGACCACACTGACCATCAGACTATCATAATTAGCATAATAGTAATAATAATAATGACCATCACTATCAAAGCATGGCATCATACATACAAGTACAAAATTATTCCAAACCGGACAGGTGTGACGGAAATGTCGACAATGGATTCTTATAAATGAAACCTGTAAAAGAGACAATGTAATAGTGTTTTGTTAACATGATGTACCACATTAATTACAGTCTAGATATATAATTTGCAAGCATTAATTTTAAATTGTAAACATTAGGACACCTCTCCCTTAATTAGACCAAAACCAAAACACTACTCCCAGCAAATCTGAATAGACCACAATGCAGTTTGTTTGCTAATTTTCTGACTTAATTAGTCTGTTAAGAGATCTTGAAACAAGATACCTCAATGATAAAAGAACTCATTGTTACAAAATCAACCATGAAGACTAAGCTACTTGAAAAAGTACTTCATGTGGGACAGAGTACAATCGTAATCAGCAAATTACCACAGATGCACCATTTAAAATAAATCAGTTTACTAGGCTAAATAAGTTTCCTGCAGAATGCTACAATACTCGTTTAACAAGTAATGTAAAACAAAAGCAGTGAGTCAATAATACTGAATAATAGCAAGTATACAAAAACACATGCAGGTATTTGGCAATGCTTGTCATCAGTGCTTTGTGCAAATATGATTCGCCATTATCATAAAGGCAACATAATTTGCCCATAGTATGAAGTCTGCCCTCAAACTGCCACCTCAAACTTTGTTAATTTGTTCATGCACTGAGTATACCTGCCATTATTGTGCTTTTATGAGTATATGCTATAATAAGTACCTAGATACGCACATACATTTCTATATATACACTATTAAGTATCGAGATACATGTATACACACATTATTACAAACAAGGGGTTGTATACACATTACTGTACACAGCAATTCAGTATTAAAATCTGAAGTATATGCAAAACTAATCAAGCACAATATCAAATTATACTTGTGGTATGTCCATAGCAGAGGCAAATAAATAAATGGACAAATTAAGGCATCAGGTGATGATTAATTAATTATAACAATAACAAATTATTTAACATGCTTTTAGATAACCATTATCACAAGATAGTCACAGCCACAAACTCTATACATGCACAACCAACACAGAAGTAGTAATCATTAACCATACACAGAATACAGAAATACATCACTGCACAGATCAAATAGATGTTAACCTGCAAAAAACCAAAATGCAATTTGCAATTGGTTAATAAAATATGCTATTCTATAACAATTACATNATGAACCTGCTATTAACGGAGACGAATCGGTAATTCGATGATCGCAAAGAATAGATCGCATTTAGAGACTCAGACCTGGTAAAATTATTCGCCACCGTCAACACATAAGTCATCATTGCAGGTTCTTCAGCAAAGTCCAGACTATGCTTCTGACTTATGTTTTCAAGAAGCAGACAACATGAACAGAGGTCCTTTACTGTCTTCATCAAGGATCCAACTTATGTCCCGCTTTCTTGCACAATGTTTGGCGAATATTCCTGCACTGTTACAGGACCCCACTGCATCAGTTACGGACATATTCAAGTCACTGCTCAAACCTATCTTTATAAATATCATCGCTCACTTCTGAACTCATGTACGGCGCTGTAATATGGTTTTATTATTGCTAATATCAGTAGGAATCATGTCTTTACAAAAAGCGTTTGTGCATGTATGAAGTGGTCTTAGCAAGGTCACAGTGGCCTGTAAAATGTAAAGGTAAATGTAAAGTCAGATATCTGGGTGAGTGGATAAATTTCTTCCAACTCATACCACCGCAACCGGTGATATTCCTCAAATATCTGGTCACTTTTTTTACAAAATACCCGATCATATAAAATCTTTAGCAACAGTAATCTATGCCAGCTCGTGCATGATCAATGTCTTGCATTGATTTTTCATTTGACTCCCGGCTGATCAATTTTGCAAACGCACTGAAGGACCCATCCATACAACCCTATGATGTCATCGTAGTTGTCTAAAGATAGCACTAAGGTCAGCCTACGTCGGTCTACCCACGGTCTATACAGCAGCCAAAGTAATATCATCGTCTACATACATGACATTGGATCAATCAGTGTCCGGAAGCGTATAAGAAACGGCGATCTCAACTCCACTTTTAACGGATACGAATCGGTAATTCGATGATCGCAAAGAATAGATCGCATTTAGAGACTGGTCAGACCCGGTGAAATTATTCGCCACCGTCAACACATTCAGTCATCATTGACTGCCTCCACCAATCCACCACGTTATCCCCGAAACCACTGCGCCATCCAACGACCAACACAACAGAGCTTGGAAGGTCCGCATAAAATGGCGCGACGTATTAGAACACATACACAGCAGTGCCTCTGGCGGCTAGGGAGTTTCACATCTAACGTAATGGACGAAAATTACGAATTATTATATTTTGAGAGAAATCCTGTGTGGGAAAAACGCATAAAATCTCATACTTAATATGTGTTATAATGCCTATGGATTACCAATTGATCTTTCTTTAGCTCTACTCCGCATCTTACCCAGCTCCTGAGGTAGCCTAAGTTGTTATTAAATACAGCAGTTCCTCCGTGCAAACAAATCTCATTGGGGGCCTGCAGCCATGGGCGTATTCATAGGGTAATTACGAGTTCAATCCCCTCCCCAAATAAATTGCCGAAACTTTTATATGCGAAATACAAAAACTGAACTTTTGCGGCCATGTCCAATGGAAACCCCGCCCCAAAAAATGTTTCCTGGCTACGCTACTGGTGCAACTAATAATAATAAAATAATATTTATTCTTTAATGAAGCGCTTGACAAACGCACTGCGCTGTACATGTACATGTTATGGCGATAAAACAATTCACAAGCACACAAATTACAGAAGACATAAGGGGCCGTCCATAAATGACGTCACGCAATTTTGGCCGATTTTGAACCCCCCTCCCCCCTCGTCACACTTCGTCACAAAAAGTTACACCCCCTTGAAAAATGACGTCACAAAGCTCTGACCATGGGCGTATTCATAGGGTAATTACGAGTTCAATCCCCTCCCCTAAAACCAAATTTCCATGGTGAAGCAAAATGCTCTTTTGTGGAACAAATAGGGAGAGCATGCATATTTTAAAATCTAACGGTGACCAAATATTGAAATAATTAGAAAAATTATTAATAATGGTGCCCGTATACATTAAAATAATTTAAAAAATAATGAAAATTTATTACTCACAATTAGTGCTGTTATTGTTAAAGTCAAATTGTTGTTAAAATTGTTAAATTTAATTACATAGACCTGGTGTGACGTCACACCTCTCAGACCCCATGTCACACATCGTCACAAATTTCCGACCCCCGACCCCTAGGTGCGTGACGTTATTTATGGAGGGGCCTTAAAATCAACAAAGTTGCAGCCGTGCAAGGCGCAAGCTGATTTTACATTTGCTGCCACCTAGGGAATGAAGGCATCGGCTAAACCCAGAGGGGATTACGGAAATCGAACCGGGTCCGTGAAAACTTCAGACAATAGTGTTATCCATTATACTACTCCCTCCCTATTGTTCATAATAATAACCTTGAGTGTTTTTGTTTGGTTGAGAGTATTATTGTTTATGATGGAATAGTAGTCCAAGTTTCTATAGTCTCAAAACAACAAGAAAACGTAAAGGACTTTTTTCAAAACGTTTTGCTTCTCATATATATATATATATATATATATATATATATATATATATATATATATATATATATATATAGACCAAACTGAATACGCCTACCATTATGTGATTTCATAACATGTTTTCTTTAGATTTCTCTCTTTCCCTGGAATTTCTTTAGGGCCTATCTGCTCTGCGATTTTCCATGGTTGTGTGACTTGTTGCTTGGTTCTTTATTTTATCTTCATGGTGTAGGCCTATAGCCTAATCATGTCCTGAAAGCAGCGCTTTAAATCTGTAGAATTTTTGACATACTCTCGATTGAATCTCACAGCTCGAGATTTTTTAGGGTGCTGGCTTTCTGATAAAGTGTTCATGATGTATTTTCAGAAAGCCGCAAAGCCTGTCTGAATCTGCCATATTGGTCTTTTTATACTATCAGGAAATCTAATGCTTCGATACCACAGACCTACATAGCCTATATGTATACAACAACAATTTTAATATCACATAATATTATACTAATTAGTTGTATCCATGTTGTCTGAATTTTACTTTAAAATAGTAGCCTTATAAAATTGATTGGATGAATTTGTAAGTTACCCAGTATGCTAATAAGACTAAGTTCCTGGCATGTTGTGGTAATTAGGCCTAACACACCCTTACCCCACATCAGGACACATCACAATTAGCCTATAACCAATAGAAAAAAATGTGTCTACACTAAACACCTTGAAACATAATTTAGTATTTTAATGCTGTAAGGAACCAAGACATTTATATTTGTCTTATAAAACGAAGGGGTGAAATCTTTTAAAATTAATTACTGGCAAACCTTGACCACCCTAAGTCATGCAAGTACTTAAAAAACACTCGTTAGATGGCAGCTCAATGATGAACTAAGGGGCGTCTTAGGCACTCTAGTCTCTACCGGCCCTAATGTAGCCACTGGACAAATAAATATCTGCTCCATCCATTGAGCTCACCAAAAGTCCAAAACTACACCTCTCTCTCTCTGTGTGTGCGTGCGTGTGTGTGTGTGTGTGTGTGTGTGTGTGTGTGTGTGTGTGTGTGTGTGTGTGTGTGTGTGTCCACGTCCGTCGTTTTGTCTGCTATAGCCTATAGCCTAATCTCCACAGTTCTTTCGACCAAAACTGAAAACACTGCTTTTTCACAAATCCTATGTAGCTGATTCCTCATTTTCCCCTAACCTCCCTCGCGGCCGTTTAAATTCTAAACACCATATCAACCTTAATGACATAATAATAATAATGAGAGGCTTATCGTCTGACTGTAATTTACTCTGCTCATGACCTTTGGATCTTGACCTGGAACCGATTTTATCCAAGGTCCACCTCCGCCGCATATCGATTTTGTTTTGACTAAGCGCCTGTGAGTAAGCTGGTTCCCGCGACTTCGCCTTTTGGGCGCTGTGGAAATCTCGAGATAACATTTCCGCGCGCTGCCTCTGCGGCATGCATCTGGCGGGAACGATGTGGGATTATTCAAAATCGGTTAAATAGGTGACTCACTGACTCTGTAGACGGTAGAGGCGTGGCCAAAGATCTTTGGGCGTGGCTGTCTAGATACGACGTCGACTATATATTGAAACGGTGCCAGCTTGGGTTGAATTTGTGGATTGTTTTATAGGGCCTATATTATTATGGACTGTTCAGACGCCTCACACCACAGCTTGCCTTAATAATTATCCGTAATCACGGTAATCCGTGTAGGCTACGTGTTGATATTTCTTGAGAGGCCGAATGCCGTATGTTTGCATCAGTTGTGTCCATGTAGGCCTACTTAGGTCTCAAATAGGCCTACGAGTACGCGTAGACGGTAGACCTACAAGAACTTAAAATCTGTAGGCCCTACTTGAGTATGAGTAGGCCTACTACAGGCACCAAGTTCTACATCTCTGCGAGTCAGTGCAATAGGGAGTGATCTGGCCAGTCCTAAACAAAAAGGAACCGGAACGCCCACTTCAAGAAGAACCGGAACGTCGGCTTCAGGCGCCATGCTAATCAAAGAAGGAACCGATAGGGGCTTACGGCGTTGCGGTCGTGCAAATAGAACCGGAACGCGTTCCGGGGCATTCCGGTCCCAACCGATCCCTGCCATTCCCTGGCAATAGGCCTAGACTAACAGTCTAACAACCGGTCGCTGTGAGATCACCAGTTGCGGTCTAGTCTTACTAAGTAGGCGGTCTACTGTAGGCTTATCTGCCTGAGCGGTGTCTGCCAATTTGCTTCATTAGCCTACATAACCCAATCGTGAAACTTATAAAACTGTACTTTAGTATTAAACCTGTAGCAGGAAGCGATTGTAACGTGTTAAACTCTCTAGACCCTTTGAAACTGAAAGTCTGAAACTCCAGGTTTTTACTGGTTTTACGTTTATCCAGTTATTTGTAGTGTTCAACTGCTCAACTGCTGCTAATTGCTAAATCCAGTGTTTCCGATCTCGAGTGCCACAGCACCCAAGGATGCTGTATGTGAACCTGCTCCAAGTGCTCCACGGCTGAATGACAGAATGGGTCTAATACGTGCAAAACAACCGAAGACCCCTACTGACATAGACCTATTACTATTTTTAAAACACAAATAGTGCAGTAGTCGCAACACTGACTGAAAATAAGGAACGTTGCTTGCAGACTTGTATACGAGACATAAAACTCGAAACCGAGACCGAGACAGTGGGGTTCGAGACCGAGACAGTGGGGTCCGAGACCGAGACCGAGACACCAGGTCCGAGACAGTTCAAAACGAGTGAAATGCACATTGGACCCAAGTCCCGAAACAATATTTCTCAACTTTTGAAGTCTAATACAAGGGTCAAATCACTGAAATCAGCCGATCACCTGAATTGTATAAACTATAAAGAAATTAAATATTTCAGCCATTCTGAAATCTTCTAAATGATTCTAAAATTTAAACCAACAAAATTCCATATAGGCCCTAGGCCTATTAGCGATTTAGCGATATAAGTCACATCACTCACCTTGAGAAACTAGATGTTGTTAAAAGAGTTTCGCTTATGTTGGCTTTACACAAAGACGAACGGCATGCCATTTATTTTGGTTTTCAATGATTTCAAACTGCGTGAATGCAAATTTAACGATTTCAGGTTCCTTATGAGACATTTTAAGATATTTGGAAATTTTGGACTGAAAGTGCAAACTTAAGACTGCTTTTTCAATACTCTTAAATCTTAATACCAGAAACACCGATTTTTTAAACTTCCTGTCTATTTGGCACTTCCGATTAACTAGTTATCCATTCGGCACAAGACAATTCTACAGCTCAATACTGTACAAGTTCCGAACAAAGTACAGTTTGTATGAAAACTTTGGAGACCGCTTCTACAAGAGAACAAGGCTTTCGCTTCGAGACAGTTTCCAAAAAGACAAGACTTTCGTTTCGAAAGTTTCCAAAAAGTCGAGAAATGATCTCGAGACCGAGACAGTGGGGTCCGAGACCGAGACATAGAAAAACCTGTCTCGAGACGTCTCGAGACCGAGACAGTGTCTCGAGACAATCCAACTCTGGTTGCTTGTCATTAAGATAAGAAACTAGGTTAACTGGAAGAAAATTAAATTAAATTAAGGCAAGGTGTCCCAGTGTGATTTTCCTTACAGATTTTATTTTAGTTATAGTTATAGTTATAGTTAATGATTTTTTATTTTAGTTATAGTTATAGTTATAGTTAGTATTATTTTTTAGTTATAGTTATAGTTATAGTTAATGGATTTTTATTTTAGTTAATTTTAGTTACTACTTAGTTACAATAATTAAGTCTATAAGCAAAATTGTGCGTATTAATACGCTGTTTCACAATTTACTCAGAGCTATGAAAACCTTTGAAGCATGGGTACAGTCAGCTTCATGAATACACGAGTTTCCAAAGTAACTGACAAATTTCACAATAAAAATTTCGCATTTTTCGTTCTCATTTATGTCGAATCGTCCATATTGCACTTCCTATTTTTATTTTTTGTATTAACGAAAATAAAGATGAATTTTCGTTAGTGTTATTTTCGTTATAGTTATAGTTATAGTTAATGATATTTTTTAGTTATAGTTATAGTTATCGTTAACGAAGTCATTTTATTTTCGTTAACGAACATTTTCGTTATCGTTATCGTTAACGAAAATCACACTGAGGTGTCCTGAACGACTTTTAAAGGCACCCTGCTCTGAAAAAGGTTGAGAAAGACTCGATTAGTCAATACGGAATGGATTCCATGCTGAACGATGCATTGCAATGCAGCCTCGAAATTAGTCGCGAGTTTTATCCTTCTATGCCTATAGGCCTACACACCCGCATGCACCGTCACATTCTTTCGTAAATTCACACTAGTATTTCAGTCATTGGTCTGTCAGTACAGAAGGTGGCAAAATGCATTACATTATTGGGTAACTACCAGACATACCATAATGCCTTGCTACTACTATCCTGCACAGACCCAGAGACATGGCAATATCCGACGTTACATTTTCTACCAGCAGCAGAGGAGTGCCAGTCGCTCAGTGTTACCGTGGGCTGCGCATTTCAGTTGGCTGTCGTCATTCCTAATCCTCAATCAACATGGAACCTTAAAGATAGCACTGACTTTCTATTCTGGATGGGATTCCATTAGTTGGGTTCTATAAATTATGTGTGTGCAAGAGCTCGATATAAGTATGCAGTATGCACATATGGGACCCACATTCCCCAAATTGGAATATTTGAATCAAATTTCTGTCCTTACAAGGATTCGAACCTCTGACCACACTGACCATCAGACTATCATAATTAGCATAATAGTAATAATAATAATGACCATCACTATCAAAGCATGGCATCATACATACAAGTACAAAATTATTCCAAACCGGGCAGGTGTGACGGAAATGTCGACAATGGATTCTTATAAATGAAACCTGTAAAAGAGACAATGTAATAGTGTTTTGTTAACATGATGTACCACATTAATTACAGTCTAGATATATAATTTGCAAGCATTAATTTTAAATTGTAAACATTAGGACACCTCTCCCTTAATTAGACCAAAACCAAAACACTACTCCCATCCAATCTGAATAGACCACAATGCAGTTTGTTTGCTAATTTTCTGACTTAATTAGTCTGTTAATAGATCTTGAAACAAGATACCTCAATGATAAAAGAACTCATTGTTACAAAACCAACCATGAAGACTAAGCTACTTGAAGAAGTACTTCATGTGGGACAGAGTACAATCGTAATCAGCAAATTACCACAGATGCACCATTTAAAATAAATCAGTTTACTAGGCTAAATAAGTTTCCTGCAGGATGCTACAATACTCGTTTAACAAGTAATGTAAAACAAAAGCAGTGAGTCAATAATACTGAATAATAGCAAGTATACAAAAACACATGCAGGTATTTGGCAATGCTTGTCATCAGTGCTTTGTGCAAATATGATTCGCCATTATCATAAAGGCAACATAATTTGCCCATAGTATGAAGTCTGCCCTCAAACTGCCACCTCAAACTTTGTTAATTTGTTCATGCACTGAGTATACCTGCCATTATTGTGCTTTTATGAGTATATGCTATAATAAGTACCTAGATACGCACATACATTTCTATATATACACTATTAAGTATCGAGATACATGTATACACACATTATTACAAACAAAGGGTTGTATACACATTACTGTACACAGCAATTCAGTATTAAAATCTGAAGTATATGCAAAACTAATCAAGCACAATATCAAATTATACTTGTGGTATGTCCATAGCAGAGGCAAATAAATAAATGGACAGTTTAAGGCATCAGGTGATGATTAATTAATTATAACAATAACAAATTATTTAACATGCTTTTAGATAACCATTATCACAAGATAGTCACAGCCACAAACCAACACAGAAGTAGTAATCATTAACCATACACAGAATACAGAAATACATAACTGCACGGATCAAATAGATGTTAACCAGCAAAAAACCAAAATGCAATTTGCAATTGGTTAATAAAATATTCTATTCTATAACAATTACATTATTCACTGTATACATACTCTATACTCTATGAATAATGTAATTGTTATAGAATAGAATACTCAGATAGTTGTTTAGTCGTCGATGAGATGACAACTGGCTAGCGCACGTGGATGTTTCCGCGGGAGTAATGGGTCTCACTCTCGTGTTGTATGTCGATACTACAGATTTTGGTAACTAGTTCGCTCTCTTGAATGAAGTTTAAACCAACTCGACCAGATACTGCTCAAACTCGGTATTAATTTAATTTAATTTGTGTGTTAATAAAGTTTGCTCAGGCTGCTACCTAACTGCGTAATTTAGTTTTATCGGAAATGTCCGAGAAAAACGCTTCAAAAAATCAAGGAAGGAGGATGTCACGGTCGCCGAACCGCGAGTGGTACAGGACAACCCTACGATTTGGCCTGAACTTTCACTACTAATTGAAAAAACAGTGGCACAAGCGGTAACTTCGTCAGTTTCAATAGCTGTAACTGAAGCAATGTCAAAAATTTATGGAGAAATCCGAAACCTAAATGAGCAACTGGGTGCTCTTGACAGCAACTTTAAAGATTTTAGAAACGAACTCACGACTACCATTTCGTCCCACTCCGACCGCATTAGTCAGATAGAGGAGCAACTTACACAACTGAAGCTCAGTCAGGTCAATTTAACAGAAACTGAAGTTAACATAACAAAGTTAATCGATTCTGACAAACTACTTAATCAGTCTGTCAATGACCTGGAGCAGCAAGCTAGGAGCCATAATCTACGGATTATGGGTCTTCCAGTTCAACCTCAATCGGTTACTGAGGAAGTCGTGGCATTCTTTCGGGATAAACTCAACTGCCAGGACATTGACTCATCTGATATCTCAAACATCAGCATAATAAAGAGGTCGACGACTACCCAGCACCAGTCTCAAACTCTACGCTCCTCCCCAGTGATACTTGTGACATTTACTCGCAAGTTGATCCGTGACAAAATACTGAGGTCTCGGCGACAACTTAAGGGTACACACCAGAGCATCACTGAAGACCTGACTCCTAAAAACGCTTATTTCCTATCTAAACATCGCAAAGACCCCAGACTCAAGGATATGTGGTCATGGAACGGAAAGATCTTTATGACAACTAATAAAGACAACAAGAAGAGAATCGTCTCTCCAAACCTGTCGCTCAATGAACAACTCTCCGAATAATTGCTTTTCCGAACTATTGGCTACGAGAATCTCTGAAAGATCTTTATGACAACTAATAAAGACAGTAAGAAAACAATTCGTCTCGCCTAATTGGTCGCTCAACGAACAACTATCCAAATATCTACATTTCCAGTCTATGGCTACGAGATTTACTGACCTATGCTCCCGACGGATATACACCTGGGTTAAGAGCTAGACTTCTGGCTCACGACCTGTTATGATGTTCGAGTTGAAAGAAGCATCTTGTTTTTCTTTAACTATTATTTTTATTTGCATTTCATTTCTCATCACTGTGCTGAGGATGGCACTGGTGGATCCATTATTTTGTTTCTATTGTTCAGGTGCCCCCAGGATGGAGGTTCCTGGTTATTTTGAGTTTGGATTTGTTTTTCTTTGTATGATTTTTGAATTAGTATTCTATTGTTTGCATCGTGTCTATTTGAAGCATCACGTGACAATTGAATTGAGAGATTGGAGCATAATGTATTGGGCCGTTACCTGCTTACGTGTTTGTCTGAACATTAATTATGGCTACTGACATGCTAAATATTTCCTGCAGTCTCAAGACACAAATAAGTGATGGGTTATGTGACAGATGTCTGAGAATAGGGTCATGTTTAAACTGTAATGCTTGTCTACTTTGCAAATTGCCTTTTTATATGGTTGATGATGAGTTTGTGACTGACAGGTGTGGTGTTGGGCCTATTAGAGACACTTTTGTTATGACAGATGATGACACTGATATTGCAAAAAGTCCACCCAGTGGTTTTGATGAGGTTTTCATCACGGATACTCGTGACAACGATCCTGATCTGAACTTAATTAATCCTGCTACTAGGTCCCTATCCAAATACTATACTGAAGATGGCTTTAATAAATTAATTACTGAGAATAGCCTCCAGTCCAATTTAAAAATCCTCCATGTAAATGTACGTAGTTATAATAAGAACCAAGATAAATTATGGATGTATATTAAAAATATTAAAAGCAAATTTCAGATAATTGCCCTTACTGAAACCTGGTCAACACATGACACCGAGGACCAAATTCATTACCCAGGCTATAAGGCCTTTGTGAAATCTCGATCTGGTAGTAAGGGTGGAGGGGTTGCTATATTAGTTGATGAATGTTTGGAAGCGCAAATTATTGACATACAATTAAACTGGGAAAGTCTTACTGAATACCTGTTTCTTAGGATCTCTTTACTTAATAGGCCTAGCATGGTAGTTGGTGCATTATATAGACCTCCAGGTACTAATATAAATAAATTTAATTCTGATATGGTTACCTTGAACACTCAGCTGACTAATCTTAGAGGTGATTGCTATATTTGTGGAGACTTCAATATCGACTTAATTAATTATGACTCGCATCATCCTACTTGCGATTTCATTAATATTATGTCCTCTGTTTACTTTCGTCCCCTTATCAATATACCGACTAGAATAACTAGCCATTCCTCTACCCTTATTGATAATGTTTTCTCGAATAGGTTAAAGTATGATGAATGGCCGGGTGTATTTTATGCTGACATAAGCGACCATTTACCCATCTTTGTTATTCTTAATTGCAAAGTGGACCATATTCCTAAAAGTAAGTATGTGTCATATCGCCCAAGTAATGAACAGGCAATTGATGATTTCCAGTCACTTCTCAGGGAGGAAACCTGGGATGACCTATGTGCACTCAGTGACCCAGATGATATTTCAAATCTTCTAAATAATAAACTGAATGGATTGTACGACTCCTGCTTCCCACTCCAATCACGGAGGACTAGGTTATTTAAAACCAAAACTAAGCCTTGGATTTCTAATGCTTTGCTGAAATCGTGTAAAAAGAAAAATTTGTTATACAGGAAATATCTGAAAATCAAAACCAATGATGCCCTTTTAAAATACAAAACGTATAAAAATAGATTAACAGCAGTTTTACGAAAATGTGAGAAACAATATTATACTACTAGATTAGAATCACACTGTGGCAATCTAAAGGAAATATGGAAGACATTGAAAGAAGCACTGCACCAAAATGGTCCTCAACAAATTAACCCTTCTCTAAGAATTAATGGTCAAATTGAGACCGATCCAGCCATAATTGCTGAATGTTTTAATAAATACTTTGTTACTATAGGACCCACGTTGGCATCAAAAATTCCACCTACCACTAACACTGTCTTTAATTACTTAAAGGAACCAAACACTAATTCAATATTTCTTACCCCCACATATGAACTGGAGATACAGACTATTATCATGAATTTAAAGACTACAAAAGCTACTGGTTCCCTTATAGTTCCGGTGGAAATTATTAAGCGATGTGCGGCTAACATATCGTTACCACTAGCTCATTTGATTAATCAGTCTTTTCTAACAGGTATTGTGCCACATAATATGAAAACTGCAATTGTATCTCCAATATTTAAAACAGGGGATTGTTATGATATGATGAATTATCGTCCCATCTCAAAACTACCTTGTTTCTCAAAAATTCTTGAAAAAATTATGTATAAAAGATTATATGATTTCCTCATTGACAATAAGATTTTATTTGAGAAGCAATTCGGTTTTAGAAAAAATCACTCTACTAATCTTGCCTTAATTGAGGTAATTGATAAAATATCGGGGGCTCTGGATGATGGTAATTATACCTTAGGCATATTTCTGGATCTGTCCAAAGCCTTTGATACTTTGGATCATGAGAAGTTACTTGCTAAGCTCCAACACCATGGTATCCGTGGTGTCGCTTTGGATTGGTTTAGGTCTTACTTGTCTGATAGGCATCAACAGGTTCATTTTGCTGGATCTTTTTCGGGCCCTGCACCTATTCTGTGTGGTGTTCCTCAAGGGTCTAATTTGGGCCCGTTATTATTCCTGGTGTATATTAATGATGTAATCAATTGTTCCTCCAAACTGAATTTAACCTTGTTTGCTGATGATACTTCTGCCTTTTTAGTTGGAACGAATTTTATGGACTTATTTCATTGTATGAATCATGAACTTGAGCAATTGTCCATGTGGTTCCATGTAAATTTGTTGTCTCTGAATGTTAAGAAATCCAATTATGTCTTATTTAAAAGTCGTGGTAAACAAGTACCTGAATCCTCTATTCCTATGATCAGGATTGATAACACTGAATTATGTCGTGCAACTAATGTAAAGTTTCTGGGTGTTATTATTAACGAAAATCTTTCCTGGCACATGCACATTGAGCTTGTTACCAATAAGGTATCCAAAGTTATCGGTATAATATCTAAATTAAGATGGTTATTACCAGCCTCATCCCTCAAACTGTTATATACTGCACTTGTTTTACCTTACTTAAACTACTGTAATGTCGTTTGGGCAGGTGGATATAGGTCAAAACTTAAACCTCTGTTATTGCTTCAAAAAAGGGCCGTAAGAGTGATCTGTGGAGTTCATTATCTTACGAAGAGCGCGAGCTTATTTAAGTCATTAAAATTGTTGACTATATATGACATTTATAAGCTCCAGCTTGGACTTCTTATGTTCCAACATCATGTTGGGACGCTTCCAGCTTTATTTGCTGATTATTTTACTGAGAATGCTACTGTGCATGACTATAATACTAGACATAAACATAATTACCGGTCTGAGATCTGTAGGACTAATATAAGACAATCCACTGTTAGAATTAAAGGCCCTCAATTATGGAACTCCATTGATGCTAGAATTCGTGATTTGCGTATTTATAATGTGTTTAAGTCTGCATTTAAATCATGTTTGCTTGATCAATATTACTAATTTGTTCTCATGAGGTTTGATGCTATCTGAGTGTCCTAACAGCACTTTGATTAACTGTCACTACAGTTATCTCATTGAGTAATTTCCTTGATATCCTAGCGGGGACGACTAGATAAGCTGTTGCAGCTTCTTCTCCTCGTATTTCGTTTGATTTTTTCAGTTCTCAGGTTTACACTAGAAACTTAAAGACAGTGCATTACATGCTTGTATTTAGGACATGAGTTCTGTTTTTCTGTGTTTCTGTGTATTATTTGATCATTGTTACTGTACGTCTTACGAAATTAAACATTTCCACATATACATTCAATGGTTGTTTTCTGATGTTTACAATACTGAAAAATCTATATTAGCATTGTTTAACATTAAGACATCATTTAAATCAAGATATTCTTCAGCATTGTTTAGCACAAAGACATAATTAAAATCAAGATTTTCTTCAGATTTTAGTCATTTGCAATGAAATATGGACAGATCTTTAATTTTTCCCAAAACTAACGCACAGCAGCACTGTTTCTTTAGTAATGAAATAACAACTTATTACAGTACTTCAGTTAATCCATAACAACTAACTTGTGACTAACACAAAAAATGCAAGGCAAGTTAAACAATATTGGTACATATTTTCTTTGCTCAAATCACCAAATTGGCTAATACTGGGTTGACAGATCTTTTGACTCGACTGCAAAAGGAATATATGCCTGTCTCTGGTTCATTATAATACTGTAATGTGCCAGAGATGCTGAGACAAGAAGATGACACGCTACCATACAACTGTCTCAAAATACACTGCACTTCACAGTAAAGAAAATAATTCTCTCCTGCCTTCATTATAACTCGGTTCTCTTGGCAGACAGTGAAATTATTAGATTAGATATTTTATGCGTCTTGCAAGTGAAAGATACATAAATCATTATCAGAAAGTTGCTTTAAAATGATGAAATTTCATTCACAACATCCACAGATGAGAACATAAAAAGAAGTAAATGGTGACTCATGCTAATAACAGGTCCTGACATTTAATTCAGAACTCTATTCTCTTTTTCAGGAATCAAGTTTTATTTCTCTACTTAACACTCCCATAAAATTAAAATCAAGTAGTTTTTAAAGGTATAAATGCCGCTTTTCAATATAACACAAAAGCCGCAGCAATTATCATCACATGATTATGACAAATGCAAGAATTCCTCTCGATTACACAGACGATAATTGTCTTCACGATACTCTGCAACAGCTTCAACCCTAGCATGGCAGTATTCAGACAGCTTCCTAAAAACTGGTGGCAAGGGTTCAAATCCTGCAAGCTTAAGCAGTTCATCATTGTAATCCCACTGCCTGCGGGCCATTGTATGGGCACCTGTTGGTGGAAATCCATTCGACATGCGCCACTCAAAGTCCCTCTTTGTGTCATCCTCCATCTCCTCCTCACTTGGCAATTGCAATTTTCCACTCAGCACAGCCAGCACAAACAGCACTTGGCAGTGGAAAGCCGGAAAAGGAACAATCGTCTTGGTCACTCCAATAAATGAGAGGCTAGTGAAGTGTGTGTGAATGAGGTGTTTGTACAGTGGTACAACCCTCTGATGCTCTGTAACAAAACATCTGCATTCGGGTGACAGAAAAGGAAACGAATATAAGTATCCGGTACAAAGTGACAAAACGTCAACCTTCACAGTCCGACCATCATCCAGAATCGCTGAATCATGTGTAAGTCTTTTAATGCCAGGTGCCTGCGTCACATTTTCTGGGAAAGGTCTCGCCAAGGGAGGATGTCTATGGCAAAGCCACACCTGCCCAAACACAGAAAACCATTAATAGAAAAGGAAATATAAAGATATTACTAAAGACTAATTAGAATAACAAATTAATTATTTTAGAATTTAATTTATTTTTGAGTTTGGTAGTGCTGTTAAAAAAATTTAAGCCAAAATACAAATTACTACTTATCCTAGTTAGGATTTTGGCATACATGTATAAAAAGAAGTTACAGAGGAATGGTTGTTGTTTTGGTTGTGAGTGATGCAGCCATTAAGGCTTTCCTTTAAGAAAATGGAAAAATTAGCATAACATTAACCGATAATCAAATGGAACATGAAATTCAATGATGAAAAAGACAAAGATGACAACCATACCGATGAGCGTAAGACCGATGTTCAATGATGATGAAGATGACAAAAAGGCTTAAAATCCAACAAACAAAAGAAACCATCTAACCTTATCAGCAACGGAAGCAATTTCCACAGCCAAGTCAACTCCACTGGCACGTGCTCCAAGTACAAGAACACTCTTTCCTTTGTATTTGTCCGGGGTTCGGTAAGTGTGTGAATGGAACACTTGACCAGTGAACTCCTCCAGCCCAGGAATTTTAGGCACCAAAGGCACAGCGTAATGTCTGCAGTATTATTGCAAAGATTATTACCAACAGTGATAAAAAGTTCTGTGCAATGTATACATATCAGATTATATGAAAATTACACAATTACACAATTACACAACGTAAGGCTCAAGATAAGGTCCATACAACGTAGACCTAAATGATGAAAATTTGAAACCCCCAAATTCTTCAAAATACAGCAAGCATTCAACTGAGACCAACTATCGCATCATGAATGACTTAGCTGCACGAGTAGTTTTTGAATAAGCTAGTTTTGTTCACTTAATATTTTTGAGTGGTGAAGAAATGCAGTTTAAAATTCTGATTTTATGGTAGCCAATTAATGAAACTACATATGGTCTGAAAAGTCCAAATATTGCAAGTGAATATTCAGACTACAAGTCACATCTTCATCTATGGTGCAGTGATGCAAAAATATATTTGGTAAAATCAATTACATACCGGTAATTTTTACATAAAATTCTGTTGAAACAAATAGCTTCCACTTTCTAAACTGAAGATTTTCAACTCTTATACTTCAATGAATTGGTGTTTGGTATTTTCAGACTGTTTTGCTGATCATGACAGTATGAATAACTTCATATCTGGCAAGTGGTCCCTTTTCGTATGCGACATCACATATATTTATGAAGATAGATTAGTTAGTTACATTAACTTTTCGTCTGCTCTTAAAAATGAAAACAATGTCTTACCCATTGCAAATCATGACTGCATCAAACACTGACTCCGTCACATTGTCTTCTGACTTTGTTAGATCTCTCACTCTGATCAACCATGTCAGCTGCTGATTGCTATCATACTGTGGATGAACTCTTTCAACTTCAGTATTGAACTGAAGAGAGAAAGCAAAATAAAATACAAAATAATACAACAATAATTATAAGAAAACTACAGAGCAGCAAATTTAGCCACATTTAATCATGGGCAAGTTCTGTGACCATTGACCAATCAGACACAGTGGAACAAAGGATATGCAAATAAGCCACTGCCTCAAGGCCACATTGTTTATATTATATATTACTTTGAACACCACAAAGTGTTAATTTTATGTTTTTAGCTGCAAGTGGATAAGTTACATTCATTTATAAGTCGTCTTGATACCAAATTATACCTGTCATGATCTTTTGTGACCAATTCACCTACTTCCCTGGGTGAGTCACCTCCTGCATTTATATCTTGTCTTCGAACCTACTTTAAATTTAGCCTCTATAATATAATCTTAGATGTCACAATGACCTATTTCTTGCACGATATAGCATCACTGATAGCAAAATGTGACCTACACAAATGAACTGAAACAGTTCAAAGTGCTTTGCGTAGTCCTCCAGATACTGCCGCACTTCTTCATGGCCTATGTATGAAGGAAGATGTTCAGGAAAGGGAAAATCCGGAAACATCATCACTTCTTTCGGAAGATTTGTTCTGAAAACAAATTGTGAGAAGAATAATTTAACCTCTGTTTGACATAGCCTACCAGTACTTTCAGTTATTCACCCAACATACACATAATACAACATCTATATAAGCTCTGTGTGGCAATCATAGGCCTGCAGGAGATTTGTGAACCACTTAAAATGACGTCATGTTCGGTGCCTGCTGACATGGACATTATGATTCTGTATAGAAAAAAACTCACTTAAGAATTACGTGAGCATTTTAATTAGAAACCAAGTACATGCACGAACATATTAGAACCGCTCACGGTTTCATTAAAGGTGAAATACAAATGACAAAATATATATACAACATAATATCACACACTAGTATGCATGCCACAGCTGACTGTATGTACCTTACCTTAAATTTTTATACATGCTTGATTGAACTTCTCTTCCGAGGTTATCGACCAAGTCATCCGAATAGACCCATGTTCCTCCAATCACTGGCATCTGTTCATATGCCACTGGTTCAAATTCATCTAACCGTGACTTCATATGCTGAAGGGCAGCCAACCCAGCTGCACCAGCCCCTATGACAGCAACTCGTTTCACCATGACAACGGCAATCCTACAAAGGCATCATCATTCACAATAGCCGAACATGTTTAAATGACTGTAGTCTTTATTGTTAAATTACTGTGGTTGCATTTGTGCTTCAGCCAAAAGGTCCTTTAAACTATGGACCATGCTTCATGGCAGCCATTTCCAAAGAGACATGCAAACATACCTCTTACCAAAACATTCTACCTTTTAATCAGCATTTACTAGTACGGAAAATGACTATAGCTACTGTACTTCAGCTTAAATCTGATGCTTCACTCCTTAAATCACAAATAAACTACGTATAGCCACAAAGGATCTAAGAACTATATGAACCATGGCCTATATTATATTAACTTCATAATGCACATACTATTACCCTTATCTGCAGAACAAAATATTGCAGATCCTAAATTGGTCATCTATGTGTTATTTGGAAATATATTGTTTAATTGTATATAAGTTAATGAGATGGACTAGCATCGTAAGTTTTCATAACATAGTGTCACTACGAAAAGAATACATATGTGTAACAGAATTAGGCCTAAGTCACGAGACTAGGCCGGACAGGCAGTGGTTAAATTCAGCCGGATCCCGCCGGGTCTGAGATCCGGCACCTCGGATTTCAGATCCGCCACCTGAATTATGCGAGCCACCACTCAAAAGAGTAGAGCAGTCACCTAAATGTGTTTCTGTTACAATAATCGACCATAATTCTGCACCTTAATTGTTTCACACATTTTACGCTTATCCGAATAGCAAACAGCACCTAACATATCTGTTATAGATTCGCCTGATTGGCTTAAGTTTCAGTTTTGTGAAGATTTGGAGATCCCCCACTTCTGGATGAACTGTTTAGCAACAGTGCTGACAGGTCTACCGTACCGGTACCGGTAATCGAAGTGTCTCCAAACCGCGATGTCAAGGACGCGACATCTCACGTTAATATTGACCTTTCCACATTACTGAACCTCGAGAAGCATAATAATCTATAGGCCTACAAGTTATAGGCCTAATTACTGATGCCATTACATAGTAGGCCTATGTAAAGCGCTGAGCGTTTGCTTGTGTTTAATAAAGAACATACTTACTTATTTTAGTAAACATCTCACAATAGTAACAATGGAAAGTACTCAACTCACACCTTAAAACGCGGGACCCAAAGATTCGTAAAGTTTATAGACGTCTACATAATGTCATCTTAACACCGCCTACCTTTATAAGTAACCACTAGGCCGACCTTTGCCCTAAGGAGTCAGGACCCATGTGATAGATATCGATTGCCTTTGACCTTGCCTTTGACCCAAGAACCTGTTATTCACAGGACGTAACGGGACTTACGTCGTACTGGAGAGCAGCCATCTGGCGAACAGGAAGATATCGGGTCTTACTGCATTCAGCTTATTTGACTTCCCAGCTAACAAAATAACATTTGTCGAATGTTAGCAAAACATATTTTTTTGGGCGCGCGAATATTTAACGCGAATGTACCGGAAATATTTTTTTGTGGACACGCCTCAATAATCGCCGAATATTTGTGCGAATGTTCGCTTAAAACGTTCTTATAATATTATCCAAACATTCGCATAAAGCGAACGTTCTACGAATAATCGCCGAATATTTGTGCGAATGTTCGCTTAAAACGTTCTTATAATATTATCCAAACATTCGCATAAAGCGAACGTTCTACGAATAATCGCCGCATATTTGTGCGAATGTTCGCTTAAAACGTTCTTATAATATTATCCAAACATTCGCATAAAGCGAACGTTCTACGAATAATCGCCGCATATTTGTGCGAATGTTCGCTTAAAACGTTCTTATAATATTATCCAAACATTCGCATAAAGCGAACGTTCTACGAATATTCTACTACTGCGTTTAGGCGAATGTTTTTTGTGTGTTTATGCGAATGTTTGGTGAATATCCCCTTAAAATGGCCTATGAATATTCGCAGTATGATGTTAGCTAAATATTAGCGTTCATCGCATGTTCTTAATTTCACGTATGTATACGTCCGTCGATGAGCATCGCTATTTCAACGGAGCTTTCCATATATTTCCTGCAGCTGTCACCCATCCTGCAGTATGAACGGGCCTCGAGGTTTAAGTATAATTATCATTAAGTTAAACCTTGAGCCCGGTTAAGTCAGACTGCCGCTATAGGATGGTGGCAGATATATATATATATACCTGGAAAAATATGGAGAGCTCCGTTAACAGCGGTGCTGATCGACAGAGGTGAAAAGAAAGATATAAATATATCTTTCGCATATATATCTTGCTCAACATCTGCAATCATTAACATTAATCAATAGAAACAATTAAAGTTCAACAAACACGTTTTACAAAATTTCTTAAACATGCATACCTCAAAAACATGCTGCATTTTCATTAAAAAAACCAAAATAAATAAGTTTAAAAACCAAACTAAAACTATATGCCGTTTAAAGATTATAGGTTTATGCCACCTATAGATCGACATCTTAATGTAATTAAAGTCAATGCAGAATAATTTCTATTTGATGATAAAAGATATTGATTTTTAAGAAACAAATTGGTTAATTACTGGTAAATCAGCTGTGTATACCTTGTAATAGGTCTATAAGTAAAAGTAAGTGAGTAAGTAAGTATATTCTGTAATACAAAATCAGCAAACTCACTATGGGACAACAATGTTTAAGGCAAATAAACCTGGACGATAAAGCTGATGGCCACATTCCTGCATGTCTGAATTCTGCATCAACAATTTATATATATCTATAATGTCTTCCAAATAATTTGGTCAATAATCACTGCTACACAAAATGAGGGCAATTAATCTATAATTGCACATGCTTTGCTGAAAGCAATTATAGTTCTTCAAGTCATTATTGAACTATTATAATTCTACTGAACGTTATTTATTTCGCTGGCTGCAGTGTTGATCAACGAGGCTTGCCATAACAATATACTGAATCGACTGAGGAGTATACTGCTCATAGCTAATCTGTGTCAGTTTCATCGTGTGCAGTCCTGACCCACGCTTGATCAGAATGCTGTTTCGACTTTGGCTGTAGCATACAGAACACACACACAAGACAATTAATACATATATATTATAACTGCTATATAGGAATATATGTATCTGTTGCTGCAGCCTTCGGCAGGTATTAAGAGGTCAAAGAACATGCTTCACATTTATTGGTATATATAGTGCAATAGCAGCACGCAGTACGTGATCAGGTAAATGTGACGTTAATTAGGCGCATAATGTGCACAAAATATGATCTAGCTAATGTATTCTTGAAGAAAGGTAAACATAGTAAAAATGGTTAAATGTAGGATTAATACATTATCAATGTCCAAGCAACTGCATATATCTGCAAGATCCTAAAAGTAATTAAGCATTATTGACAATTAGTATAACGATAATAGTTGAATAAACTAATAAATGAAGCAGTACTAAAAACAAAATACCGTAAATTTCAAGCCGCCGGGTCTATGAGGTGCATTGCGAAGAACTTCTGCAATGGCCTCTTCTATTTCCTGTTCTTTACATGTTTTGAAAATCCTTGCAGTAGCTCCTATTGCATATGTAAACAATAACAAATATACAAATGGTTGATATTTTGCCATTCCGAGTTCAAGGTCTATAGCAAGTCCAATATGGTGAATAATAGCATATGTACAATTCCAAGCCAGAGGCGTAACATGTGCACAATTTGTACATTATATTGTCCCAGTAGATCCACCTATGAATAAATGTTGAGGCTCATTATATGGTGCTTGGTTACATGGATACAAGAATACACTGGGGTGACGACATAATCGCAAGATTGTTTCGGGCCAATGAAACCGACTAAAGAAAGAGACAATTTGCTTATATAACCGTGAGACAATAAATAAGAGCAGATATTATCACTGAAAATATTGCCAATTCCATTTCTTTGTAACACCCATAAGTTTTAAATCCGCGGTTAGATCATCAGTGCAGGAAAGTATACATATTCCGATTTCTATTATATCCAATCTTTAGAATACTCACTCAAAATAATGCAGCACGTCCTGAGCTCAGCGAATGGTCGTTTTCCCTTACGACCTTTGAAGCTCATCATTGACCACACTTTATTTGTTGCCAACTTTCGCATGATCTTGCGAACAGTGACTGTTAGCTTCCTTCCGCCAGTTATGGAAAGTAGGTTTACCTTTAACAGTGATTTAAAAGTAATTGAGCTGCAATTAACCCATGTAAACTGCGGAAATGTTGCCACTGAAAGAAGTGTATATTTAACTTCATACAAATTCCTACAGACATAGGCCTATGTTTCTAACTGATTTTGGCAGACCATCAAAGACCATGGGACAGTGGATATAGAGTATAAAACAAGTTCTTTGTTCTTGAAGTAGTTTAGTCTGTTGTTGTTTTCATGAACATTTAAAAGTGATAATATAATCATAATGTCAGTATTTCTCCAGCGCCCACAAAAACGAAGTCACAGGAACCAGCTTATTCACAGGCGCTTATAGGTCCAATGTTTCATAATTATATTATATATACAATGAGCAGTGAGCACAAACACAAAAAGGCATATTACCATCTTCTTTTTGAATTCCGTGTCCTGCAACTTCTCCTCAAACTCGAGCAGTTCTTCAATTGAATCCATCTTGGATGGAATCAATTCATCCAAAGTGTCTCCGGAACCGGAAGACAGACTGCTCGCAGCAATCTGACGTAGCAACAAGTTCTGCTCCTGCTGATTTTCTATTATCGTATCCAATTTGGCCATAACACTAACTTGAAAGCCTATATGAAATGAAAATGCCAAAGCAAAAGAAAAAGGAGTTATGCAGCCACAACATAAAGATCAAACATGCAAGAAAAGTACGTAAAGTTTAAGATTTGAAACATTCCTATCACACCGCAGCATTTACTTGGTATAGGCCCAGGACTGTAAGATGCCTGCACGGGATATGGCCCACTTGCCTATACTCGCTACTTCATTAGCTGTCACTAGATCAACTGTACGGCATCTGCTTATTCGTGACGAAACAAAGTTCATATACAATAATATTGAGCTATTGATGAACACCATTTATTTATGTAATGTTTCAGTACTTCACGTTTCGTAATTTAAAACATTACGGCGGCTGGTGTAAGCTACAAACTGCTGCATTAGTTTTAAATGGTGTTCATATTGCAAGAATTTTTGTAGGGGGCTGACAATAGCATACATATGCCAATACTCAAAATTATAAGTAGGTTTTCTAGTCAAACGCAGAAAACCATCGATTAAAAATCGCAGCATAGGCATTTCAGAAACTAATATCGCAATATCGATGTCCTGCAACATAACAGGACTAAGAATAATATCGAGGGAACTTTAAATGAAAGAAATAGTGCAAATAAGTAAATTCTAACTGGTGACAGCAGGACGACGAATTGCATGATTTTCTTATGATGTTTGACGACTTGAATCTGCATGACCGGGTGTTGAAACTTGTCCGTCATTATCATAGTAGCCATCGCCTTGTCTAGCTCCCGCACAATTCGATGTCTGAGGAGCAGTCGGAACGTTGCTAGGTTCTTGTTCAGCTCCCGCACAATTCGATGTCTGAGGAGCAGTCGGAACGTTGCTAGGATCTTGTCCAGCTCCTGCACAATTCGATCTCTGAGGAGCAGTCGGAACTTGGCTAGGATCTTGTGTAGCGCCCCCGCAACTCGATTTCTGAGGAGGAGTTGCAAATAGGCTGACATTAGCAGCATCACGAATGCATTTGGGCAATTGTTCTTGCCAACCAACATTGCACAGATCTATAAGCCGAATATAATAACTAGCACAAATTGGCTGGTATGATATATTGTTTTTAAAGAACACGATTTAAGTGGCATAAAGTCCAATGGACTGCAAGGCCAATTTCAATAATAACATTCATTTGTATAAAATTCAGTGTGTGGCAATGTTTACCTGATAATCTAACACCAGCAGTGATATATATATATACATATATATATATATATATTTACCTGATGATCTAACACCAGCAGTGAGATATAATATATTATATAATTATACATATATATATATAGATATGGTAAAACAGTCGTGTCAGTAAATTAGTACCAGGACTTGATATGGCAGACAGTGGTCTGAAGTTCAAATCACATATAGTGGTCTGAAGTTCAAATCACATATAATTCACATTGTATTGCACTGGCATGGCTTGGACAGTTCCCCAAAATGCCCTGACAACAGTCATTGGGATTTGTCACATTCTGAAAATTAAAAAATTACCTTTAAGAACTGGACAGAATTCTGGAGGTCTTGGCAGAATGATTTTCCGACTGCATGCAACCGCAGACGTAATCTTGCGTTTTGTTTTGACAGACTTCGATTCACGTTCATCTGTAAAATATTTCTAATATATCACCAACATTTCACCAACACAACGTACGACGATGTAGATTCGTCGAACTGTACTTAATTTGCTAGCACAATGTCCATTGGCTTTGCGAACCTAGCTCACATATGCTGAAATGTGAAACTTATAGCAGATTACCAAAAATAACTTAAGATACGTTGTTCCTAATCAGACACATGATATGTATAAACTAAACATGAAACAAATGAGGCTAGATAACACGCTGAAATAGTGAAATGCGAAAGAGTTCAGGGCAGTAATCCAGTGAACTGGACATCATAAATAAAATTAACAAAATTGTTGAGTCAGGTAAGGAGTTGTGGGTCTGCCAGGCAAAGTGAAGTAAGTAAACTAACTCAATGAATGAGTCATACCTTCACTGTCATCATTCGTCAGATAGGAAACCTTTTTCCGCTTACGCACATTTTCTTCCTCCGATTCTGTATCTAAGTTTGATGTTTCTTCAGCCACCTTTGCCAACCTAATCCCCTTCACATAGCTGTCTAAAACACATATATCAATACCAACATCAAAAGGACATAAGCATCAAATTCAATGTCGGTGAATGGTTACAGTTCTAAAAGGCATGAAAGAAATTTCAGTATCCGGTGTCACTAAATATCCACCCTGACATTAGTAATATTACTAAATCATCAATATATCATCAATGTCATTGACTTAACGTCTTGTAAACAATGCTGGCATGGGTTGAAAGGTTCACCACAATAGTTCTCAGGTATTGTGGCACGTCTGGACGCCCTTACTGACTCCAACCCTACCTACTATTTCAGTTAACCAATATACACGGATTCAGTCATAAAAAATTAACGAAACATATGTAAAACTGGAGAAAGCGGGATTGTAATTGAACTCGTACATTACTGGTTTTTTATACCGTCTAAAACCATCCAGCGTCCATATAGCATCTCATCAGTCATCACACTAAAACATTTGCTAGTTAGTGCAATTATTGTACACAGGTTTGGTCACCATGGCACATCTTAGCACAATCCAAACATGGCCAACAGATTATAAATTATTAATCAGTGATCACAACATGGAGCAGACTATTACACTTTGATTGCTTGTGCATTTGTGCAACTATTAGCTAATGGCTGAGCAGTGCAAGCTTAGACTGCTTTGCACCATGCAAAGCAGTCACAGACTTCAGAGCTGCGTGACAAAACTTTTTGAAGTCAGTAGACACGCCTCTGACAACAAAACCGAATATTCATAAGCCCACCTGTGTGTGCAAGCACTTTTATTTCGTACTTTGTCCACAAATCTGCATCTGGAATTTCTTCCTTCTTACAACGTTGGCTGGGATTATTTGGTGGCCAAAAACATGTCAGCTGCTACACAAAATCGTCCAAACCATGAATATTCCACGCGGTTGACTTGACAGGCATCACAGAAGTGGACTCGGAAGCAATATACCCATTAATAGATGAGCCATTTGCAATCTAAAAACCAATAAAAGTGCACATTCTTTCCGAGCGAAATTTGGCGGCGACCGGATGTTCCGCCAGCGAGATCCCGTGTGTAATAAATATATAAGTAAGCAAATATATAGTAAAGAAAATAAGTAAATTTACAACATATAATATGTTGCCAAAATAATCTAGTGCAACAGTTGTCACAAAATATTTAAATATAATCAATGGCACGTATACACAGTACGTATAATATTATATGCACCTCAATACTCACTGTTATCTTGTAACTGTTTTCAGTTGTCACGCGCGTACGTACGTCTATCGGTATAATTATATGCATACGCGCATGCATGCGCATATACATGCATTATATCTGCTGCAGATGTGTATACCATGCAGTCCAAAGATTTTATGCCTGTTAAAATCTTTGATGCAGTCCATCGCTTTTGTCCAAATTAAAGCCTTTGGTTTTGTCAGTTTACATATTCATTCCAGATGTTTCTATAGCGCTTAATTAAGATCTTCATGCATGCACTGCATAATAATAGGCCTAGCCTATATATATTTACACAGTATACTTCGTAAATTCACATTTATTTTCATGAGATAATTAATATTCAAAATATATAATTATGGTCGAAAATATCGCAGTACAATATTAATTATACGCGCGCGAGTAGCCTATACATGCACATATAATGCACGGAATTTAATTAATATTGTGTGTGCATCAAATGTTCATGTAATATTTGCCGGATATTTTGTCGCAAATATTCGTTAGGCATCATGCTCGCGATATTCGCAAAAGTTTGGCAATGTTCGTAGAATATTCCCTGGATATCGCTCGACATTACCCCCGCGAATATTATTTCGTAAACATTTCGCTGGACATTACCCCCGCGAATATTCGCGAATATTCGGTGTTAGTGGCAATGAAGATTGATGAATTGATGATGGAGGAAGAGGAACCGAGAATCTACGGAATTCGGGAGTGAGATCGTTCCAGACTCCAGAGTCGTGCATGCCACTGCATGGTGCTGCAGTGATGGATATGGTTCGGCTGAAGAATTTGAGATGAATAGTGACGGACTGACGGATGGTCGAGAAAAACTAAGATAGGAGGAGCAGGTTCGCTGTATGATGGTAGGCTTAATACTTGGGCTGGGAATATTGTAAGGAGTTGTAGGTTAGTGAAAGATCTTTGAAGTTTAGGCTATTCACTCTGGGATTTTTAGCCAAAAGGAGTGATTTGAGGATGGGAGTAATAGGCCTAATAATGATGATGTTTGATCGTTCTAGTGACAGCTCGGGCTAGTGAGTTTTGGATAGGCCTAAGTTGCAGAATGCCTAATTTAGGTGGAATCGAGTTCTTTGAGTGGAAAATGGAGATAGTAATGTTGGAAGCAGTTTTGAAGTCGAGCATGGGCCGGATGCGGCGGAGGTCACGAATTTGCATGGATCAGAAGCGTGAGAGGTTTGAGATGCGGTAATTAAGTGTAGGAGATAATGTGGATGGAAAGTACCGTAATACCAAGATTGTGGTAAGAGGAGTCGGGACGGAAGCTTAATAGATGAAGAGTTAGTCCATTGGTGTATGGAAGAGTGACGGATTTTCTTGATTTAAACAGGAGCCTGTCAACAATTACGCTTACTTTACGATACACGATGAGGCCCCTATAACTGTTCTGAAGTTGTTGAGTTCCGGAACCGTATTTTCTATAAAAAAAATCACTGAATAATTATATTAATATTTTCGATCTCTCTTTCTTTTGGTCATTTTGTAATTACGATCTATATTAGCCTATACGTTCGTTTATTCATACACTAGTTCATTAATTCACTAAATCACTAATTCACCAATTCATTAATTCGTTCGTTCATTCATTCGTAATTATTTCATCATCCTTTCTTTTGCTCATTCATTTGTTCTACTTTCTCTCTCTCTTCTCATTTGTTCGTTCGTTCGGTCAGAACATTTGCATAGCACCTTTAATAGCTAGCTACTCCAGTGGCGTAACTAGGGGTTCGTGCGCCCGGGGGCAAGAATTTCCTGACAAATTTTTTCTCACTTCCGCAAACATTTCTGATGACCTTTTTTTTTTTCCTTTGTTTTTCAACAAGAAACTTGTCAAATACCATTTTGCGCCCCCCCCCTTTGCCCAGCGCTCACGTACAAAAAGTTACTTTTTTACTATTTTTCTATTTTTACCTGATTTCTTTAACAAAAACACATTTTCAGACCTAATTTTGCGCCCCCCTGTCCTGCGCCCGGGGCGGCCGCCCCCTGCCCCCCTCGTTACGCCACTGAGCTACCTCAATTGAGTTTTTGGAATGGCTGTCGAAAGGAGGCAGTGATCGAAAGAACTCACAAAACGTCGCTTGGAATTTACTGTAATTTACATTAGTTCATTAATTCACTAATTCGCTAATTCACTAATTCACCAATTCACTAATTTTCAGCTATATCGGTCTTTTGGGTATATATATATATAATATTGGTTGAAGGTTCGTCTGAGCCTTATCATCCCCTTATGTATAGGCCTACATGACATTGTATAGGCCTATGCCTATAAAAACATAATATTATATGGTTTGCAGATGCGAAAAATGCTTCATAATTTCTACATCTAGCCTATACGCACAAATTTTATCTCGTAGGCCTAGCCAAAAGGGCATACTTCACTCTACGTCATCGTCGACGTCGACATCATCATCATCATCATCATCATTTAAGTTATGGTGGTTTAACTAATTAATTAAGAATTGTAGGCCTATAAGATTTCTAGAAGTGTTTAATCCTTTAACGATGAGAAATATTGTTTTCTCGGAAGGCCTATATAAGAGGTATACAGTCTTCCAAAATCTTTTTAAAATATCTTATTTGCCCTAGGATGTCAATTGAGTAAAATCAGAGAAAAGAGGCTTCTTGTCATCAATGCCATGACTGTGTCAACACGACTTTCTACGGACGCCAACTAGGGCAAAATTGTTTTGCATAGGCAACTGTCTTCACCGCACGTATAGGCCTACGTCATAATTGTGAACAATGCCCCTTTCTTTAACTATATCATACGCATCGCACGTAATAGGCCTACGTCATAATTGTGAACAATGCTCAACAAAAGGAATAATAATAATATTTGTTTTTGATTTGGAGGAAATTCAGAATAAATTGAAAAGATGTTTTAGAGTAAACAACGTTACAATTAACATGCCGACCAAAACTAGGTTGGAGGCTAATAGGTCTTCAATGTACGTATTCTAAATGATATAATTTTCATCTATTTTATAGCAATTTTTAATTATTATAATAATAATATTCGTTTATTGACGAAACACTGGGTTGGCACACCGCAACCCATTACAGAAACAGTAATACCAGTAACAAATTAGCAAATTATTCAATTTAAACCACTGTTCGAGCACGGGGCAACATAGTCATCGGGGCAACATTAGACTCCTAAACAATGACCTCGGGATGAAATTTCTGTCATCTTTGGGCGGCAGTTGAAAGTCATGTGGTCTCGGTCGAAGATCATGATGACGGATATTAGTAGGAGGAAAGATAATAATGTTTTAGTATGTTTGTTCAGATTTGTGCATGTATGTTGTGATGTCTGATTTGTTTCTGCCTTCGGGCGTAATAAAGTACTGATTATGCTGGTTTTAGTGCCTCGCTGACCGTTTCCGCTCTTATCTGAAACAACGTTTATTATAGCCTACGATAACAAACGAATAAGCTTATTTGTTATGACATTCATTCGCGTCGAAGTAAAATTACAATCAACAATAATCAATTTAGGCCTAGCCGCCTATATCCAATAATTATTAGTGCTTGTAGACAGTAGATTTACAGCAAGCTTAGGCTACTGGTTCTAGGCCTACATATTAAAGTGGTTAAATAATTTCATACGCACGACTTTTCACTTTCAAGCTCAGGTAAGCTAAAAACTCAGCAACAGAAAGGGTTTCTTATTGTATAAGATGTTTAGTAACACTGATTTCTTCGTTACTAAGACTGTCTTGCTTTCTTTAAACAATTCCATAAACATAGCATTTGAAATTTTAAGTCTAACTAAAATTCCCAACAGCCAAACGCCTTGCAATAGGCATATTCAAATTGCAAATGAGATGCGCTAATTTTGCATCTATTATTCTTTCTAAATTACAATTGTATTATAATTGTATTATAATTGAATTATTGTAGCATATTAGGCCTAACTCAAATTTCTTTTCTGTTGTTAGCATTCGGACCAGTTTGTACATTTCATTTTAACAAGCCTAAATTGTTACAAGATTTTCACGCTGTCTGTTACAAAATGGATAATTGCCCATAATGTCTGCAAAATGCTGATGGTGATATTATTGGCTAGTGTGATATAAATACTCTACCTCCAATTAAGTGTGTCACGTATGGTGCTACTTGGCACTTGCCACGTGTTACGTGAGACTGTTCATTTGGTCGAAGTAAAAATTGCACTTATATAATTGTGGAAGCGCCAAATGGAAATGTACGGTATGACACGGTGCCCGATTGGCTAGAACGCTCGGCCTGGAACGGGGAGAGTACGGGTTCGAGCCTCGCTCGAGGCAGTTGCTGTGTAGGGACCTTGAGCAAGTCCTTCGCTCACAATTGCTCTGCGCCATCGATGCTCTGTTGTGTGCGCTTCTGAACTTTGGAAGGAAGGCAATATCAAATAGCCTACAGTTGAATTGTATATTGTATTGTATTGTATCCTCAGCTAAAACTGAACTCGCACTCAGTTTGTGTACGAAACGTCACACTGTATTGTAATGACCTGTCAATGTTAGTTAATTGTTTAGGATTAATTTATTTAAAGAAAATTTTATTCACAGAGAGCGCATAACTATTAAGACACAGATATAGCTAATGTTATTAGTTTGTGAGATCATCGTGAGTCGTGACAGAAGTGGAGAAGATCTATCTAAATAGTGACAAAATTGATAGCGAATGTTTAATGAAATATTGGATTGTTTAGAAAGATCAGCACCACAAAGCAAAGTACTCGAAATAAAGAAACTGCTAAATCTACCTGTCCTCGAGTTCATATGATACCAGAAGCATGCCGCCACCTAGCAAATATAAAACACAGGAATAGATTTCTTGAACACCAGTAAGTTATTTAGCAATACGTTAATTTATTGTGGCTATGACTTCATTTTATGAATAATATTTTTGCATTGGTTACTATCAGCAATCTAATCGTTTCGACTAATTATTGTAACATATGAGTTTTGCATTTAATATATTTTTAATAGTTTGCACAAGGGAGCTTTCGTTTGAAATCGATACAATTTTGACACGGTTTATTTCGACTTTCTTTATGACGAAAAAACATCAATAATAAGCCTATATTTTATCTTCACTTTTAACCAACGATGAAAATGAAAATGAAAATGAACTTTTCTTTAGTTTTATTTGATTGCAATGCTTGAAAATTCAAAGTAGAATAGAAATAAATTGTTTATGATATTTTCTCCAAAGCATTGTATAACTTACCTGCAAGTATCATAGATATTAATAGCTGAGTTATATTATGATGTCAAACAATGAATATAACATATAACATTTGATAAAGAACTGTGATTTTTTAATCTGTGACTATGCATGTATTTCTTTAATAATATTTGATTGCAATGTTTGAAAATTCAAAGTAGAATAGAAATAAATTGTTTATGATATTTCTGCAAAGCATTGTAGGCCTATAGCTTGTGTTATGTTCTAATAATCGAATTAGATTATTATACATTTAATCAACGACAAATGAAATTAAGAAATTAAGAAAACAAGACACAACCGGAAACGCACTCCAAGGAACCAAGACTAACTATCACTAGAGTGTGCATATAAGTCACTAGAGTGTACATATCAGAGTATCCATCAACTCCCCTTTTTAAGAATTTACTTGGGGTTTTTGACTGTGCATGTATCTATCATTTCAGAGTACCCCTCAACTCCCCCTTTTAAGAATTTACTTGGTGTTTTTAGATTGTGTAAATCGGGGGCTCCTTCTCAGATTTGGGTAATTAAATTGTTTAAATCGAGTGTTCTTCCACTCTGATGGTGCATGAGTAAATTCTGTCGTCTCGATACAAAGAGGCTGAGCCTTTGGTCGATAAAAGTGCTTCTGAAGTCGCAGCCGCTTTGGGCCGAATTTATAAGCGGGGTCCATTGACTTGGCCTAGACTCCTACAGGTCGACCCTGGCCGCGAGTTTATGGGCGCCTTTAAACCATTGCTGACGAAGCACGATGTGCAAGTGAGGCGTGGAGAAGTTGGAAATCATCGACAGCAAGGAATAGTTGAACGATTCAATCGAACTTTGGCAGAGCGATTATTTGGAGCCCAATACGCACAAGAATTACTCCTTGCTGCACGGGGTTCCTCGGAAAGATCGGCTGAATGGGTACGCCGTCTGCCTGAGGTCGTGGCTGCACTAAACAACGAACCAACGCGTTTACTCGGCATGAAGCCGGCTAAAGCCATTAAGGCTGATAGAGTATTACAGAAACCCTCTCTTCCCGCTCGTCGTGCTGTTGGCCTGAAAGAACCGATTCTTGGACACGATGTTCTGGTCCGTTACTTGTATGCACCCGGCGAACTTGAGGGTGGTTCCAGACGAGCTACAGATCCTAACTGGTCGTTGACCATACATGTTATTTCAAATGTTGTCCAACAAGCTGACCAGCCGGCATTGTATCATCTAGTAGATGGACCAGGCCGCGGATTTGTTCGCGAGGAATTGCTCGTGGTTGGATAGAACCAACTTCGCTCATTACATCGCCTCTACCATCAGAAGGAAGCTGATCATTGGGAAAAATTGGTCTTGAGAAACGAAAAAACCCTAGACGCCTGTGGTCATCGGTCTCGGGTCTCCTCGGTCGTCCTTCTCGTTCGACTGAAACTCCATCCTTCACTGCAGATGAATTTCAAGACATGCTTACAGCCAAGATTGACCGACTTCGCGCTTCGACTGCTGATGCTCCTTCACCGACATTCTCATCGACGTCTGCTGTCTTCGATAGCTTCCGTCCTATCTCGGAATCGGACCTTCGTCTAGTTCTAAAGTCTGCAAATCTAAAATCATGTGAACTAGACCCACTACCCCCTTTTGTAATCAGTGACATTTTAGATGACCTTGCTCCCTTTTTGGTTTATCTCTTTAATAGGTCACTCGCTGAGGGCTGTATTCCTCCATCTCAGAAACGTGCTCTTGTCTTTCCTTCACTCAAAAAGCCTAACCTCGATACTAATCTCTGCCAAAACTACCGACCTATCTCTAATCTGTCTTTCTTATCCAAGACTCTTGAGCGCCTTGTTTCCCTCCAGCTCCTCCCCTATCTTGAACAATCTGGTCTTCTTCCCCCAAATCAGTCAGGCTTTAGGGCTCATCACTCTACGGAGACTGCTCTTCTCTCTCTCCTCTCTGAAATCTATTCTGCTGTTGACAGGTCTGAACTCACCCTCCTGGCTCTTTATGATGTTTCTGCAGCTTTTGATATGGTTGACCACAATATTCTTCTTCAGCGTCTTGAGACTTCTTATGGGTTACAGGGCCTTCCCCTTTGTTGGTTTCGATCTTATTTGTCTGAGCGAACCCACATGATTATCTCGGGTGATTCCAGAACTAATTGGATCCACATCAAATTGGGTGTTCCTCAAGGCTCTGTCCTGGGTCCCCTGCTCTTCATTCTATATACAGCTGACATTCCCTCTCTTTTCCCACTCTCTGGAGCTGCTGGTCATCTCTTTGCAGATGATGTGCAAGCATTTGTCCATGGGTCTCCTTCATCCCAGATGCACTTAGTTGAGCGTATTCAATCCCTCTCAAATTCTCTTCACTCCTGGATGGCATCAAACCGTCTCTGCCTTAACGCCTCCAAAACCCAGTTCATTTGGTTTGGCACCCCCCAACAGCTTCTGAAGATTGATTTTGTTCTCCTCTTGGAAAGTTTCCCGCACTATTCCTTTTCTTCAACTGTACGTGATCTGGGTGTTACGCTAGATAGCTCCCTTTCTTTTAAAGATCATATCTCTAACCTAACACGTTCTTCTTATTTTCATTTAAGGCGTCTTAGGGCTGTTCGGCGTTCTGTCTCATCTTCTGTTTTCACCACTCTGGTTCATGCTTTCATATGCTCCCGAATTGATTACTGTAATTCTCTTCTCATTGGTCTTCCTAAGGTTCGTCTTTCACCTCTTCAGTCGGTCCTAAATGCTGCCGCCAGATTAGTAGCACGCCTGCCACGGTACTCTCACATTTCTACTTTCATGTTTGAACAACTGCACTGGCTTCCTCTCTCTGCTCGCATTAAATTCAAAATCCTCATTTTAGTCTTCAAGGCACAAAGGGGTCTTGCCCCAAAATATTTAGCTGATGTATTACTCCGGCCTCTTTCAGCCTCCTCCCATCGACCACTACGCTCATCAAACAGACTTGAGCTTCTAGTTCCTCATACAAGAACAGCTATGGCCCAGTCCCGGTCCTTTACCTCAATTGGTCCCTCTCTTTGGAATGCGCTGTCTCCATCTACTCGCTCTCGAATTCTAGCTAGTAACCTCTCTTCCACCTTTGCTTTTCTCAAAACCTTTTTCTTCTCGTTGGCCTTGCGCACTGGGAGCGCCTCTGAATGGTTCACCCTATGAGAGGCGCTTTATAAATATTTGAATACAATACAATACAATATATACATACATATATATATATACATATACATATACACATACATCTATAATACATATATAGTTTATACATACATATATACATATAGATGCATACATATATGTGCATACATATATATGCATATATACATATGCACACATATATACATATGTATATTATATATACATACATACATATATACATACATACATATATATACATACATACATATATACACATATACATATATGTTTTCCAGTCCTAAGACGGTTAAAAACAATTTGAAAATGCAAAGAGTTGCGTCTTCTCGTGCTTTGATTGACATAAGTCAATATACATATATTCTCTCCCTCTCCCTCCTCCCTCCTCCACCTCCTCCCTCCCTCTCTCCCTCCGTCCGTCCTGTCCCTCCATCCCCTTCGTATTTCTCTGCCCCGTCCGTCCCGGCCTTCCGCACCTCCTTCCCTCCCTTCGACGTCCGTCCGTCCCTCCCTCCCCACGTCTTTCGCGGCGATCGTGCGTGTCTTCTCCCTCCTCCCTACCTCCCTCCCACCTCTCTCCCTCCTCCCTACCTCCGTCCGTCCGTCCGTCCGTCCGTCCCTCCCGCCTTCCATCCGGGAGTCCCTCCGTCCCTCCGTCCCTCCACCGTACTTCTCTGCCGTCCGCCCCGGCCATCTGTACCTCCTTCTCTCCCTTCAACGTCCGTCCGTCCCTCCACCACGTCTCTCGCGGTGATCGTGCGTGGCAGTCCCGCCCCTTCCCCTCCCATTCCCTTATAGAAATGTAGAAGGCCCCACATGTCGTGTTGCATTATCTCGCGTTGCTATGACAACGTCTATATTTAGTTATTGCGATGACGTGAAATGACGTATACGCCATATTGTCAAAAATAGCGTTACAGGCTTCAGATGCACGCACGCATGCACGCACGCACAGAAATTTCTGTTTCATTATTATATTATTAATTATACACTGTGTCCGGATGAAAAGTAGAACACAACAAAAAGTGTCATAACTCGGTCAAAACTATCAGTATTTACCTGAAATTTTAAAAACAACAACAGTGACCATATCTACACGAGATCCTAAAGCCGTTTGGAAATGTTCGTGAATTTATCATATTTATGAGCGTTTGCAATGGAGCACTGACAAATTAAAGTTTCCAACATGGGCCCTTACATATTACATAAGAAAGTGAAGTTCAGCTACAGCTGGTGTTCAAAATGTCCTCCTCGTTCACGGACACATGACCGTAGACGTGGACGCCACTGTTTGATGGCCCGGTCGATGATCGCGTGGTCAAACAGCTGCCACTCCTCAACCAGACGCGCCCTTAGATGATCGACGTCACGAATACGGGAACGATAAACGCGCTCCTGCAGTACACTCCAGATTTGGTAGTCAACTGGATTGAGGTCTGGACTGTTGGGTGGCCACATCTGCAGTACTTTAATTAAAATTTTATCTTCTTCTGTAAACGCCATTTTTGTTGTGCTTAGACCAAAACAAGTGACGTATTTCATCGATGACGACGTCACAGCGTCTGCGTAAGTAAGGGCCCATGTTGGAAACTTTAATTTGTCAGTGCTCCATTGCAAACGCTCATAAATATGATAAATTCACGAACATTTCCAAACGGCTTTAGGATCTCGTGTAGATATGGTCACTGTTGTTGTGTTTAAAATTTCAGGTAAATACTGATAGTTTTGACCGAGTTATGACACTTTTTGTTGTGTTCTACTTTTCATCCGGACACAGTGTACTTATGCATCCATATGCATACATACATATATACCATATTAATAATATATATACAAACATATATATACAAATATATATTATATGTATCTATATATATATATACATATACATGCATTATATATATATATACACCGTGAGGCATAAAAAAGGAAGCCCCTACAAAATCGTTATTATTTTAACAATATTCAAACAATGTCAATGAAATTCATGAAATTTATAGCTAAGTAGCAGGCAATGTAAAACAATTTACAGTTTGTACTCAAACTGTCCGCCTTCAGCTTCTACGCATGCGCGAAGTCGCTTGCACCATTCACGCACCGCAGTCGCCTTTTGTTGCGTCGCTACCCAGCTAGCCTAGTGCATTTCATCTGGTTTACTGACGAAAAATTATTCACAGTTGCTTCTCCTAGCAATGCTCAAAATTATCGTCTGTATGTAGCAGTTGGAACTCGAAAGAGTGATATTGCAGCCGACCGCCTTTTACGCACACGTCCGACGTTTAGCAAATCCATGATGGTGTCAGTCGGTGTTTCTTCTCTGGGGCGCACGTCAATTCACTTCGTTGAACCGGGGTTAAAAATCAACGGTCAATACTACAGAGATGTTTTACTCATGGAAGACCTTCTACCTGAAATTCGATAATTCTCTGAATTTTACATTTTCCAGCAAGATGGTGATCCAGTGCACAGAGCTCGAGAAACGGTTGCACTTCTGACGAATGAAACTCCTGACTTCATAATTCCAACACTATGGCCCCTAACAGCCGAGATCTGAATCCCGTAGATTATCAAATATGGGGATGCATGCAGGAAATGGTGTACAAAGCAAAGCTCCGTGATGTTGAAGATCTTCGTAAGCGAATCATGCAAGCTTGGAACGATCTTGACCAACGAATTATTGACTCGGCGGTGCGTGAATGGCGCAAGCGACTTCGCGCATGCGTAGAAGCTGAAGGCGGACAGTTTCAGTACAAATTGTAAATGTTTTTACATTGCCTGCTATTTAGCTATAAATTTCATGAATTTCATTGACATTGTTTGAATATTGGTAAAAATAATAACGATTTTGTAGGGGCTTCCTTTTTTATGCCTCACCGTGTATATGTACATTTACATATATGATTTACTATGAAACCTTCGGACTATCGAACCTTCAGACTTTTCGAACCTTCGGACTATCGAACCTTCGGACTATCGACGCGTAACCGGGAAAATGATGCAGACAAAGTCACGGTCTGTTTCGTTGAGAAGTAAGCGAGTAATCTATCGAAATTTATACAGTGCAAGCCCGACGCTGACTCAGCCTGACTGCCCCTAGCGCCATTTAGAGAGTCCCTGATTGCAAAGTAATCTGGAAGTTCTTTGTCCAATTGTGATCATCCGTGTAAAAGAGTTACATAATTAATCTCGGAATTAAATGTTCATTTCTGCTAAGATTATTTTTTTGTAAGGAAGACTCCTACTGATTGAATTATTTTTAGCTTGCAACCTAAGCCTACCAGGTGTAGATTTGTGTTGAGAAGCTCTGTTTCTGTAATTGATTGATTTGTCAAACATCATGGAAATGCCTACTAATAAAGCCAAGTTATTTGCTATAGGACGAATACCAGTGTTACAGTAGTCACTGAACTTTTAGGGAGACAGAGGCGCCACTGTGACCGATCTTGAAACAGAATACAGGTCTCTGAGCTTGAGCAGATCGAGGTAATGCAAGCGCAACAGTTACTGTCGCAAATGCAGCACCGTAGTGCCACATTTCAGGCTGTTTTACAAGACAAGTCGCGTTCGGGTAGAACTGAACCCTGATCGACGTGACCTGTCGATTGTTTCCAGAACGGAAATCTCGGACAATAGATGTCTCATAGGAACTTGGCCGCACCTTTAGATAAAGTGTATTTAGATCCTGGTACCACTACCGTACGTACATTCACGAACATTACAAGACATCCAGACCGAAAACCTCTTGCCACCCAAGGGCTAGGCTTACCCGAACATCTCCTCCGCCCGCCTCTATTCATCCGTCACCCGATTTACCCTTCTGGGTATATTTCACAACCGGCAGCAAATTAGATAAATTTCCGTCTTCTCCTTTGGACGGCTTACGCAAAGTGTAAAATTATAATTTTAATTTTTAAATACATTGTAGGGCATGAGTTAGTTATAAAAAAATTATTTATATTATATTATTTAGATGATTAGTAGGAGAAAAAAATCTATAAAGTCCAATTTCAGCCCGAAATTGCATTGTCCTTTCTAATGGTGAGTCAATTCAGCGTTACGTTAGGGTAACAGCTGAAACGCTGAACTGATGTTTTATAATTTTTAGATCATTAACTTACATACATCCATTGCTCTATATGGTTTTTATTAACTTATTAACGAACTAAATAATTAAAAATAAATAAAACCCTTTGTCTTCAAATATTGATTACAACACGGTTACGAATGTGTTTCTGTCATCTGTGGAATAAATTGAAAACTCTCGGTTTTGAATTGACATCTTCGATAGCAGGGAACATGTCTGCATTGATTTTACCAACAAGAAATCAATATGGATGTTTGCTTCTGTTGACAATTTTCAGAAATTTATCCGGTAATGTAATAGTATAAAAAAAGATTGACAACTCCGTGACGGTAATTATTGCATTTTGTGTATATATATAAATTTTTTCTTTCAAAAATAATATTAAAACTGACAGCCTGGCCACTTTAAACTAACTATTTTTTGTATCTTAACTCGTCTGGTAAGCATGGAGACCTAATTATGAATATTTTACAACTCCGTTACTACAACTCCGTTACATTATATTTCTATTCAAATGAATTTATTTATTGGTACATGTAGATAATTTGTCGTCAAAATAATTTAGGTTGCTGTGCAATAATTTAATGCACACTTAATACTAATTAATTACTAATTATAAAACAGTGGTGGTATATTGTATTGTGTATTTATTAAGTAACAACGGAGTTGTAAATATTTAGGAATCAAAGTTGTATGTGTTTCACATAGTAAAAACTAAAATAACAAATTAGGCCAAATCTGTCAAATTTAAGCTCTGCTCAATATTAAGTATGCTTCAGCACTGCTAGTAAAATATTTGTGTAAGAAATGTTTTTTATTTTGCATGACTTTATTTTTTTCTAATTCTATTTCTGAATTTGACGCCTGTTGTGAAATATACCCTTCTAGCGACGAGGCCCCTAAGGGCCGTCCATAAATGACGTCACGCACCTAGGAAGGGGGTCGGATATTTGTGACGATGTGTGACATGGGGTCTGAGAACTGTGACGTCACATCAGGTCTATGTTATTAAATTCAACAATTAACAACAATTTAATTTTAAAATAACAGCACTAATTTTGAGTTCTAAATTTTCATTTTTTAAATATTATTTTAATGTATACGGGCACCATTATTAATAATTTTCTAATTATTTAAATATTTGGTCACCAGCAAGATTTTTAAATATTCATGCTCTCCCTATTTGTTCCATGAAGGAGCATTTTGCTTCGCCATGGGAGAATGGAGAAGCATAAATTCTGTGTATTTTTTGATAAATTGTGTATATTAAACATTTTAATTCTAATGGTTCTACCAGAGCTTGTCATTCAGTGGCATGAATATGTTATTGTGATAATTCTACTCTTTCCGTTTTGCTTTGTTCTACTACAAAATATTCTGAACATCTATAGTAATTGGTTAGACGATGAATATTCAGGTTAATTTTATGCTAATATCAGCTTTGCAATGACTCCTTTTTTAATACCTGACTTTCTCCTTTAATGCAACATCAGAGTGTGGTGTCTCATTAAATACTTATTACCTGTACAATTGCAATAAATGTGATTTGAAACATGTTTATTATCAAATGGAAATTTGGTTTTAGGGGGAATCAGAGCTTTGTGATGTCGTTTTTCAGGGCGGTGTTACTTTTTGTGACGTCGTGTGACGAGGGGAGGGTCAAAAATCGGCCAAAATCATGTGAGTCATTTATGGATGGTCCCTAGAGAAGAGGAGGCTGCTACAGCCCAAACCTTGTCACAGTTAGCCGGATCTAGCTATGGGGGACGCGACAATATTCACAATGATAAAAGTCTAGTAAAGAAAAATATTCTAGCTGGGGTTATCCACCATGGATAGTTTACTTACCCACCATAGCTGGACTTACAGTTTCTTTGACCTAATGGATTTTAACTAAGCTTCAGCTTCAGATTGTTATATTGACAATGGATAACACTTGAAGTGAATATAGATTGATGCTTTATCATATGCAATATGATAATGGTGCTATAGATAGTCATTCAATTAGATGAGTAAAAATTTGGATAAAATTAACAATCTTCTCATAATAACTGGTGAAAACTGACCTTCTAGAAACATCTTGCACTTATCCAGAGTTTCCTTAGACACTGTCGTGAACACGTGAATCCTTTCTGAATGAGAAACCAACTGATTAAACAATGTTTCGATGCCTGTCTGAAGTTTTCCAGAGGTCAGAAGATTGCTGAGATGCATCAGTTCATCCACGGTTTCACATAAAATGTAGAGATTGACGCTGTGGCCAACGCGTGCAGCGAAGAGGTTCAACTGGAGCCTTTCCAGTATACGACTTGACTCTTTGAGGTTCGTGTTGCTAAGAATGTTCTCGATTCTCGTAACAATTTCATTCTCAGCCGCCGTGGCTGCCTGTCTTTCTCCACCCAAAGCATTGTGAACCCGAACAAGGGCTAGAAATTGCAATTTTTAATATAAAATAAAACTCAATCCATAGTTATCAGTAATTTTGCCAATAACATATTGCCAATCTTACGCGATCGTCTTATACTTCCACTTGAGGCGGCTTAGAGCAATCCGACGCTCCGTCTCCTCTGTCTGTATCTCCATTGACCATGCCTTCATCTGCTCTCGAATTGATTACTGTAATTCTCTATTAGTTGGTCTTCCAAACGTTCGTCTCCCTCGTCTTCAGTCAGTTCTAAATGCTGCGGCTAGACTAATAGTTCGACTTCCTCGCTCACCCTACATCTCTGCTTTCGTGTTTGACTACCTTCATTGGCTCCCTCATATTGCTTGGGTTCAACCCAAGACTCTTAGATTAATCTATCTGTCGTATACTGGTGGAGATCCCAAGTATCTACGTGACCTTATCCGCCTGCCGGCATCGGCTACTTCTCTTCGCCAGCTAAGCTCACTAAGCCCGCATGATCTGTTTGTCCCGCGAACGAGAACTGCTATGGCTAAGCACGTACCTCTGCCTTCATTGGCCCTGCACTATATATGGAACCAGCTCCCTCCTTCCGACACGTTCCTCCTTATTCAATGGTGGGCCAAGTGCCTCTATTCGTTGTCTCAAGACCACTTTCTTTTCTCTGGGTCTCTCGCACTGGGAGCGCCTCTGATTGGTGTGCACTGTGATAGGCGCTACATAAATTTATAGATACAATACAATACAAAACAATACAATTTATTAACAGACTATCGTGAATAAATTCAATACTTTTGACTTTCGATGTACGTACATAAGAAGGTAGGCTATGTATGTATTAGGGTGGAGTGAAAAGAAACGAAAATTAGAAATCTGAGAGGTAATAGCAACGAAAAGTTACCTATGGCATGGGGTAAAAAAATGTCCCAAATGTTTTATAAAATATTATTGTATTCCGCCCCCCCACTAGGGGACAAAGTTAACGAAAAAATAGCGTTTCTTCAAGAAAATTGCAGGTTTTATTGTAAAATATTCTAATTGAAAACTTATTAAAGGGACCTTCCATAAATGACGTCACGCGAATTTGGCCAATTTTTTTAACCCGCTCCCCTTGTCACACTTAGTCACAAAAATACCTCTGAAAAATTACGTCACAAGCTCTGACTCCCCCCCGCCTAAAACCAAATTTCCAATTGATTATAAAGCATGTTTCAAATCACATTATTTTATTGTCATTGTAATAAGTATTTAATGTGGCACTGCACTCTGATGTTGTATTAAAAGGAAAGTCAGGTATTAAAACGAGTCATTGCAAAGCGGATAATTATTAGCATAAAATTAACTTGAATATCCATCGTCTAACCAGTTAGCCTACTGTAGATGTTCAGAATATTTTTCAGTAGAACAAAGCAAAATGGAAAGAGTAGAATTATCACAATAACATATTCATTCCACAGAATGAAAAGCTCTGGTAGAATCATTAGAATTAAAATGTTTAATATAAACAATTTATCAAAAAATTACAGAATTTATGCTTCTCCATTCTCCCTTGGAACAAACAGGGAGAGCATGAATGTTTAAACATCTCACGGTGACCAAATATTTAAATAATTAGATATTAATTATTAATAATGGTGCCGATAAAATAATAAATAAAAATAATAAAAATTTAATGCTCAAAATAAGCGCTGTTATTGTTAAAATTAAATTATTGTTAATTGTTAAATTCAATTACATACACCTGATGTGACGTCACATTTATCAAACCCCAGCCCCATGTCACACATCGTCACAAATTTCCGACCGTCCTCCCCTAGGTGCGTGACGTCATTTATGGACGGCCCCAACTGTCACTCAATAAACCGTTGAAAAGAGCTCTTAAAACTGAATAAAATGATATATTAATCAATCAATCATTTATATCTGTAACCATCAGAAGAGAAAACAAACAATGAGACAATAAGGCAACGGTTTGACATGTACTGACTACACGGAGGCCCAGAAGGGATCATGGATCCCGCTAAATAGGGACACCTAAACATGTAAAAAAAATACAGATAGGAAAAGAAAGACAGCCAATTATAGATGCTTAAAGTGGAGTAAGCCTTGGGCCCAAAATCAAACAGACAAATAAAAAACATAAGATGGTACATCAAAATCACATTAACAAAAGAATATATAATCTTAACTAAAATAGCATTACAGACAAAATCATCTAATTTACCACAATCTTAACTAAAATTGCATTACACGCCAAAAATGGTATGATTACTTAATTTTTATGTGATTCCACGTACGGAATAGAAATCGTCTCAATAGCTGACCATTTGAGACTTATTAATTGTCAGAATATGCCCATATTTGTAGAAGTTATTAACTTTTTTACCATTCCTCGTGGTTCGCGACATGTCGCTAAGCCTGAAAACGGTTAAGCACTAATAGCCTAACTTCTTCTTTATCCCTCCGTTCTCTCGAGATATTTTAATCCATAGTATGTCATTCGCTTCAGCTCGGGACCGCCTTTCTAACGGTACATTGTGATGTGAGAATGTTTAACAGCACACATTTATTTTAATCTTTTTACAGTTTTAGTATAGTTTTTTGGCAATATTTCATTGATTCTGTTTCCATTTTTGCTGAATGCGCACTTTGTCCGATGAATTGAGCGCTACGAACGTTTAATTTTGACCATGAATAATTACGAAATATCGAAGCATCGGCCTAAAAAATACCACACCTAGGCTACTCCGAGGCTACTCGTACTAAAAACTTTTCTTTTCGTTATTCGAACACGGACAGGAACTACTGCAGACTGTTCTGCCCACATACGAGAAATGTGTCTCTGTTCAACTGGTCCACTACCTTGACCTTCACTCTTTAATGCCTCCTCTTCAGTCTTGATTTAATAAATTCCACTCAACGGGAATCTCTTATGGTGAGTCTTCTAGCAGATATATTTCATGCTGTGGACCGTGGCCATGTTTTTTTCAATTCAATTCAATTCAATTTATTGTTCCAAACGATAAGATAAGAGACAACACAACAAACATAAACGATTAAACACAACTCTAGCATAGTTAAAAGGTACAACATGTTTGAGTAATGAAGAAGATAAATGATCAAAGAAGAATATAACCAATTAAACAGTAGGTCAACATGAGTTACAGAAAAAAAAGCTAACAAAGTAAAGTGATGTGGGAGCAATAGGCACCCCAAAGGGACAAGTCCCGCTAAGAGGGGGCCTAAGATGATACAGCAGAATAATTAAAAGATGACGGAGGTTATTGATAATCAGAATAAGGGGAACACTGACTTGTGTAATTAGAGGCGGTAAATAAAAAGAAAAAAGGTATACAATAATGAATATAATCTTAACTAAAAACTAAAGACTATAATACATGCTCCAGTGTGTGTGCTCGTAGCAAACGCTTAAACCAGGGGAGGGTGTTGCAGGTACGGATACTTGGAGGTAGGTTATTCCAGAGTAGAGGGCCTTGATACTTGATGGATAGTTTACTGGTGTTTGTTCTTACGAGTATTAGTTTGTAGTCGTGTTTACTTCTTGTATGAGTGGTAAATTGGATGGGGAGAAAGTAGTCAATAAATGCAGGTGGTAAAAGTTTATTATGGGATTTATACATAAATTCACAAGTCTGAGTGAACCTTATTTGTGTAATAGTTAAGAGTTTGAGCTCTTGAAATAGAGGTTGTGTGTGTGAGTTTACAGGAGATTTGGTTATAATTCGTAGTGCTATTTTTTTGTGCTATTTTTAATTTGTTTAGGTGGGTGGAGTAGGTGGAGGTCCAGATAAGATTACAATAGGTGAAGTATGGATAAATGAGTGTATAGTATAGGTTGATCAGTATCTGAGACGGTAGCAAATAAGATATACGGTTAAGGATGCCAATACTTTTTGTTATTTTTTTTATTAATTTCATCAATATGTATGTTCCATTTATGATGTTGATCTATATGGACACCAAGGAATTTAGATGTGTTTACTTGAGGGATGTTTACTCCATCTACAGAAATGTTTATCGTGCTGGGTGGTATTTGCTTTTTATTAGATCTAAATAATATAAAGTTGGTCTTGGTGAGATTAAGCGATAATTTGTTAGCCTTAAACCAGTCAGTTGTTGCCTTTAATTCTTGGTTAGCAAATTCGAATAACTGGTCATAAGAGGCATGAGACAAGAAAACATTAGTATCATCTGCAAATAGGATGTAGTGTAAAAGAGTGGATGAGTTAGGTAGGTCATTTATGTATATTAAAAAAAGAAGGGGACCCAGAATAGAACCCTGGGCACCCCAAAGTTAATAGGTAAAAAGTTAGATAGAACATGATTACAAGAGACTTGTTGTTGTCGAGATGTCAAATAGTATTTAAACCAGTTTAAGGCAGTACTCCTAATTCCATATTGTTCAAGTTTATTCAAGAGAATCGTATGATCGACCGTGTCAAAGGCCTTTGCTAGGTCTAGAAAAATACCTAGGGAATATTCGTTGTTATCAGTAGCAGCAGAAATTTTATCTTGGATATCAATTAGGGACATTATAGATGTAGAGTGAGCTGGTTGGAAACCGTGTTGGAGGGGTACAGGATATTCTTTTGTTTAATGTAGGAGAACAGACGGTCATAGAGTACTTTTTCATAAAATTTGGAGAAAAAAGGTAGTATAGAGATGGGTCTGTAATTGGCTAATTCAGATTTACTTCCTTGTTTATAGATTGGTACAACTCTGGCCATCTTAATTTCTAATGGTACCATTCCTTCACTCAACGAGCAGTTTATAACTTCAGCAAGTGGATCAGCCAGGAGGTCCATGACTTGAGACGTTATATAGGGATCAATATCATCACAGCCTGAGCTGTGAGTAGATTTGAGAGTTTTGTTTATGTTGATTAGTTCAAGCTGATTAGTAGGTAAGAGGACAAAAGAGTTGACAGAGGAGGGAGGCATGAAGGCTCGAAAATGTTGCTCAGAGGGGGGATTTCATCAGATAGGACTTGTGCAAAACCGGAGAAATATTCATTAAATTTGACAGCCATGCGTTCAGGATCATTTACTAGGTCACCCTCAAGTTTTATTTCCTTTATCCATGTGTCTCTGTTAGTAGTTTTGACTAGTTTTCTAATAATTTGCCAGGTTTTCTTAATGTCATTGTTATATTTTGTAAATTCGTTAGCATAATAGGTTTGTTCCGTTTTAATTCTAAGTAATTTATATTTATTCCGATATTTGGTAAAAATGGTTTTATTTTCTATGGTAGGATTCTTAATAAACTGCTTATATAATTTTTGCTTAGTTATGGTGGATTTAAGTAAAGCTTGCGTCATCCAGGGCTGTTGCGGGGTGTTTTTTTTAGATAGCTTTTCAGGACGTAATGGAAATGCCATATTGTAAGCAGCTTTGAAAGTATCAACGAATACCTTGTAGGATAAGTCAGGTTCATTATATGCACAGAGGTCGAGTACAGGCTTCCAATCAGTATTATACAATAAACTTCTGAAGTGTGAAATATTATCATTCGAGAATGAGCGGGTCATTTTCAAGTTCCTTATGTTACTTAAGTTCGTTGGAGTGCTATTAATCCAAGTTATGACTGGGAGGTGGTCCGATATATCAGCTGTGAGTATGGCAGATTCAAGTATACCGTCATGGGAGTTGGTGAATATGTTGTCTATCAGTGTTGCAGAAGAGTCAGTAATTCTTGTAGGTTGAAGAACAAGTGGTAAGAAGTGGTGCATGAGCATACAGTCAATAAAGGCCCCAGTAGGTAAATGAGTTTGGGAGGCTAAGATGTCAATGTTAAAGTCACCAGTTAGAAATGCTTTTTTATTTGCATATTTTTTGGTGTTTAGAGTAGTTAATAGTGTTTCAATTTCAGCGTTAAATATTTCTAGTTTAGTGCCTGGTGGCCTGTAAATTACGCCAATAAGCATGTCAGCACCTCGACTTCATGTGATGTTAATAAACATACTTTCATAAGAAGATGAGGAGCTATGGGGTAGTAGGTCCATTTTGTGAAACTCAATGTTATTTTGAACAATAAAGCCAATTCCACCTCCTCTGGTATCACCTCGGCTTTTATGAGTAAATTTATATCCTGGAATTGAGATGGTTTCAGCAGCAGCATCAGTAAGCCAGGTTTCAGTGACCGCCAAGACATTAACCAGTAGTTGGTGCAGTAAGAGTTGAATTTCGCTAATTTTTGAGGCAATGCTTCTGCAATTTAAATGTAAGATTGAGAAGGATGGGGGCTATTAACAAATTTATGAGCAACCTGGGTCGGGCTATAGTATTTAGAGTCATTCTCAATTTCAGTATAATAATTGCTATAATAATTGCTATCAGGGTCCAGTTCTTTATTATTGATCAAGGGTTTATGCTTAGACTCCCCCTTTAGTAATTCAAATCTGCTAGGTTTGAGTAGTCCATTGTTAGTCAGTGATTCATCAGAAAAATTCTTGTTACAAGGAATGAGTGCAGTGTCCTCATTATGTCATTCTACTCTCCCTCTATGACATTTGTGCCGCTTTTCACACTGTTGATGACACCTTCCTCTTAGACCGGCTGTCTTTGTCGTTTGGGATTGTTGACTCAGCTCTTCTTTGGTTCTATTCATTCCTCACGGTTCGCTCTAATTTTTTAGTTTTCGGTCGTACCCACTGTCCCTGGTCCACTTCTTTTATGGCTTACCCCAGTCCTCTGTCGTTGCCTCCTTCTGTTTATCTTCTATACCTCGGACCTATCTGTGGTTCCTGGTTCACTCGGTGTCCTGTCCCACCAAGTTGCTGATGACACGCAGGCTTGCCTTCATGACCCTGTTGCCACAGCAACTGCTATGGTTGAACGTGTTCTATAGGCTTCAGTTGCTCTTGATCTATGGTCTGCTAGGCCTTATCGTCTTCGTCTAAACCAGGACAAGACCCAGTACATTTGGCTTGGTAGCCGTGCCCGGCTTGCCCAGACTGACGCTGAATCCCTTAGCCTTAGGTTTTCCAATGTGCACTTTTCTTCCTCTGTGATTGATCTTGGATTCATTCTCGATCCTGACCTCTCTCTGTCTAATCATATCAATGGTGTCTCCCGCTCGTGTTTCTACTTAATACGCGCCACTTAAAATCAAAGGCACTTCCGACCCAGGCCAGTGTCTTCACTGATAAAAAGCGAGGTTTTCAGGCGCTTGCGGAACTGGTCAGAGGACAGAGAAAGGAAGTCAGCCCCAAAGACTGAGGCAGTCGGTTCCAACTTCCAGCTGGAGGGGTCAACAGAAGCGAAACTCCTATAATAGGCCACAGAGGTACGCATTCGAGAAACAACCAAGTGGCCATGGGCCGAAGATCGAAGGGAGCAACGACCAGGAGAACAGAAACTGGATTACACAATACGCCTTGAGATAGTGTGGAGCAAAGCCGGCAAGACAATTTCGCCTGAGGAAGTAGATCTTGAATTGGATGCGTTGGCGAATGGAGAACCAGTGATGGGAGTCTCGGATGAAAGAAGAGATATGGGTAAACTTCGCAATGCTTCCTATAAGCCGGGCAGAAGTGTTAAGGATGGATTGAAGCTTAGATCAGGGCCGTTTTATCCACTAGGCACAGTAGGCACTGTACCTAGGGCCTACGAACCTTTCAGGGGCCTACGAAAGTCTGAAATGAGATATTGAAAACAGAAATTTAATGATTGAATTTGACGTGAAAAATGAAAAAAGGAAATTTAAAATTCTTATATAATAATTTTTTTACTGTACTGAAACAGTTCAACTTAATGTCAGATAATTTCTTCAAATATCTTTTCCCGCATTAACTCGTTTTCTATTCAAAGTAGTGCAAGCGAATGAAGTCTTCTTTTTTCTCGTCCTTTTTCTCGTTGCTCAAATCCAGACTCGTGTGTTTTCTCTTGTATCAATTAGACATGATTATTTAAGAATAAAAATTTTAGTTTAAAAACTTTTAAAGCCGTACGTGAGTCCCGAGACTATTATATATAAATGTTTTTAAAGAAGTTACCATTTTGTAAAGACGAAAGAGACAACAGATAGAAGAAGAAGAATATTCTTTATTTAAACCAATTGCCTACCGAATTTTGGTGCACAAACACTTAAGTATAGGCCTACAAAGAACACTAAGTCGTAAAGTCTGCCATTATGTCCCATAATTATGATACCATTAGACTTAATTGATAACATCCTAACAGCAAAAGTAAAACCTGAAATGTTGCATCAAACTTCAGTTATATATTCAGTATATTAAATAATCACTATTATAAAAAGTAAATTGAGATTCAAAATCAAAACCGGGTGTGTTCGACTGTTCGTGAATCATGATAAACCATGACGTCAGTAAATAATGTGAATGCGAAATAAATAATTATGCTTTAGCTTTATTGCAGAGCTGGCAGTTGGGGTCTACGAATGCAAGAGTGCCTACTGCCTAGGGCCTACGACGAACTTAAAACGACCGTGAGTAGTGGTACAACAGCCGCTTCTAGGCCAGTCAAGCTTGACTGAACATGTAGTCCCTCGCCCTATCCCCACCCCTCCCTCCTATTGGTCCACGTCAACCACGTGACCTATGACGTCACTGACCTCATTAGCATATCAATAGGTGTATGTTGACCTAGTTTCCATGACGACGGCACGCTAGTTTCTGGCTCGCCTAGCTGAGCTGGCAGCTGGGGTCTACGAATGCAAGAGAGCCTAGGGCCTACGACGACCATAAAACGGCCCTGGCTTAGATGCATTTAGAGATTGCATTCCCATAATCAATCCTAGTGCAGATCAAAGCATGGACCAAAGTCGTGATAGCATGCAGAGGAAGTGACTGGTGGACGGCACGGAGTTGGTGAAGTAGTAGAAACACGACAGGCAGACACCATTGACATGATCAGACAGAGAGAGGACAGGATCGACAATGAATCCAAGATCACGCGCAGTGGAAGAAAAGTGCACATTGGAAAGTGAAGATCAAGGTAGTGGACCAGTTGAACAGAGACACATTTCTCATATTATGTGGTTAGAACAGTCTGCCGTAGTTCCTGTCCGTGTCCGAACAACTAGGGACGTGCAAGGCTTCGATATTCGATTCGAAAACGAATCGGACGGCAGTATTCGATTCGAAAGTGATGTCATGATTCTAAACATTTTCGAATCATGACCCTTGGCACGCTTTGTTGTAAATTAATTGTTTAAGCTGTTTACTGCGCGTGGATTGATTGTTGATTTGCTGCGTGTAACGCGGCTCGTGACGACATTATTTTTAACTCATCAGCGACATCGACTGCCGCAATGTAGCATCCAAATGGCTAGTCAGCTGACATCTAGCGGACGCAGGTTATAAATGAAATTGGATACAATTTTCGAACTAGAACAAAAAGATGATTCTAATGTTGTCTGGATTTCCACATGATTGACTTGCTGTTCAAGCCACAAACTGTTAGTTATAGAGAGCGTTAATTCAGTTGGAGGATAAATAATAACAGACATAGGCCTACGCTATAAATCTTCTAAATCAAACGCAGGACATAATAAAGATTTGTTATGCTGACATTGTATAGAACTAACAGGCTTCATGAATTAGGAAACGTGTGACTTATTAACATGAAATTTTAATGGCAATTTAATGAACATGGAACCAGAACTATATATTTAGTTGATCAATTTAATTATTAGTTTCATTGATTTCAAACTGCCGAAAAATTATCAGGCCGACATTGATATAGGCCTGTTGATAACTGTTAGTGTGGTACGCCTGTGATATATCGGTTACGCGTCGATAGTCCGAAGGTTCGATAGTACGAAGGTTCGATAGTCCGAAGGCTCGATTGTCCGGAGGTTTCATGGTAAAACATATATGTATATGTACACTATATGTATATATGCATGTATATGTATATATGTATATATATATGTTTGTATATGTATATATGTTTGTATGTATATATGTTTGTAAGAAATCCCTCGGGAATATGCATCAAGTCTCCCATGTCATATGATTAGGTGGAGAGACTACTTGTTAAGCTAGACTAGGGTAATTAAGGAGATTAATATAAAATAATACATAGTGTTAGAAGAACCATCAAAGGACGTTTTTGCCAGACACTGTGGGGTATCCCCGACTAGCGGGACCATCGGTCCCTTCGGGGACACCATTTGCCTCAACTGACAATACTCTCGATGTATGAGCATATTATGTTAACTCTCTTATGATGCATTGATTGTTAAACTCTGATGTTCCGTTGCTGCAGTTGATGCAATAAAGTTATTGATTGATTGATTGGTATATATATGTACTGATATCTATGTATATATGTACATTTGTATATATGGATATAAGTATATATGATATATATGTGTGCATATGTATATATACATATATATATTATATACATATATGTTTGTGTGTATATATGTATATGTATGTATTCATGTATATATACATGTATGTATGTATGTATTTATTCTTTTATACATACATAAATATGTACATATATGTGGATACATATCCATGCATAATGCACATATCGTCGCCTGAGAATTATCCTCGCGTATCTCCATTTTTCAAAATTCCGAGATAATCGAGGTTGAAGTTTGGGCCTCATTTTGTGGAAAAATAAGAAATTCAATGCAATAAGGAGGGCATTATCAAATTACAGTTCCCACACAGACGTAATATTAAAACATCAACATTGGAGAAAGACTCTGCATTTAAAAAATTAACGATTAGAGCTGTTTTTCAGAAATTTAAGAAAATTTTGTATAAAATGGATTTACAAATATTACGAACCATCCTACGGTAAACAAAGACATGAAATGATTAAATCAAGCAACGACCAATTATTAGAGAGTGTTTTCGTTAAAATATTCATGGATATAGTCCGGATTTTTAAAAGAAAAACTTTTAATTGTCTGGATATGCGACACATTAATCAAGGTAAGCGCACAGGTTTATACTGTTGTATCTCCTGCTCGTCCAATCAACGACGAGCTTTCTCTGGACAACATACACTGCTACACCACGAATGCTGTGTGGAGATACGATAAAATCTGTCTGAAAACAGGTCACACGACAGTATATTTTGTTGAATATCTTTAAAACGACCTGTCGTATCTCTTAGCCATTAAAACTGAAGAAAGATCCAAAAGATTCTGCTACAAATCAACTCTAAACTGCTTTTCGAAAAAAAGTGGAGATACGACAAGATAATTCTCAGGCGACGATATGTATACATGTATATGTACATATACATATATGTTTTACCTTGAAACCTTCGGACTATTGAACCTTCGGACTATCGAACCTTCGGACTATCGACCTGTTCCCGTGCTATCAAGTGCACAACTGCACACTGCATGAATATCAAACTGCTAAACGCTGATTAGATTCGAGATTAGAATCGAATTCGAATCTTTATTCTCGATTCTATTCGAGATTCGATTCGACTGAAAAATTTATGATTCGCAGGTCCCTACGAACAACAAAAAGAATGTCTTAGTACGAGAAGGTGTGGTATTTTTAGGCTTCGATATTTCGCAATTATTCATGATCAAAATTGAATGTTCGTAGCGCTCAATATATCGGACAAAGTGCGCATTCAGCTGAAATGAAAACAGAATCAATGAAAGATTGCAAACAAAACTGTACTAACTCTGTAAAAAATTAAAACAAATGTTTACTGTTATATGAGCTCTTTCCAACGGTATTTGAGTGACAGTTAATAAGTTTTCAATGAAAATAGCATTTTCTTTGCGCAAGCTGCCATTGCTGATGGGTAGAGATGGGCAAAAAAGATATAGCCATTGAAGCCATAAAAGAAATGAAGATGGTGTATTATCACATATCCTTCAACACAGTTTTTTGGATTGTGTTTGTCAATTTTGCCTCTTCCAGAACAAAATAGTCATTGGTGCTCCCAGCAAGTAATCTCTAGCAAATAGGCAAATTTTAAGGCAATTTTTATACAGTTACAACCTTCAGACCTCTCAAGCTAACCGAACTTGAATAGTATTTATTTACTTATCTATTAAGAAAATTTATATAGCGCCACTCCAGGTGGAAACTGACAGACCTACCACAGCGAAAGCCCCATCTTATGTGCAAGAAATCCCATCCAAGATAGATGAGTGAAGGAACAACATAATAAATAAATAATAATAATAATATCTTGTCTTTAATAAGCGCCTGACAAACGCACTGCGCTGTACATTTACATGTTATGCAATTGAAATCTTAACTACTAACAGAACAGACAGCTTGCAATACAACGGCGCTAATAGCAGCCTACAAAGCATATCCGCCCAACGGGGGCTCGAACTCGGTACCTCTCGGTCTCTGTGCCAGATGTTATCCAATGCGCCACGGGCCCCCCGCCCCAGCAGCATGCAGCAACAGCCGGACGATGAATGGGGTGACAAAAACGTATTTGAGAGACTGACCCGAAAGGACTGTTAACAGTGATGTGCAATAAAGGGTTGCCTTCCTTACATCAAGATATGATGCAGTTGCACAACGACATCCACCTACCTCCACCCTCAAACAGAATTTTTGCAGCAGGCAGCTGGTTAGTGCCACGAAGACAAGTAATCATCTTCCAGTAATCGCTCAAACTGGATCGGTACAAAAAGTCCAGCAGAACCTCTGCCTTTTCGTAGTCATAAGACTGCTTGCAAATGAACTCTCTTTGTCTTTTGTTAAGAACTTTGGATGTGTACAACTTGCTGATGATTTCGTCACCAGTAAAATCCAGAAGATCAACCAGTGCTTCCTGGTTAGCATCTAGAATGCTAGTCTCTCGCTCTGTCAAAGGCCATGCTCCATCATACTCCTTACTGTATTCTACCATAACAAAACATTCAGAATTTACTGTATGAAATATTGAAATATATGATATTTACTAACTTAATTCAATATTTTTATTTTATTTTTCAATATACCTTGCAGCTTATAGCCATCAGCATTCTGCTCTCACAGCTCTTCAGGCAGTGGCCCGCGAGAGATTTATTTTATTCATTAATTAAATAGTGACCTATAGTAATTGTTCAAGTGCAGGCTCACATACACTTATTGCAATAACACTTGATGATTGATGACACTGTTCACTATAGATTGCAATGACATTGGTCACTATAGGTTGCAACATCACATTGGTCACTATACAGTGTAGGTTGTAAGATGACACTGGCCAATAGAGGTTCAAGAAGACATTGGTCACTAAAGGTATACGATAACATTGATCACTATAATTATGTTGCAGGATGACATTGGTCACTGCATGTTGCAAGATAACAATAAAAATAATCTTCGTTTAATGTTTCAAACTGACAAGTACGCAGGATGATGACAATTCATAGTATGAACGGTTGATCACAGATTATTACGGGAGTCGAATTAAACTGTTTGGCCGACATGCAAAACGCTCATCACGTCCTAGTGCTCATTTTTTTAAAGCCACCTGGCGAATGAAAAGGCTGAGTTGACCTTAGGAAGGGTACCAGGAAGCGATCCCGGGTCCGTAGCCTCTACCCGCCAGAGTGTTACCATTACCCTAAACCCCCTCCAAGATGACATTGGTAACTGAGTTGCGGGATGACATTGGTCACTAAAAGTAAGTTGCAAGATGGCCAGTGCTCACTCTAGATTGTAAGATGACAATGGGTATCATAGGCTTAAGCAGACTGTGAAAATTACGGCTTTCCATCGGTAATTAATGCAGAGGTGGGTAACTAATAGATTAGCTTCTAGGCTAATCGATTAGACAAACAGCTGATTCTAATTCTAATCGATTAGCTACAAGATTTTGCTATTTCTAATTCTAATCGATTAGCAAATTAAGTAGCTAAACCTAATTCTAATCGATTAGCAATTTAACTAATCAATTACAGTAGATAATCGTTTAGACAAACAGCAAATTCAAATCATAATCGATTAGCTAACAGAATTGGTTAATTCTAATTTGAATTAGCTATTTGCCTAAACGATTAGCTGGTAGCTAATTGATTAGTTAAATTGCTAAACGACTAGAATTAGGATTAGCTACTGAATTTGCTAATCGATTAGAATCAGAAATAGCAAAATCTTTTTGCTAATCGATTAGAATTAGAATCAGCTGTTTATTCGATTAGCAAATTTAAGTAGCTAATTCTAATTCTAATCGATTAGCAATTTAACTAATCGTGCTCATCTTTGAATTCTAGTGCTTACTGCTTAGCCAAATCTGACATTTAATATTGTAAATAAAACATGAGCGAACTTAAGTTCAATTAAATTGTCTGGTTTTACTGGAAAAACTGCCACTCTGTTGTAAAGTTTAAAAATGATCGGAGTGTCAGTGCTCAAAGACCAGCTTCTAAAAACAGTGAACTGCACTTTACCTTAATAAAAAATTTCCACAATTAAAATTTAGGGTACCAACCTCCTTTTGCAGTCACGTAGTTGACTAAATGTTCCTGATGGGTGTCTTTAAGTGCATTAAACAGTTCTGTTAATTTCTCATTTTTAGTCACAAGTTCCAACAACCGTGAATTCTTCTCGTGAGATGTGCTTAGCTTTTTAACTTCTGCAATCACTTCTCTTGATAAAGCTTTCATGGCCAACAGTTTGTCCAGAAAACCAAAGTCTGGATTCATTCGCTTAACAAGCACTTCGTTAATTTTTAGTATCTCTACATTGTTCGACGTATTTGCGTTTATTTCAACTGAAACAAAACAGGAAAGCATTCATAAACATAAACCACGACAGCTGCATTGAGATAAGTCAGTCAGAGTCTCAGAGAGGCAAATGTGAACTCACATTCATGGGCTCTTGCACATAGGGGCAAGAGGGGGCACTTGCCTCCATGGAAAATTTATAAATATTTTTTTTAACTACTACTTTTTGGCGTTTAACAAATTTCTTCGCACTGAAGCACGAATTTAAAATAATATCCAATCAAAATTAGTTTGGATATTGTTCTAAATTTTACATTTAAAAAACCTCTTTCAAAAATGCCCATGTTCTTACTTGACTATCGTGTTTTGCCCTATCCGGCAAAAATACCTGCGAGCGCCCTTAACCACATCATCATCATTTGCACACAATATTATTATTATTATTATTATTATTATTATTATTATTATTATTATTATTATTATTATTATTATTATTACTACTACTACTACTACTACTACTACTACTACTACTACTACTACTACTACTATTATTATTATTATTTTTATTATTATTTTAATAAAAAAATTATTGTTCCTCTAAAATTAGAGTTCTAGGGCCCCATTGTACCAAGGCATGCGACAGCGTTGAGCCGCTGAGTCGCAGCTATTTCCGCCGCTCCTCCCGTCGCTACAGCTGTCTCGACCAAGTACTATGGCGCAGAAGTGTCTACAATTTTGACATCCCAAATCAGGGAACGCCCGTTGTTCCATGGAATCAGGGTTTGGCCATCTGGTCTTTTCCCATCCAGTCGGGCGAGGCCAGCCGGTTCCATGATCGACGGTGTACCTGCCCTGACGAGGCTACGTAGCACGATTTCATTGATTGAAGAGTGTCTTGTCTGCCGAAACCCAACGTGCAAGCCATTCCGTGTGATTCTCTGGCTGAAACCACATCCACATGTGTGTGGGGCACAGATGACCGCCCCAGTCTCAAGCCCACCGCAACCCTCATATCTTCGTCATTGAGTCTTAAGCCTTGAGATGCTAGAGGGAGGGCGAATAGCCAGTCCGAGGCACATTGTGGGCCTGTATAGCCTGGCCCGGTCGTACGAATCCCGATAGCGATGTTATCTCAAGCATGGCCACCGAGAGCAGCGGTGTGTCCCATGAAGACTGTTTGCCGTCTGTGGATGGGAAGTCGATCGTTTCTGCGATGCTCTGCTGCCATCGGGTTCTCATTACTTCCACGTTAGAGTCTTCGGGCACCTGAGCGAGAGTGAAGACGAGTGTATAAGCCTCGGAGCCCCAATTGAGCATCGCAGTCTCAGTAGTGCGTCTTGTCTTGGAATCTGCTCCATTTTTTTCATGGTACATGTACTTGCTAACCTTGATACGCTTAAGTTAAATGTATCATTAAGGGCCTCACGTGGAGATAGTGGTGCTCCTAGCAGCTCTGCTGAGGATGATGGATCTTACTTCGCCTTTTGAGCTGTTGATCGATAAGCCCAAACGATCGCAGCCTTTCTTTATTGCCTCGACGTCCTCGCAGACTTTCTCGCACCCGCCGCCCACGGTGAGATCATCTACATATCCGAAGGCTAGCGGCGATTGTAAGTGAGACAAAACTTCTTGGAGCGGTAGGCAACAGAGAACCGGACCTAGTGCTAGTGGGTCTCCTTGTTGCGGGCCTTCCTGCGATTGTAGAGTGAAGTTGCAGTACTTCAACATGGACGGTTTAGCGTATGCTAAATGACAGTAGGCGTAGAGTTCGGGGCACCACTCCGACAACGAGGATAACATGATGTCACGGTGCAGGCTGTTAAAGGCATTTGCCAAGTCGAGTTTAATGATTACGGTGTCTTCTCTCATGTGTTCCATTAATCTTCTCGTGGCATGAATTGCGGCTTCGGCTCCTCCTGGTACACCGACCCCCAGTTGTTTAGGGGAGAGGCGAGGTCTCATGCAAGCATTATGCTAGCATTTGGGCACTTCGAGGCCATTCTGCGCCACAAGTATCCAATGACAATAGGTCTTAGGCCTCCTGAGCTTTCTTAAGTGCAAACAGCGTGCCACCGAAGGCGAAGCTCTTGTGGACAAATACCGGCCTAGAGCAGGTTTGTTAAGGCAGTCACTGCCTTCAGTGGCCTCTGACCTTCGACGTGGTCTTTGAGGAGCTCCAAGACGTGTTGTGGCTTCAGGCCATCCGGCCCGCCGGATGAGCCTTTCGGAAAAGAGCGCATGGCGTCGTGGACCTCCGTTTCAGTTATCTATAATGAAGATGTTTGCGGCGTCGGCTGCGCAATGCTCCGCTCTGGGCCCGATGGGTGTTTGAGCCGAAGTAGCTCCAAAGTTTCTTTGTTAATTGGGGCTGGACTGTCGTCTGAACAGAGGATGCGCGCTGCAGCGCTGAGGACCTGAGGTTGCAATTTTCTAACTTGGCTGCTACTGCGGTCGCGATGGAATGCACGTCATGTGATTGCCTGGGTTTTCCCTTGTCTGCTCTGTCTCGATCCGGCCCAAATAAAAGCGATGCGGTCGTCTGTCAATTATTTCTGAAAGTGTCAATTCGAGATTTGATGTATTGTGTGAGGTTGTGTCTCTTACCGCCCCTTGTCGGTTTTTCCATGGTCCCTGATCCAAAGGAGAGGATGCGTAGCCACTCGGCGGGGTGTAAGGGCTGATGTAGAATATCCCCTATGATTTCTGTCAAGAGGTGTGCTGCGGAAGTTCTTGCTCCTTTCGGTATGTGTCTGAGTAGGCCATTAGGCAGGTCGGGTGTTTTGTTGTTGATGCTGAATCGAACCCATCTTCAGCATCTGTGTTGCTGCGGCAGATTTGCTGCGATTCGTTGGTTTGAGACTGGGTTTGAGATCTGTCTGGATTCGAAACCGTTGAATTACCAGATAACGAAACCCGATGTGCGGTCGTCGGTGTGAGCGGTGGTTTGTTGGAACCTGGGCATGGTTGTCTTCTCGGGCCGTGTTGTGTAGGCTCCCGTCCTTGTTGTGTAGATGGAGAACGGAGTGACAAACACTGCATGTTCCCTTGGCCTTTCCGAGCTTGGATGTAGCGGCTTGAGTGACCGCTGGAGAGAGAACCAAAGGCTCCGTCTTCGCGAGTGTTCTAGATTCGCTCGCCGATCGTTCCGTGGTCTGTTTGGATGACCGTCCGTAGCCCGCCGTCGGTTCACACCTGTCTACTCGAACGGCCTTGATGGGTGTAACCCGCCGTGCGTATGCGCGAGGTCTGTACTAATCTGAATGAAAACTTTTGCCGTATAAAATGCAGTGATTTAAGAATAATACGCTAAAACAAGGTGAACTTCGATATCCGTAGCCTACTGAGAAGAGTCTCGTTAAATCCTGAGGCGCTGGTGTAAACAAGCCAGCCACCTGCATGACCCTCTAGCGATTATTGTTTATTATTATGCATTTATTAAGCGCAGTAGTTGTATAAGTGCGGATTCAAGCACAATAAAGCAAAACAATAGTTGGCGAAGTTGAGTGATTCAGGCTTGGTAAAAGCCTATTGTCTGATGCTACAGTCTGGCATATTTATTTGATTGACAGATGCAGGCTGATCCTCTGCTTTACACGACGTCGGCGGTCGCAGACTGGTGCCCGTATGGGCTTGGTAGACGAAGCCTACACCCACTGGCGTTGCGAAGGGTTTCAGCGCCCAGGGTAAGAGTAGATTACTGCACCCTTTTTAATTTTCTTGTTGACTTTAATCGTTCTTATCATAGTACTGTGTACCACTGAAAGATAACTTTGCACCCCCTTGTGCTGCGCTCTCTGCTCCCCCTTCGTTACGCCACTGCCCGCACCCAACCTCCACACTTTCCACGAGTCTATGCACCGATACCACCCACCTAGATGAGAGCTTACAAAGTGGTGTGACCGCGTAGGACAGGGACCACAGACGCACCCATATGGAATACCGAATCTTTCATATTCGTGCTAGGCGCATCCTGTTGGCCTAGGCTATTGGCACTGCAGACGTATCCTTTTGGTTGAGGCTACCAGTTAGAAGGATTATCGGCCCACACACGTACCGTCCCATGCAGAGGGTCCGCAAACGTGCCCAGACACGTACCCATATGGAATATGTCCCACACATATTTACGTACTGAAGCTCTAGCGTCCTATCCCATTAAGCTGTCTGGACCACGTCTTACGCTCTGCAGCCCGCCTTATTGGCCGCATACCCAAATTCGACCACATCTCCAGCTACATGCGCAACATTGTTCACTGGCTCCCCCTTAGAGAGCGCAGTATAGGATAGCTGCCTTAGTTTGGTGCTGCCGGCTAAGCCTCACTCTTGCCTACCTTATCGAGCTTTGTGGCCACTCTCTAAGTGCTCGGAGCTGACGCTCCCTCCATTCGGGTGTACAAGGTCTTCTCTGTGTCCCTTTTGCTCGCACCTCCACCAAGCGGGGCCGTGCCTTCTCTGTGGTTGGCCCTCGACCTGGAATGAATCAAATTATCAATCTAGACTGTACGTTCGAATGGCTACTGGCCAACAAGTCCGCATAAGCATACGCATATGCACCAACATAAGTACAAACTACCAACTACGATGTTTTCTACAGGCGCTATAAAAAATTTCACTTTTCATAGTATATCGGTCCCATATTTCAAGAGGTTGTAGTATATTGCATGCGATTAAACACTGGCGCTATGACACATTTCAATTTTAATAGTATATATCGATCCCATATCGCAGAAGCTTTTCGACAGTTGTTACAGAAATATTACATTATAAGAAGCCGTTCTTGGATTCGTTCTCGATCCTGACCTCTCTCTGTCTAATCATATCAATGGTGTCTCCCGCTCGTGTTTCTACTTAATACGCGCCACTTAAAATCAAAGGCGCTTCCGACCCAGGCCAGTGTCTTCACTGATAAAAAGCGAGGTTTTCAGGCGCTTGCGGAACTGGTCAGAGGACAGAGAAGGGAAGTCAGCCCCAAAGACTGAGGCAGTCGGTTCCAACTTCCAGTTGGAGGGGTCAACAGAAGCGAAACTCCTATAATAGGCCACAGAGGTACGCATTCGAGAAACAACCAAGTGACCATGGGCCGAAGATCGAAGGGAGCAACGACCAGGAGAACAGAAACTGGATTACACAATACGCCTTGAGATAGTGTGGAGCAAAGCCGGCAAGACAATTTCGCCTGAGGAAGTAGATCTTGAATTGGATGCGTTGGCGAATGGAGAACCAGTGATGGGAGTCTCGGATGAAAGAAGAGATATGGGTAAACTTCGCAATGCTTCCTATAAGCCGGGCAGAAGTGTTAAGGATGGATTGAAGCTTAGATCAGGGCCGTTTTATCCACTAGGCACAGTAGGCACTGTACCTAGGGCCTACGAACCTTTCAGGGGCCTACGAAAGTCTGAAAATGAGATATTGAAAACAGAAATTTAATGATTGAATTTGACGTGAAAATGAAAAAAATGAAATTTAAAATTCTTATATAATAATTTTTTACTGTACTGAAACAGTAAATGTCACATAATTTCTTCAAATATCTGTTCCCGCATTAACTCGTTTTCTATTCAAAGTAGTGCAAGCGAATGAAGTCTTCTTTTTTCTCGTCCTTTTTTTAATTGCTCAAATCCAGACTCGTGTGTTTCCTCTTGTATCAATTGGACATGATTATTTAAGAATAAAAATTTTAGTTAAAACACTTTTAAAGCCGTGCGTGAGTCCCGTGACAATTTATATAAATGTTTTTAAAGAAGTTACCATTTTGTAAAGACGAAAGAGACAACAGATAGAAGAAGAAGAATATTCTTTATTAAAATGCACCTTCAAATGCTCAAATAATATAATTTTATCAGTACCTTTGACTTCGGACTAGCCACTATGTTGATCCTTGTTCACCTTGTTGTAATACCATGTATTACTACTACCTAAGGACGACTAGATAAGCCTACTGTGCTTCTTCTCCCCAGGTGTCGATCTTAGACTCTAGTATATTCTATGCATATCTCTGTTCTCCCTTGTCATTGCCTGGTACTGATCTTCATTTGTTACTAACATTACTTTAATGTTCATAATAACTTGTAATATGCATGTACTTTTTTTCATCGACAATAAATTTGATTTGATTTGATTTGATTTGAACCAATTGCCTACCGAATGTTGGTGTACAAACACTTAAGTATATGCCTACAAAGAACACTACGTCGTAAAGTCTCCCATTATGTCCCATATGATACCATTAGACTTAATTGATAACATCCTAACATCATAGCAAAAGTAAAACCTGAAATGTTGCATCAAACCTCAGTTGATGTATTCAGTATATTAAATAATCACTATTATAAAAAGTAAATTGACATTCAAAATCAAAACCGGGTGTGTTCGACTGTTCGTGAATCATGATAAACCATGACGTCAGTAAATAATGTGAATGCGAAATAAATAATAATTATGCTTTAGCTTTATTGCAGAGCTGGCAGTTGGGGTTTACGAATGCAAGAGTGCCTAGGGCCTACGACGACCTTAAAACGACCGTGAGTAGTGGTACAACAGCTGCTTCTAGGCCAGTCAGGCTTGACTGAACACGTAGCCCACGCCCTCTCCCCACCCCTCCCTCCTATTGGTCCACGTCAACCACGTGACCTATGACGTTGCTGACCTCATTAGCATATCAATAGGTGTATGTTGACCTAGTTTCCATGACGACGGCACGCTAGTTTCTGGCTCTCCTACGCTCGAATGCACAGCGATTACCTCATTAGGATATCAATAGTATGCCGCACAACCTTATTAGCATACGAATAGGAGTTTGTTGTCCTCGTTTCCATGGTCACGGCACATTTAATTTCTGGCGCAGCTCCGCTATTTCCGACACACTGTACAAAAATTTCACGTAACTTTACCGAAAGTATACCGGAATTATTTTTTTTTAAATTTGTTCCGTAAATTTACGCAAATAGTGTGAAATGCGTGAAATTAGATTGTTTTCGACTTTTCCAAGAAGATATTGTCCTCGTTTCCATGGTCACGGCACACCTAATTTCTGGCGCAGCTCCGCTATTTCCGATATATGTAAAAAAATCACGTAACTTTACCGAAAATATACCGGCATTTTTTTTATTTTTTCCCCCGTAAATTTCCACGACACACATAGTTTCAGGCACACATACGCTGAAACTAGTTTCCTATATTAAGTAATAATCTCATTTCATACTTAGCAGCAATTGTTTTTGGCACTACTTAGGTATTGCACATTTACTTTACATATAATCGTTTGAATGTAAATACATAAAGCGAACTCTTGAGCAAGTTTAAAGTTTGATAAACGACATTACACCATAACGAGCATGGTTTTAGTTGAAAAATGTTACGAACTGTGTGACTTATTTACATACTTAGTAAAATAGTATATCTTTGAATTTGAATCCTTGTACAACGAACGCTTTGACACTTACTCGCACGGACACTAGTTAGCCACCATTGTAGAGTACGAATCCTCAAGAGAATTAGCTAGTTTTCGAACCAAGCATTAGAAGTTGATGGCTTTAAACGTACACATCGATTTAGAAGTATTCAAATTTTATCAGCAATCGAACATACTATATCACCAAATCAGCAGATAACATTATAGCCATTTAGAAGTTACAGAGATTGATAGAGCTTTAGAGAGAGAAAGCAATAGAGAAGTGCACTAGACTTCTCGGTGGTGCTTTAGAATTTCGCTATAGAGGCAGAGAGCACGACATAGAGGGGTGCGAGATTTTCGCCTGGTGCTTTAGAAGTTTGAGAGACGGAGAGTGGGAGAAACATTTGAGATTTTTTTATTATGGCGCTTTAGAAGTTATAGAGATATATAGAGTCATAGAGAGTGAGAGAGAAGGAGAGAGAAATAGAGAGAGAGAGAGAGAGAGAGAGAGAGAGAGAGAGAGAGAGAGAGAGAGAGAGAGAGAGAGAGAGAGAGAGAGAGAGAGAGAGATGCGCCAAATTTACAGTTGTCGCTTTACAAAATTATAGAAATTGACAGAGTAAGAGAGTGTGTTAGAGAGAGAGGCGCCATATTTTCGCGTGATGCATTAGAAGTTTGAGAGACACAGAGCGAGGGGAGAGAGAGAGAGAGAGAGAGAGAGAGAGAGAGAGAGAGAGAAAAAGAGAGAGGCGTAGAGATTTTCGCGTGGTGCTTTAGAAGTTTGAGAGACAGAGAACTTGAGAGAAAGAGAGAGAGAGACAGACAGACAGAGAGAGAGAGAGAGAGAGAGCGAGAGAGAGAGATGCGCGAGACTTTCATATGTCACTTTACAAGTTCTAAAGAGCGAGAATGTTTGAGAGAGAGGCGAACGATTTTAACCTGCAACGCTTAGAAAACACGAAACTTGAGAAACTTATAACTTTCAGAAACTTCAAACTCTGTGTGGTGCTTTTGAAATTCGAGAGAGTGGGAATGTATGTTTGTGTGTGTGTGTTGTGTGTGTGTGTGTGTGCGTGCGTGTATGTGTGTGTGTGACAGAGAGAGAGAGAGAGCGAGAGAGAGAGAGAGAGAGGCGTTGAAGATTAATGCGTGGTGCTTTAGAAGTTTGAGAGACAGAGAACTTGAGAGAAAAAGAGAGAGAGAGAGAGAGAGAGAGAGAGAGAGAGAGAGATGCACGAGACTCTCATATGTCACTTTACAAGTTCTAAAGAGTGAGAATGTTTGAGAGATATTCGAACGAGATTTTGTGAAACCTGCATCTCTTAGAAAACACAAAACTTGAGAAACTTATAACTTTTAGAAACTTCAAATGCTGTGTGGTGCTTTTGAAGTTCGAGAGAGTGGGAATGTATGTGTGTGTGTGTGTGTGTGTTTGTGTGTGTGTGTGTGTGTGTGTGTGTGAGAGAGAGAGAGAGAGAGAGAGAGAGAGAGAGAGAGAGAGAGATGTGTGAGATTTTCACAAGATGCTTTAGAAATTTGAGAAATTTGATAGAGTCAGAGATTCAGAGATTCAGAGAGCGAGAGAGAGCGAGAGAGAGAGAGAGAGAGAGAGAGAGAGAGAGAGAGAGAGAGAGAGAGAGAGAGAGAGAGAGAGAGAGAGAAGAGAGACGAATGAGAATTTCGGAGAAAACTGACAACTTTTAGAGGATCTTACAGATCTTAGAGAACTTGATAGTTATAACTCGAAAAATCACGGCTTGTGAAATTTGAAACATTTAGAGAACTTAAAACTTGAGAAACGTAAAACTTTGAACACTGGTGGATTGAGAAATTTAAATCTTTTAGAAAACTTACAACTTTGCAAACCTTACAAGTTGAGAAAACTTTGAAAACTGTCAACTTTGAAAACACACTATTAGTGAAATTTTAAAATTTTAGTTAAACTTGCAACTCTTAGAAAACATGAAACTTGAGAAACATACAAATTTGAAAGCTAATAGCTTGAGGAAACATTTCGAAAACTTCAAACTTTAAGGAAACTTAAAACATTGTGCGACGCTTTAGACGCTCGAGAGAGCGAAACTTGAGAAACTTAGTGTAATTTGAAAGTCTTAGAGTTCTAACAACTGTTGCAACTCTTAGAAAATTTAAAACTTTAGACAAAGAGACAGAGAGACAGAGAAACGCATGAGATTTTTGGAGAAAACTGACAACTTTTAGAGAATCTTACAGATCTTAGAGAACTTGGAGAGACGTTCTGAAGGATCGGTTATTGAATTTATAAGTAATAAATTTACAACAATACTAATAATAATATGCGAATTGTAGCCATGAGAATTCAATCCATCACCACAGGACCGTCTATTGGTCAAGCGTTCAGATGTCAGTGGGACGAATACATATGCATATCTGACAGTCGCTGTATCCATCAAAATCTAACCTGTAATGGAAGGAACAATTGCTTCGACGGATCGGAGATTATGCATATGGATTTTGGATATTTAATGATAAAATCAAGGATACTACAACAAAAAATCAGAATCGACGAGAATGCTATTCAAAGCTTTAGTAAAGAGATATAATTCATAGTAGAAATGAATGTGTGGAGACCCTATGTCTACTATAGAAAGCCAATACACTTACACGCTTTACATGTTAATTATGTGATACATAGGTGGCGAACTTTACTTCGGAGTCATCCATCGCGTTTTAATCGCAAATCGCGTCATAATCGGTGTCAGCATCGTCTCTATTATCATTATCATGCTGGTTCTAATGTGCATCATCATCGAATTTCTACGACGAACCATCTTGCTTCGAATCATCAGACGACAAACACAGATCATCGCTGAATATCAAGACACTTTATGAATCCTCCTCCCTACGACTTCTCTCTACCAGTCGCACCATCCTATGCGACGAATCCTCCACTATACGCACAGAATTCGACTGGAGAAGATGATCGTTTATAGACTGAATCAACATTATTTGGGAAACTTACAAATTTGAAAACTCGCAGCATGAGAAATTTCAAACTTTTAGTGAACTTTCATCTCTGCAAACCTGATAAGTTGAAAAACTTGAAAACTTACAACTTTGAAAACGTACAGCTGTTGAATTGAAAACTTTTAGAGAACATACAACTTGAGAAACCTACAACTCTTGGAAAATTTGAAACACGAAAAACTTCAAAATTTGTGAAACTAGCAGTCTTTGCGAAACTTCAGAAACTGTCAACTCGTGAGATTTAAAACTTTAAGAGAACTTACAAATTGAGCAGATACAAATTGTGAAACTTCAGAAACTTTCAGTTTTGCGAAACTAGCAATCTTTGCGAAACTTGAGGAACTATCAACTCGTGAAATGTAAAACTTGGTATATTGGAAAATTGTTAAACTTGCAGACTTTGCGAAACTTGAGTACCCTAAAACTTGAGAAACTTAAATCTTTTGGAAACAAGCATTCTTTGCGAAACTTGAGAAACCGTCAACTCATGAAATTTAAAACTTGAGTAACCTAAGACTTGAGAAACTCACAACTCGGGAAGATTCAAATTGTGAAACTTAACATTTGCGAAGCATAAAAGTTGAGAACCTCACACCTCGCGAACTTTCAAATAGTGAAACTTAACATTCGTGAAACTTATCATTCGTGAAACATGAAACTTGAGAAACTTACAACATTTGAAGTTTACAAATTGTGAAACCTAGAAACTCAAGACTCGTGAAACATTTAGAGAACTTACAAACTGAGAAAACTTTTAGAAAACTCCAAATTTTTAGGAAAGTTAAAACTTTGTGTGACACTTTAGAAGTTCGAGAGAGCGAAACTTGAGAAACCTACTGAAATTTGAAAGTCTTAGAGAACTTACAACGTGTTAAAGAAGATGATCGTTTATTAACTGAATCTACATTATTTGCGAAAGTTACAAAATTGGTAACTCGGCAATTGAGATTTACTTTCAACTCGAGCAAAGTAAAACTTCTAAAACTGGCGACTTTGAAAACATACAGCTTTTGAAGTTGAAAACTTTCAGGGAACTTACATCTTGACGAGATTAATAATTGTGAAACTTGAGAAACTTCAATCTTTGTGAAACTTTGAGGAACTAGCTGGCTTTGCAAAACTTCAGAAATTGTCAACTTGCAAGATTTAAACCTTTCACAGAACTTATAACTTGAGCCGATTAAAAATTGTGAAACTTCAATCTTTGAGAAACTATGTGAAATTTCAATCTTTGAGAAACTTTCAGACTTCGCGAAACTCGAGAAACTATCATTTCATGAAATTTAAAACTTTCAGCGAACTTACAACTTAGCAGATTAAAAATTTTAATACTTGAGAAATCTTTGCAAAAACTCGAGAAACTGTCAACTTGCAAGATTTTAAATTTTCAGAGAACTTACAACTTGATCAGACTAAAAATTATGAAACTTTGTGAAACATCAATTTTTGTGAAACTAGCAGACTGTGCGAAAATTTAATACCCTAATACTATAGAAACTCACTACTCGAGAAGTTTCAAATCGTAACAATGAACATTCTGACTACGTTTCCGTCTGTAAAAACAGTCTAAACATAAGCGAATACCATCAAATTTTATAAGGTTGTGCGGGATACTATTGATAGGCTAATCGATGTGCATTCGAGCGTAGGCGAGCCAGAAACTAGCGTGCCGTCGTCATGGAAACTACGTCAACATACACCTATTGATTTGCTAATGAGGTCAGTGACGTCATAGGTCACGTGGTTGACGTGGACCAATAGGAGGAAGGGGTGGGGGATAGGAAAGAAGCTACGTGTTCAGTCAAGCTTGAGTGGCCTATAAGCGGCTTTTGTACCACTACTGCCCTGGCTTAGATGCATTTAGAGATTGCATTCCCATAATCAATCCTAGTTCAGATCAAAGCATGGACCAAAGTCGTGATAGCATGCAGAGGAAGTGACTGGTGGATGGCACGGAGTTGGTGAAGTAGTAGAAACACGACAGGCAGACACCATTGACATGATCAGACAGAGAGAGGACAGGATCGACAATGAATCCAAGATCACGCGCAGTGGAAGAAAAGTGCACATTGGAAAGTGAAGATCAAGGTAGTGGACCAGTTGAACAGAGACACATTTCTCATATTATGTGGTTAGAACAGTCTGCCGTAGTTCCTGTCCGTGTCCGAACAACTAGGGACGTGCAAGGCTTCGATATTCGATTCGAAAACGAATCGGACGGCAGTATTCGATTCGAAAGTGATGTCATGATTCTAAACATTTTCGAATCATGACCCTTGGCACGCTTTGTTGTAAATTAATTGTTTAAGCTGTTTACTGCGCGTGGATTGATTGTTGAATTGCTGCGTGTAACGCGGCTCGTGACGACATTATTTTAACTCATCAGCGACATCGACTGCCGCAATGTAGCATCCAAATGGCTAGTCAGCTGACATCTAGCGGACGCAGGTTATAAATGAAATTGGATACAATTTTCGAACTAGAACAAAAAGATGATTCTAATGTTGTCTGGATTTCCACATGATTGACTTGCTGTTCAAGCCACAAACTGTTAGTTATAGAGAGCGTTAATTCAGTTGGAGGATAAATAATAACAGACATAGGCCTACGCTATAAATCTTCTAAATCAAACGCAGGACATAATAAAGATTTGTTATGCTGACATTGTATAGAACTAACAGGCTTCATGAATTAGGAAACGTGTGACTTATTAACATGAAATTTTAATGGCAATTTAATGAACATGGAACCAGAACTATATATTTAGTTGATCAATTTAATTATTAGTTTCATTGATTTCAAACTGCCGAAAAATTATCAGGCCGACATTGATATAGGCCTGTTGATAACTGTTAGTGTGGTACGCCTGTGATATATCAGTTACGCGTCGATAGTCCGAAGGTTCGATAGTACAAAGGTTCGATAGTCCGAAGGCTCGATTGTCCGGAGGTTTCATGGTAAAACATATATGTATATGTACACTATATGTATATATGCATGTATATGTATATATGTATATATATATGTTTGTATATGTATATATATGTGTGTATATATGTACTGATATCTATGTATATATGTACATATGTATATATGGATATAAGTATATATGATATATATGTGTGCATATGTATGTATACATATATATATTATATACATATATGTTTGTGTGTATATATGTATATGCATGTATTCATGTATATATACATGTATGTATGTATATATTTATTCTTATATACATACATACATATATGTGGATACATATATACGACATGCATAATGCACATATGTAAACATATATGATATGTATACATGTATATATGTACATATACATATATGTTTTACCTTGAAACCTTCGGACTATTGAACCTTCGGACTATCGAACCTTCGGACTATCGACCTGTTCCCGTGCTATCAAGTGCACAACTGCACACTGCATGAATATCAAACTGCTAAACGCTGATTAGATTCGAGATTAGAATCTTTATTCTCGATTCTTTATTCGAGATTCGATTCGACTGAAAAATTTATGATTCGCAGGTCCCTACGAACAACGAAAAGTATGTTTTAGTACGAGAAGGTGTGGTATTTTTAGGCTTCGATATTTCGCAATTATTCATGATCAAAATTGAATGTTCGTAGCGCTCAATTCATCGGACAAAGTGCGCATTCAGCTGAAATGAAAACAGAATCAATGAAAGACTGCAAACAAAACTATACTAACTCTGTAAAAAATTAAAACAAATGTTTACTGTTATATGAGCTCTTTACCACAGCGAAAGCCCCATCTTATGTGCAAGAAATCCCATCCAAGATAGATGAGTGAAGGAACAGCAGCATGCAGCAACAGCCGGACGATGAATGGGGTGACAAAAACGTATTTGAGAGACTGACCCGAAAGGACTGTTAGCAGTGATGTGCAATAAAGGGTTGCCTTCCTTACATCAAGATATGATGCAGTTGCACAACGACATCCACCTACCTCCACCATCAACCAGAATGTTTGCAGCAGGCAGCTGGTTAGTGCCACGAAGACAAGTAATCATCTTCCAGTAATCGCTCAAACTGGATCGGTACAAAAAGTCCAGCAGAACCTCTGCCTTTTCGTAGTCATAAGACTGCTTGCAAATGAACTCTTTTTGTCTTTTGTTAAGAACTTTGGATGTGTACAACTTGCTGATGATTTCGTCACCAGTAAAATCCAGAAGATCAACCAGTGCTTCCTGGTTAGCATCTAGAATGCTAGTCTCTCGCTCTGTCAAAGGCCATGCTCCATCATACTCCTTACTGTATTCTACCATAACAAAACATTCAGAATTTACTGTATGAAATATTGAAATATATGATATTTACTAACTTAATTCAATATTTTTATTTTATTTTTCAATATACCTTGCAGCTTATAGCCATCAGCATTCTGCTCTCACAGCTCTTCAGGCAGTGGCCCGCGAGAGATTTATTTTATTCATTAATTAAATAGTGACCTATAGTAATTGTTCAAGTGCAGGCTCACATACACTTATTGCAATAACACTTGATGATTGATGACACTGTTCACTATAGATTGCAATGACATTGGTCACTATAGGTTGCAAGATCACATTGGTCACTATACAGTGTAGGTTGTAAGATGACACTGGCCAATAGAGGTTCAAGAAGACATTGGTCACTAAAGGTATACGACAACATTGATCACTGTATGTTGCAGGATGACATTGGTCACTGCATGTTGCAAGATAATAAAAAAAATAATCTTCGTTTAATGTTTCAAACTGACAAGTACGCAGGATGATGACAATTCATAGTATGAACGGTTGATCACAGATTATTACGGGAGTCGAATTAAACTGTTTGGCCGACATGCAAAACGCTCATCACGTCCTAGTGCTCATTTTTTTAAGCCACCTGGCGAATGAAAAGGCTGAGTTGACCTTAGGAAGGGTACCAGGAAGCGATCCCGGGTCCGTAGCCTCTACCCGCCAGAGTGTTACCATTACCCTAAACCCCCTCCAAGATGACATTGGTAACTGAGTTGCTGGATGACATTGGTCACTAAAAGTAAGTTGCAAGATGGCCAGTGCTCACTCTAGATTGTAAGATGACATTGGGTATCATAGGCTTAAGCAGACTGTGAAAATTACGGCTTTCCATCGGTAATTAATGCAGAGGTGGGTAACTAATAGATTAGCTTCTAGGCTAATCGATTAGACAAACAGCTGATTCTAATTCTAATCGATTAGCTACAAGATTTTGCTATTTCTAATTCTAATCGATTAGCAAATTAAGTAGCTAATCCTAATTCTAATCGATTAGCAATTTAACTAATCAATTACAGTAGATAATCGTTTAGACAAACAGCAAATTCAAATCATAATCGATTAGCTAACAGAATTGGTTAATTCTAATTTGAATTAGCTATTTGCCTAAACGATTAGCTGGTAGCTAATTGATTAGTTAAATTGCTAAACGATTAGAATTAGGATTAGCTACTGAATTTGCTAATCGATTAGAATAAGAAATAGCAAAATCTTTTTGCTAATCGATTAGAAGTAGAATAAGCTGTTTAATATAAGTAGCTAATTCTAATTCTAATCGATTAGCAATTTAACTAATCGTGCTCATCTTTGAATTCTAGTGCTTACTGCTTAGCCAAATCTGACATTTAATATTGTAAATAAAACATGAGCGAACTTAAGTTCAATTAAATTGTCTGGTTTTACTGGAAAAACTGCCACTCTGTTGTAAAGTTTAAAAATGATCGGAGTGTCAGTGCTCAAAGACCAGCTTCTAAAAACAGTGAACTGCACTTTACCTTAATAAAAAATTTCCACAATTAAAATTTAGGGTACCAACCTCCTTTTGCAGTCACGTAGTTGACTAAATGTTCCTGATGGGTGTCTTTAAGTGCATTAAACAGTTCTGTTAATTTCTCATTTTTAGTCACAAGTTCCAACAACCGTGAATTCTTCTCGTGAGATGTGCTTAGCTTTTTAACTTCTGCAATCACTTCTCTTGATAAAGCTTTCATGGCCAACAGTTTGTCCAGAAAACCAAAGTCTGGATTCATTCGCTTAACAAGCACTTCGTTAATTTCTGGTATCGCTACATTGTTCGACGTATTTGCGTTTATTTCAACTGAAACGAAACACGAAAGCATTCATAAACATAAACCACGACAGCTGCATTGAGATAAGTCAGTCAGAGTCTCAGAGAGGCAAATGTGAACTCACATTCATGGGCTCTTGCACATAGGGGCAAGACGAGGCACTTGCCTCCATGCAGCGGCGTAACCAGGGCTTGGAAAAAATTACGCATTTTCCAACACTGAGGGGAGGGGTCTGGGGAGGGGGCTGTGCCCCTCCCCAGGGTAAGAAAATTTTTTAATTAGGTTTTGTAAAGGTGCGTTTTGGAGAGCATCTTTTTGGTTAAAAGTAATAGCATTTTACACCTGTTCTTTGGCAAATTATATAATTTAATAATCTTCTTAATAAAATTGGCTCAGCCGTAAAGTCCCAGCAACCAACGTATAGTCTGGAAACAGACAGACTCAACAAAGAACTGCAATAAGCTGAAGCATTGAAATTTTATACTTTCACAATGAACATGTAGGCCTAGTTGTCAGTTTTCTATGCACGGTCAGTTTTTTACATTTGGAATAAAATTTAAACCAACAGAATAATTATAATCTTTTCTTCATTAAGCGCCTGACAAACGCACTGCGCTGTACATTTACATGTTATGCAATTGAAACAATCTTAACTAGTTAACTACTAACAGAACAGACAGCTTGTAATAAAACCAACAGACTAACTGTATATAGGCCCTATCTATGGTTGTGATGCTTCTTAAAAACGCATAAAACGCGCCTGTCCATCATGAACATTATTCTAAATTTATAACTGAGTTGTCCCTACGCTGTCAAAGACAAGTGCAATACGTCGATGACCAGAAGCGTCAAAAGATCGTAACACATTTTCAACGTTGACTTCTCGACTGGGGTAAATGTTTAGCAGTGCCAACGATGACAGTCTCTCCGCTCCCATGGTGTTACGTAGATATGTCTTTAAGCGTTTTTAATTTCTCCCACGTCCCAAACAAGTGCGTGAATCCGCCTCTATACAACCTAAACATATCTTTTGTATTTTACACAATCCAGTCAACATATTATATTATTAGAACACATAGCGCAATGTTACGTCTCAAACTAACAAGAAATATAGGGTTCAAGGTGGCATTTTTGTTTTTAAACCGTGGTACAATTTTCAATACATAAACCTAACAGCGTTCGAATCTAGAAAGTGGTCCAAAGGGAATGTCATTATGTCAATATTATTTTCAAGTATTGCTATGTAGGTCCACAGACAGCCAGAGATATTTCTCAGCTCATGGCCTAGCGGCTATGGCTCCGTGCACCAGCCTGAGAACCCTCAGGCATATCAGCGCCAGTGCCTCGAGCGTACTGCAAGCTGCATTGGTTTCCCAGTCACTTTTAGTACACGCTCGTCGTTAAGGTCGGGCAGACATTGATAGTCTGTTTCAGGTCTAGCGCTTTTGACCTCGAGTGATGCATACGCAATGCACAATTACTTAACTGTGTCAACAAAAAAACAGTACTCATTGGAAAACTCGAGGTTTGTTTTCAGAACATTAAAAGCTCTAGCAAAAAATTGTGACTTAGCCAATACTGAAGTGGTGTGAATGAAAACAACAAAGACAAAGCAATAGTATTTGGTTAATTAAGCAAACAATTTCGAACTATGACTAGCTAATTCAGCTGTCCTTAATTGGCAAGCCTGTCGCTTTATCCATGGCTCCATACTTGCCAGACTTAACCAGTTTAGCTTTTCATCAATCCGAATTCTATTTAACAGTGATTCTTTTCATCAATAACACTTCTATATAGCAAGAATTCTTTTCATCAATCCCACTTCTCTTTAAGCAAAGAATTATTCTGATCAATCCAACTTCTAGTTCAACGATAAACTATTTTCGACAATCCAGCTTACATTTAGGTAAACAATTATTTTCATCAGTCCAGCTTCTATATAGGTTAACAATTATTTTCTTCAAGCCAGCTTCCATTTACGCGATCATTCTCATCAATTCAGCTTCCATTTAGGTAGGATAAACAATTATTTTCATCAATCCAGCTTCCACTTTAAATTGACAATATCAAATATGCCCATGCAAAACAATTTGAGCACCTTAACTGGAGAATAACCATCTTTAACTTAATTCCTAACGCTGCATGTTCTTTAACATAGCTTATTCAAATACAATATCCTTCATTGGGCGTATACAAGATTTCTCATTCACACTTACCAGCTTTAGATTCTTCAGCCATCTCATCCTCACGGTCATAACGTCTTAATTTAGTGTTGACAGTCTCAATTTCTCCACCACATTCTTCATTAGGCCTATCGGTAAATCGCTTTTTGTGCGAAAATCCGAACTTAAATAAACTCATTTTACGTCGCAGTTGGTAAAAGCCTCGTTTATAATTCTAACGTCTAACGAAGCCAATAATTATAGAAGACGCATTGAGACGCTGCAAGAGTAGCATAGATTTACGGAAAAAGAGCGGCGGCGGCATAATTGACATAGATCGAGGAAACTAAGTAAGTAATCTATAGATCGTTTGTAAAAGCATGCGATTTATAAAAAATTGTAACCTAGAATTAGAAATTCAACGAATAAAAGTAATCTACGATGTCAATAAGTATTCTAAACGGTTTGAATTTTTAGAGCTGTTAAAATCTTTACGCATTTGCGTAATTGCGTAATGCTAGTTACGCGCCTGCCTACCCATGGCTACCTATAACTATTTTTTTAACTACTACTTTTGGCGAATAACAAATTTCTTGGCACTGAAGCACGAACTTCAATGTCCTCAAAATCCCTTTGATATTGTTCTAAATTTAACATTTAAAAACCTCTTTCAAAAATGCCCATGTTCTTACTTGACTATCGTGTTTTGCCCTATCCGGAAAAATACCTGCGAGCGCCCTTAACCACATTATCATCATCATTTGCACACAATATTATTATTATTATTATTATTATTATTATTATTATTATTATTATTATTATTATTATTATTATTATTATTATTATTATTACTACTACTACTACTACTACTACTACTACTACTACTACTACTACTACTATTATTTTTATTATTATTTTAATAAAACCATTATTGTTCCTCTAAAATCAGAGTTCTAGGGCCCCATTGTCAGGACTGCAATGGCTCAATCCAGATCCTTCGCCTGCATAGGTCCTTCTCTGTGGAATGGACTTCCTCCACCGGTTCGCTCGGCCATCCTTTCTGGTAGTCTCTCCTCATCTTTTTCTAAACTAAAATCCTGCCTTTTCCCTCGGGTTGCTCGCACTGGGAGCGCTTCTGAAAGGCTTTTGCTGTGAGAAGCGCTTTATAAATAGCCAAATACAATACAATAAAATACAATTGTACCAAGGCATGCGACAGCGTTGAGCCGCTGAACCGCAACAGAGATTTTTAAACAGGAAGAAGGTTTCTTCTGGATCTTCCGTTGTTCTGGTCAACCGTCTGTCGAGTTCCATGATGAAAGCCAGGCCTTCCTGGTCCAAAGGTCCCATCGTCTATATCGCGATGGGAGTAAAAAGGTATCTTGTTTGAAGCTCCTCGTATTTGTTCTTCTTTCTAGTCGCAGCTATTTCCGCCGCTCCTCCCGCCGCTCCACAGCAGCTGTCTCGACCAAGTACTATGGCGCAGAAGTGTCTACAATTGTGACATCCCAAATCAGGGAACGCCCGTTGTTCCATGGAATCAGGGTTTGGCCATCTGGTCTTTTCCCATCCAGTCGGGCGAGGCCAGCCGGTTCCATGATCGACGGTGTACCTGCCCTGACGAGGCTACGTAGCACGATTTCATTGATTGAAGAGTGTCTTGTCTGCCGAAACCCAACGTGCAAGCCATTCCGTGTGATTCTCTGGCTGAAACCACATCCACATGTGTGTGGGGCACAGATGACCGCCCCAGTCTCAAGCCCACCGCAACCCTCATATCTTCGTCATTGAGTCATAAGCCTTGAGATGCTAGAGGGAGGGCGAATAGCCAGTCCGAGGCACATTGTGGGCCTGTATAGCCTGGCCCGGTCGTACGAATCCCGATAGCGATGTTATCTCCAGCATGGCCACCGAGAGCAGCGGTGTGTCCCATGAAGACTGTTTGCCGTCTGTGGATGGGAAGTCGATCGTTTCTGCGATGCTCTGCTGCCATCGGGTTCTCATTACTTCCACGTTAGAGTCTTCGGGCACCTGAGCGAGAGTGAAGACGAGTGTATAAGCCTCGGAGCCCCAATTGAGCATCGCAGTCTCAGTAGTGCGTCTTGTCTTGGAATCTGCTCCATTTTTTTCATGGTACATGTACTTGCTAACCTCGATACGATTAAGTTTAAGGTATCATTAAGGGCCTCACGTGGAGATAGTGGTGCTCCTAGCAGCTCTGCTGATGATGATGGATCTTATCAATCAATGAATCAGTTTGTTTATTGTCGTGAAACACACATATGACAAATACATGAAAAACATAATAATCAGTTGTAGACAAATGGGAGGCCCAGAAGGGATGAAATCCCGCTATAGGGACACCAATTTTATCTAATTTCATAAACAGGATCGGTATATTCTTAACTATATGCTTAATTAGTTAATTAAGAGGGTTAACAAGGATACTGTAGAGAAGCCGAGAAGAAGTTGTAATGTAGCAGACTAGTTTAGCAGAGTTATCCAACTAGAACTTTAAAGTACAAGGATAGCATATATTAACAGGTTGTAAGTGTTAATTCAGACTGATGACCTAGAGAAACCTAACTTAGTCCTCATCAATCAGTCCACTCGTTAAGTCAGAACGCAATGATTTCTTGAAGAGATAAAGATTCGGGGCTTGTTGAGTTGTTGGAGGAATGCGACTCCAAACCCGTGGACCATTGAACCTAATTGAAAAGCGACGAGTATTAGATTTGGCAAGGATGGAACGATAGGATGAGGCTCCTCTGGTACTATATGAATGAAAATGAGTGCCAACATTGAAGTAATGAGCAAATCCCAAGGGTAACAGGTTGTGAGCGTATTGGTACATGAATATAGCTGTCTGGTAAAATCTAATTTGGTGAAATTTTAGTAAGTTAAGATCAAGAAAAATAGGGTCAGTATGAGAACCATATGGTGTTCCTGAAATTATCCTGATTGCTCTTTTCTGTAACATCACTAATTTTTAAGACTAGACTTATACGTATAACCCCAGACCACATTGCAAAACATTAAGTAAGGATAAATTAGAGAGAAATATAAAGTAGTACGAATATAGAGGGGGAGTAGATAAGATATGCGACCTAGTATCCCAACGTTTTTTGCAACCTTGGCCGTTATAGTACTAATATGGTCTTTCCACGTTAAATGGTTATCAACAATTACACCAAGAAACTTAGTAGAGTTCACTTGGGATATTATAGTGTTGTTTATAGACACTTGCACAGAAATGTTATTAGGGCACATCTTCCTACCAGATTTAAATATGATAAAGTTAGTTTTTTGTAGGTTCAAGGAGAGCTTATTTGCAGTAAACCAATCAGCAACCGCTACTAGCTCAGTGTTTACAGTCTGAATTAAGGAGTTATAGGATTTATTAGAGTAAAAAACATTAGTGTCATCAGCAAATAAGATAAATGATAAAATAGGGGAGGTGTTGGTGGAGGTCATTTATGTAGAGCAGAAAAAGTAACGGGCCAAGGATTGATCCTTGAGGAACCCTCAGAACAAATGTTTTCATATAATAATGAGCACAGTGTTTCTTAGGCTGATATATATGTAGTGTAGTGCGTAGGTGTGTAGTATCAGCCTAGGTGTGTGTGCAGTGACAGTGGTTGGCAAGCAGAGTTGGTAGCCTGAGTGGTGTGTGCAGGCAAGGGGTTATCTTGCCGGGGTATAAAACCAGTGTTTTGGCGGAGCTGAGTGAGCGACCGGTTGAGTATATGAGTGTGTGGCTGCTGCTCACCTAGCATTGTGTAATCTGTATCTTAGAGATTATCATTAATAAAGGTAAACGTTCTATACCAAGTGTTGAGTTGTATTAGGTAGCGTTAAGTCTAGAACATCCGACAATAGAGACGCTACAACTGGTGGACAACCGGGGTATCAGTACAGACACACCTCTCCGCATCTGTATGCTTCTGGACAGCAGCAGA